>JAFBJZ010000511.1:600000-763154 GCA_016785225.1 Psettodes erumei
TATTAAAAAACAATCACTGTAATCAGAGTTGGGATATTTGCAGGAAATTTAGCACACGACAGTTCTTCACTATCTAAAAGAACTTCTCAGAAGGGACGCCTAAGAAACATGAATTACGAGTAGGAATGCCAAAACCTAAACTACACAAACTACAAAACATAACTAAGCCGTCAGAAGAATGAAGACATGTATGCTGATTTTACTCCTGCATAAGCTTTGCAAAACCTTACAACAATTTAATCTATCTATATATCTATCAATGTGATGTGATAGAAGTTAATGGAAATCTTGGGGGTAGCAAATGAAAACTAGCCAGTGAGCTAAAACGATCTCTAATTGATGTAAAATACTCTTAAGTACGAAAAGATAAAGTACTGGTAACATGTCTGCACTTCTAGCTATCTGCATATGTACACGTACTCAGGTCTCCTACCTGTCGGGTTTTCGGCTGCGATCCTGGTCTGCGGGAGGCAAAGGTCTCGGTGTCTTAGCAGCACCATGTCGTATGTCCTCTGGTGGGCGTTCTTTCGCACGAGCACGCAGGGCTGCAAGCCCCATGATTTGTTAAATATAGAGCGGTGCTTCTGATCACGTAATACACGCAGTGTTGTCACGGCGGCCATCGACAGAGGCATAATGTTTCAGACCTTTAAATAGACCCGCCACGAGCAGGCTGCTTAGCCGATTACGAGGCATTATTAATTTTTACTACTGTTTTATTCGTTAAGTACTTGCTAAAATCTAAAATAATGCGATGGCTTGTGTTTGTTTTCTTTTTTATTCTTTCTACATGAGGGTAAAATAAGAGCTGGAGACGCAGCGGTGACTCACAGCAGCATCCCCGGCAGCTGCTGCTGGCCCAAACGACGGTCGGGCCCCTCAGCAGGCCTGGGGATCATGCGAGATTTGTGCGACAGTGCGAGTCAGGCGATACCCCACTGGTGTGACGGCACGGGTCGACAGCGGGTCTGGATCTCCGCCATGCAATTTTTTGCACATGCTGGGCAACGGAGAGCAAGTAACGCTGGGGGCAGGACGGTGGGGCTGCGACACGTGAGACTCGCTCGTCTGAGCCTGAGAGCCAGAGAGGACGAAGCGATGTTTGCTTCATGTTCGAAAAATGAACATTGGTTCTAGTTTGCGAAAAGGGCAAAGGAATTATGATGTCGCGACACGGAAGTCAGTCATGGTCCAATATGCAACGAGCGTGATGAGAGAAACTGAAGCCTACAGTGAACGGACGCTGAGAAAAGAACTTTTCAGTACAGCTGGAGATTGAATTTCTGAAATTAGAAAAAAAAAAACATGGATTCAGATGTTGAGAAAATTAAAGTTTAAGTCATGGAACGGAACAGATCTAATATTAAGAATTTATAATGACATAATTTAACTTTTTGTGAGAGAAACAAGAGAGCCAATCATTCAAGGAAGAGTATTTTTTTATATTTCTGTGGGGCTCTACAACAATTCATTTATGAAGGCTTTGTGCATCAACAAGTCCAGCTTTTGTTTGCGAGTTTGTGTGACGAATCTATTTGACCTGATGTGTGTCCTCCTCCAGTATAACTCGAGATCTTTAAGGCTCACATGTTTCTAACTTCATCGGAAACTGTCAAGTCTGCAGCTGTAAATATCAGTATGTCATTCACGGGGCTCCTTCTATTACAATCAGACCCCAAAGTTTAGAAGTGGTTCATTCATAGATTTTGGCCCGGGCGCCCTGTGGCTCTTTTCCACGCTGCCTGTTTGAGAAATCTCACTGATGAATCAAAGAGCAAAATTAAAAAGTTTTGCATACGGCACAGATTAATTATCTCCCATTCATGCTATCAAGTCAGTGTCGAAACTCTTAGAAAGCAGCAAACAAAAATCTGATCTGTTCAATATTTCAGTGGTTTTCGTGTGTCTTTCTAGTTTAACTTTAAATTCAACACAAGTACATCATGTTGTATGTAACCTGAAGCAGCTGAAATTATGGTACAGATGCCCGGCTACAAAACCAGGGCGTATTTTCTTCTCAAACGTAAAATCTGCCATTAGGGAGAGCGGCTTATCTGAGGAGGACTTGAGCCTTTGTTTACAGCTATCAGTGAGACTTAGTCGAGACAATGTGATTACGGGGGCCATCCTTGCTGTCAAAATGTCACTGACACTAAAAGATACTGAGATAACCTATCAGTCCTGATCTCATTAACAACTGTTAAACTGTACTTAACAGATGCCTAATGTGCCTTAATTGCAGGTGAATGGATTGTTTGAACGATGGCGGGGGGCCCCGCTGGCTACCGGAGCGCCTCGCGTGCTGTATTTTCACCGGCCGCGGCGTCTTTGCGAATTGGCTACGGCAAAACGGACGAGGCTGGCAGGTTCCTCAGAATGAAAAGTCTCGGTTTTGCAGACGTTTCGGCACGGCCCTCGCATGGCGCACGTCGCCGAGATGTTCCTTCGCGCGGTCACCCCTGCGTTCGCAATTTGCATCTCACTCTTTCACGGGCTGTAAATACAGCCTTTATTTACCTCATTTTCATCACTATAGATATTTATGAGGAAAAAAAGACCCTCTAATTAGCCAAACCACAGCCTGGGCTGTGTGCCCAAGAGGGTCCTCTCAATTCATCAGCTGTGATAAAAGGGAGACAAGCCAGGGCCTGTGTGGCTAGTGCACCTGGGGCAGCGGGCCGTTTTGACACGGGTGGGATTCTGTTTCCATCAACAGGATTAGGCTCTTATGAGTCAGGTCTTGGAGTTAAGATTGGAATCTGTTTGGGCCGCCTCACAGCAGCTAATGCGACAGAATTTCACCCTAATTGTTTTCCACGTCAGCCCCGGCAATTCATCGTCAATTAAACAAAGCCCGGTAAACAGATGCATTCAGCCCCGGCTCAGCGACACGGTGTTTAAACAGAGGGGAGTTTGTGTACAGTCCCGTTACCAAGCATCCTCGGTTGGTGGCATCTTTTGTGTCAAACAAGGGCGCAAAGTTTCAATTACGGCGGAGATTCCTATTTTGGATCTGCGGAGACTGTTTAGAAAGCATACGGGCTGTTTGGCAATTTACAAATGCCACACAGGTTGACGCGGACCTAACGGTTGAGAGTTAGACGTGAGTCATAACAATGAGAGAACAGGGTCTTCCTGACACAGTTTGAAGGTGTGATAGAGCGAAGCGATGAGTAAAAACTCGACTGCGTTTTAATACAGACATTACTATCCGCTCCACAACTCAGATGCTTCTCTTAACTTCTGTTTGGGTATAAATACGCTTCACTGTCAGGAGCCGCATGGAAGAACAAAGAGGAAAGAAAGTGCATTCATCACATTAACGTATATATGTCAAACAAACCGGGTTGCATTGAAATCAAAACAAAAATATCAGCTTGGTAAAAGGCAAATTACAACAAAAAAACTTCATACAAATCGACAGGGGGGGAGTTCTGCTGTTCTCCTCGTTTTAATCCACCTCATGCAAAAAAAGTGTATATTTGCATATGAATCAAAGTCAACATCTCTTCCAGCAGCACTTGGGCCTAAACAGGCCTCATGACGTCCGCGCGAGCAGAACTGACGCGACGCGCGGTAACGGAACACCTCAAAACACCAGGAACTAGTCGGGTCCTCGTTTTTTGTAGCATTTTAAATGGACATTCCCGCTTCATCCCCAGCGCGAAGCTGAGAGCGCCCGAGGTCACTTGGGGGGGGGGGGGGGGTATTAAGTGTCTCCTGACAATGGTGAGATTTGATCGGTCGCGCTAACAAAACGCCATTGTCCTCACCTGAAATGTCGCTGACAACACAGCGGTATCAGTGCACCGCTGGTTGTTTGGGGACCGTGACGAGCTCCCCTCTGCAGAGTTTAGACCGTACCTCCGGGCTCCCGTACCGAATGAGGACGATCGAGCTGGACAAGACCGTGACACACGTGCTGTCTTATATTTAACACCATGAGAATTGGACTTATTGCTTATTATGAAAAAAGCATTACATTATTACACTGTATTTTACGGAGTCGTCACGTTGTCGACTCGACATCAGGCGACCTCGTCGGCCACGTGTCGCGCGCGACGCCGGCCACAAGATGGCGCCCCACAGCCACCGTTTCGGGAGCAAACGCGCGAAGCTCAGCCGACGTCTCACAAACAATAAAACATTGCTATATGGTTGCTGGCACACGAACATGTCCAGAGTAGTGACTGAACTACTTTATATACCGTTGAGTGGACCAGTCTTCACAATACATCAATTTTAACCCGTTTTTTTTAAAGGTAAAATCTTAAAGCCGCTGCACACGCATGACGTAAACACACAGGTGTTTCCACTTGTCTGCTTGATTACACCTCTTGTAATAAGTGTGTGGAGGACGATAAGAGACAAGCCTTTCTGTCCTTTATCAGTTTTTCAGTGTGAATACATGTATACCTTGATATGTACACACACACACACAGATAAATAGATACTTTATGACAGATAATGCTGTGTTTGCATCATTACGACAAAGAACGGCATTCACTGTCTTATCGTTTACTGTTGTTCAGTTGTGGCGTCTTTCCGAGAGAATGACAAACATTAAGTGGAATATTAAATCATATTTGAGCTTGCCCACATACAGGTAGACATGGTGAAGGTCATTTTTTTAGCCCAGTGTAGTCAGGCCGCCAAGCTCCAGTGGGCCTGTGAGGCAAAACCCGGGGCAGCGAGGTCCAACGTGCTCGGATCCACGTGTCAACATTTTTCTCAGCTCCTGTCTCATTTGCGCCATGGTGCTTTTAGTGTTTCAACTGAAGCGACACCCTTGACCTGCTCTTTTCCCCAAGTCGCAGAACGAAATCCACGCGCCCTATGCCACGTTCCAGGCTTCCGCTGTGTTTCTCCACGATGGCCGAATGGCTGAGATCCGACGAACGCATCTATCGGCGCTGAAACAAGACAACTCGCAACCATCCTCCCGGACCGCGCCGTTGCCAGTTTACAGCCTTTGTGCCTGTTCCAGCTCAGTCCTCAGTGGAGCTGTCAGCCAATATCTCGTTGACAACCTGGTTTACGCGTATGTTTTCATGGCCGGCTCCCGGTAAACACGCTCAGTATTAATAAAAAAAAACAAACACCCATGTTGTTTTTGACTCGCAGAGAGCTCCAAGCCTCAGCTAAACTTTGAGGCCGGACAAAAGATTCTCTCACAGTGCGCAGAGTCATCTGAAGCCTTATTCACGAACCCAGCGCTTGAATCAATTGGTTCAATCTCCAGCGCTTTCTTCCCCTTCGCCATCAGGGCACAGGACCGCATCATTACCCATTAGCCGGTGCCAAAGTATTTTTAGACCTTCAGACAGCGGGTCGAATTCTTCTTTCAGTTTCCAGCCTTAAGGCAGTCTGACTTCTTGCACACGAAACAATTTGCTCCGTTTTCGCCACTTCTGAACTGCGAAACCGAGACCTACGACATGAGCCAACGCCGCGCGATCAAGGCAGCAGATGTGTCTCATCAGCTATGCGCCCGGGGTGTGGGCTGACCCGGGCCGACCCCAGTTCTGCCTCTGGTTGACCACATACAGGCTTCATGAAAGACGGCTAGCGCCGCTCCCTTCCTCTGCTTCGAACAACAGCTTCCATTGCTCCGGGGACAATGTCGACAATATCTTGTGGACTGTGTGCAGTACGCTGAATCCAAGTTTGTCCAGTAAGTCCAATTAGTATGCATCTTCATGATCATGAAGGGACCTGAACCTTTTACAATTTTCATTTTTTGATCTCGTATTTATACTCTCTCTGCTCCTGCAACAATCTAATTTGCACACAGCCATTGTAAAATCGCCACCTGCTCTGAATCAAGCACTTCACCGCAGCCTTCTGTTTATCTTATTTTGCTTCCACTTTATTTCACTGAGGTTTGAACTGAGCAAAAAGTTCTGCTTTATTTAATCCTGGCAGGTTCGCATTCACCGTCACCCGAGAATATCCTCCCTTCCTTCCTCGTCTGCGTCGCCACTTGTCTGCAGACAGGCTCCCGAGGAGCTGTTTACTCTGAGTTAACTATACCGCGAGCCGTGTGAGAAGTCATTCTTCTCTCGCCGGACCCGGCGGGTTAATAAGTTATCTGAGGACAAAGGGCCCGACGAGCCCGACACGACAGGCCGAGCGATGGCCTTCCTTCCTTCGGCCAGGATCACTGGGGTTATCAGCGGCAGGGGAACAATAGGAAGTGGCGAGACCAATCGCGTTGCAGCACTGTCACTCACCTCCCGCATGCCTCCGCAGAGCGCTGCCGGTGGACGGAGCTGTCCGTCCGGCGCTCTTGTTGCGTGCGATACCACCCCCCCGGGCTCCCGTGCTGTCACCACTTTAGCCGGCATGTCACAGCAAGAAACAGCCCTTTGACCTCTCATTTATCACAGCTGCTCGCCGCCCGATGCCGACAACAATCTCGGCGTGGCGTGAATGTCTCCTCGGAGCACCTGTGCGGATCGTATGACCCCTCACCGGCTGACATTAACAACCGGGACCATGAAAATTATCCAGTCGTCAGACACGTGCACAGCGATGAAGGGATGTTAACTCTCTAGCTATATTGTCTCGGTTCAAAATGATTCTTAATGTCATCTCTCAAGAGGCAGTTAGGCATCAAGGAGAAATGCTGAAAACCTGATGTAACAGGGTCATAAGTGGCACCTCATCCCTCATCATGTTATCTTTGGATCTGGGCTGCAACGCGATGGCGAAGTCAGTTTTTGCGGGGTGTCTCCACCCCAACAGAGGAAAAGGCGTAGCAGCGCAGGCTGCAACCTTGTCAAAACCCGGCCAGTAAATCACGGCTGGAGGGCGCAGCACCGCGGAGCACGCCCTCAGGCACGGCGTCCGCGTGCGCGCCGAGTGGAATGACTTGCCGCGTGCGCCGTGCCCTGGGCGCCCTCTGCATCTGAGTCAGCCAGCCGGTGAGAGTGGGTGTTGTGCAATGGCATGGGGCCGTCCCCCCCGAGTAACCTCAGCCTTCTCACACCTTCGTCCCCGGGCAGAATGACGGCGAGAGGGCGCAAATCCTTCCCTCTGCGGAACCCCCCCAGAAAAAACAAACTGGCAATCCGTGAGCAATTTGTGGAATAACAGACACATATTTCCACCACCGGAATCTGCAGCTTGTTTACATCCTGTTGATGTGGATCACCCACCGTGTTAAAATGACTTCCCCCTCAAACCACTCAGCGCTCTGGGTTATCAATGGCTGAAAACAGAGCCTCGGCAGCGAGGCAGACTGTAGAGCCTACCTCCCCAGGTTTGTTTAACCGCAGCTGGTTGTTTGTGGCCCGACATTTGTTAAAGATGCGCCGCCGCGAGACTGAGAAGCGCATTCTCGCGCGGACAATTCAGATGTTTTTTGCCATTGAGGTCGGGGGGGGGGGGGGGGCGTGCACCGAGGAGGGCTGAAAGGCAGCTAAATTAACACAACGGGTCAGTCAATAATGGCCTTCGCCGCCTGAGAGTGTGGAAGAATTTGCATTGAGACCGCGCCATTCAGCCGACAATGCGCCGGGGTCCCTGACGAGTGCTCCGCTGCTTGTCTGGGTCTCGGGGAAGCGAGGCTCTCCAAGGAAGGAGACCCTTCATCTGTGCGACGCCAGAGGCCAGATGGAGAGCTCTGGCAACAACAGGGAAGTTGAAGCTTATTTGCTCGGTAGCTGCCACAACATGAAGGATAATAAGCAGCGCTGGCTGACGTGTCCCCCCCGGCCCCCGCCTCCCCGTTAAATGAGGCACAACAAAAGCAATAGGTCAGAGGTCAACGTTACCAGTGCCATCAGCTCCTAAAACCTCTCGGGGCTACAATCCTTTCACGCTGCAGAAGAATCAGTGCTGCCCGTGTCGCGTAGCGATTCGTTACCAAGCGAAAACCAGACACAGACAAACAGCTGGGTTCTCATGAGACAGGAGTGCAACGTATCCCAATTTTTCCTGCAGCTAATAAAAGAATCGGTGGAAGTTCATTCATTTTACAATCCTCATTCCACTTATCTACTGTATATCCATCTGAAATGGATCACCTGGAAGTCTATAATAACGTCTTTAAGGGTTACGACATATATTGCATTGCGCTGTAGCATGTTCTGTTAAAAACACACTGCCGCTGGAAGTTGGAGAACACATACGTAGTACATTGCACACGTCACGCGTTGCATTACCTCATTACATACCAGCCTGTGGGCTGTTTCAATTCCTCAATCCGCTAGAGGAAAAAAAAACAAAAATCGAGAAACTTCGCCCTGAGTGGATCGGGACCAGATGTGAAAGCGGCGACCTATTTTCTTTAAGAAAACAACGCTGATCAATGACCAGGAACCGTACTGCCCAAACTGAAGCGTACGGAACGCACAAAAAAAGGATAAATCTTATTTGTAAGGCTTTCAACTGACATCAGCAATTTCCTGGCAGGGCCAAAAAAGAAGCCAGGAGGAAGAAACACCTGCCAGCTCTCAGGCTCGCCGCTGGTGATGCTGATGATGATGATGATGTCACTACTTTGCCTGGGTTCACTGCGAGTTTTCATCTAATCTTCTCTGACTGCTAAACCACGGCGGACCGCCGAAGCGTTGCAACACTGGCCCACGCCTACGCACCTAACAGGCAAAATATTCTGGCCTGCGGCGTTTCATCAGTCCGTCATCCTCCGCGTACGCGTCGTCCACGTCGGATCCAGGCCACGGATGCCTTCATGTCGCAAAATTGCTGCCTTTTTTCGCTCTGCTGTGCCGCAAGCGCGATTTTCGGCTGTACGGTGGCCTACGCCACGTTTCTGAGAAGAATTGCGGAGGGGGGGGCAAAGAGTCCGGCGGGGTCAAAACTGCTGCTGGGATGGGTAGCAGTCGGAAGAAAAACGGGGCAACAACAAAGACCATATACTTGAGCAACTCGGCGCACTTCACAGTTTTAATCAAACTACACAGAGCGTGACCTGCTGGGAGAAAGCCTACCCCCGCTGCAGCCTGGGAAAATGCCAGCCCCGTCTCGAGAACTTCCAAACAATCCCTCCTTCCCCGTCCTCCGCTCTCTAGGAGCTCCCCGCTGAGATGTAATATAACCTTCGAAGGGGGGGCACCGGGCTGTGAGAGGTTAGCGCCGTCAGTGGGTACATTATAGTGGAGGCCGCCGGACGGGCCACACGATATTACTAAATACTAGCCGTCGCTTTGAGGTTGCTGAGGTGAACCGCTCGGTTGCGGCAGGTTGGGGGGCCGGGCGGGGCTCGGGCTTTCACAGTAGGTTTCGGTTGATTAAAAGGGTTTCAGCGCAGCAGCGACCGGGCGGCGCCCAACTGTTTGCCGCGAGGAAACGAACAGCGCCGTATATTACGACGGTCGGGGCTTGGGAGGGGTGGGGGGGGCCCACGGGAGCGTTCCCACAACAATCAGAACATGAGAGGGCGAGCATGTGGAGACGGAGATTTAAAAAAGGGGATGAGGTCTTTTTTTTTTTTTTTTTAATATCGGCGTGCCGAAAGGACGGTGCCGGGTCTCTGTCAGCGTTCGGGGGGGGTTATGAGTTCAGAGCTGGGCGGCTGCAAATATCCAGCTGAATGTGGCTCAAGTCCAGACATTTAGACGTTCTACCGCCGCCGTTCTACGACCTGCCAACAGTCGAGTTGATGTCACAATTCCTACAGCTGCTACAAGGCGGCGCGATTTAAGCATGTGCCACTTTTTGCAGCAGGGTAAGCTGTTTGGGGTCACTGTGAGCGTTTTTACGCACTAAAACCGGAGCGCAAACTTAACCCGACCCTAACCAAGTGCTGCGAGTTTCTAAACGTCGCGAGATCGGATATTTTGGCAGAAAACATATAGACTGTACATTTTTACTGATTCATTCAGCATCAACATATTCAGGACTTACTGAAACAAAACCAAAAAAAAGATCAACATGTGGATTTAACCCTCACTTGCATTTCCTACAGAGCGTATTTCCTGTTTCCCTTTAACTGTTTATTAAAGTCATTCCAACAGGGCTGAACTTTTCCTGCAGAGCAATGCAGCGTCATCAGGCAAAACACTAGTCTGGGAAATCAAATTGCCAGGGCTTGTTACTAGATCATCTTTTGATGCGAAAGGGATGATCCGATGTTTACCACTCAATCATCAGAGGATAAAATGATCTTCGCCGGAATGTCTGGGGTTAAAATCCTAGCAAAGCGTGGTCATGGACCTTGAACTGGCCCTCGCGTTTCATCGTCTCACCGCACAGCCCCCTGCGTCATTTTTTTGTCTTTCTTTTACATTTTTTTAAAAAAATGCTGTGCTGTTTTGGTTCTGATGCAGTAGGGAAAACACTTCATGAGCAAGAGCGTCACACAGCAGCTTAGAGGACCTCTGCTTTCACTCGCCCCCCGCTTCTCCGCTCCCTCCTGATTTCACCTCGGGCCAGAATGTCTCTCTTACCCCTGCTGTTTCACCTTCTCTCGTATGACCGTCCCCTGTTTCCCTCCCCCCGCCGCGGGCCAATCTGCCGCGCAAAAGGGCCCGCTCCGCGGAAGGAGAGGGGCTCCGCAGGTGAGGGCGGCCCGAGGACGAGCTCCCCTGCCGGGGAGGGGGGGGGGGGCTGACACGAGCTCGCACTCTCTCCGCTGGAAGCGAGCATCCTCCTTTTCACAGCCGGTGGTACATACACAAGCTGGCTGCGCCTGGTCTCACACAAACGCGCACTAGAAAAAGGAGGATGCGACCTGTTGACTGCTACGTTTGCAAATGACCGCCGCGTGTTTTGTTTGCTCGCTCTGTGTGAGCTCCCGGGTCACCCACCCGCCGCCGTGAGGCTCACGATCGAGGCCAGACGACGAGAAGAAGAATCCATATCAGTAAGGGACGTGCAATACAAAGTATGTCCGCCCCCCTTCCTCGGCTCTGGCGCGGCATCGCGCGCTGGGCTGCGGGCGCAGGAGCGGGACGCCGGCACGGACGGCCGTGCACTCAGGCGCGTCCCGCTGCGCCCTGGTTTCATTCGAGAGCTATTTCAAAGGTTATTGATGTGTCTGCCAACTGGGAGCTTTTCTAAACAACCGCCCCGCTGCAACAGGTTACAAGTCCAGCTTCCCGCTCATTAGGCTCTAATTGATTGTAATCTGGCCTTTGAGAAGCGCTGGCCCGCTACGGGGTTGTTCCGCACATGCGAGCGCCCCCACTGTCACTTGCGCCTGCGCCGCCTGGCGCACCAGCAGGGCCTGGAGCACAGACACAATTGGCCCTCTCAGATGGAATCATTAAAGCGGGCGGGATAGCGTGAGCTCTTTCATACACCGGGCCTCTGTGGACCAGCTTGAGACCGGGGACAGTGGCCACTCCGCCCGCCCAGCAGGAGAGCCCCATCCTGGGCGGACCATTGTTGGCCTCGCCCCTCGGCTGGCTGCCTGTGGTTCCGGCTGCATTGGCTTGATTTGTATGCCAAAGTCCTGGACTAAAGACAGCCATGCAGGGGAGCTGGGTCAATATTGGTTTTGAGAGCTGGAGGAAAAATGTCAAAATGTTAAATTCTATTGACTCCCCCCCCCCTACTGCTATTTGTTTCTGTGGCCAAACGCCTAGTGGGCCATTAGTGTAAACAGGGCTTTGTCTTAGGGCTCAACCTCCAGCGGGAGGGCTCACAGAACGAAACCCAGAGGCAGGGTCTGGCCTGGCTGAGCTGCGGGGCTCAAGAGAGACCTTAAAATTACAAAGACATCCCCTCTGACGGGCTTCAAGTCCGCCCAATATCATTGCAAGCGAACCCCTGTAAGCTGCCTATGGCCTTATCTGAAGGTGAATGCGGTCGCTGGGTCGGATGAACATGCCGACGCCTCATTGTCGTTTTACCTCCTCTCTTCCTGCGAGGACGCCCCATGCTCTCCAGCACATAGAAAGACCTTTTCATGTGCAAAATTTCACCTCTGCGTCTCTGTTTGGAGGCAAGCTGGATAAAAATGTAGAGCACCTGTTTTATGGCACCCCCATTCCCCCCTTCCTTTCGCCCTCACTTTTCCTCCTGTCTCTTTTAGCCCTCTGGCAATATGGGATTCTTTTTTAAATTACTTCAATTAACATGGAGCCGTAAAACCGTTCCCCTTGAGTGTTTTCACACACCCTCGCCTCTCTGCTTTCTCCCCTGGTCCTCCCAGCTTTCTTTTTTCGTATCTTCCCCGAACTTTATTAGGTGGCAGGCTTTTGTGCTGTGGCCACAAGTCGCTTCCTCTGCAGGCAGACAGGGAGGGGACATGGAAATACCGAGGGGAAAAGGCACATAAAGGCCTCAAGGGGCAAGTCTTTCAAAAAAAACTGTAAAAGTGCGTTTTCGTAAAAGCCTGACTTTGGCCGTCTTGTTGTAATCCACTCGTACCTCACGGTGATTAATCTGTCGTGAATTAAGACTCTAATTTTCCACCTGTTTGGCTGCGTCACTGCTAATGGGTAACTTAGCGTGCAGTCAGAATGGAAACAATACACGTGTGCGAAATCGCACATCACTGAAAGGATGGTGATGAGCAAGGATTCACTTGCTAAAGGGCCAAGAAAGATTGCAGAGGTGTACCACACGCATATTTACTGGCACCTCTTTCTAAACTGTGCCATAAACTACTTTAGCAAGGTTTACTTACCCCCCCCCCCCGCCCGATGGAAAAAACAGCTAGAGTGAAAGGTGCTAGTGCATTTGTTTGCGTGGGGGTTGTTGCTGTTGTGTGCAAAGGCATTTGTTCCAAGGAGGTCACTGGACTTATTCAGTGTCCTGAGAACCTGCCTGGACCTACCGGACAGGACCAGACCTGTTCTGCTGCTGCAGACAATAGAACCAGTCAGACTGTCCTGACCAGTCTGTCAGTGACCCTGTCCAAACCAGCTGGTTTGAGTTCACGCATGACAAAAGCGGACTCCAGTCAGGGTCGGGGAGATAAGAGCTCTTGTCAAGCACAAGACGCTGCTGGAGTCACAAGGCTGTCAAGCGTCGCGGCCAACAAGCAGCAGCGGCGGCAAGTTACGTAAGCGCCGGTGAAGGCGGGGTGCCGTTTAATCGTCAACGTGAGCCATGACCGGGCGTCTATTATTGTAGCCGTGATGATGACGTTTCTCTGTGGATCTCCGAAAAGCTCACTTCTTTATACCCCCTCATCCTCAGATTTTTTTTTTTTGCATTTTCATGCCATCACCGGCTCAAGCGTCACCACACAGTTTATCAGGCTTTCACGCAGAGTGCTTATCTGCGTCATCCCGGGTTGCATGGATCGGTGCGTTCGGAGAACTTGCGAACTTGCACGCGGCCCCGTGCTTCTGGTGAAGCGGGCTGTGTTACACTACCGCCACGCGTTTTACTAGAATACAATGATGGCATCATTCGAGCTTTAGCCACAGACAAAAATAACGTTAGGGTGTTGTTAAGACATAAGACAGGGTGCACTTGTTTTTCTGAGGGTACTGGAGTATCTTCTTTTTCTCTCACCCAACGCGTTTGTCTGCACGACACTGCGCAGACAGAGTGCGCGAGCGTCGTCTATTGGATGCAATCGTTACCGCGCAAGTGGCTCGAAAAGGCATCCGCCCCTGCGATGCGAGGGCTCGCGCACGGAGGAAACATAACAGTTGTATAAGGGGGGCCATGCGCGGTCACAGCACGGCATCTGAATCCCCCGTCTCGTCCCGGTATACGCCAACAAACAACCAACAATCCCCCACGGGAGCGTTGACTTTGCATGAACATATTTGCTTGTCCTGTGATTGCCAGCTTTCTGCCAGCCCCTCCTGACAAGAGAGCGAGCAAACATGTCCCTCGCCCCCGTCGGACCTGCAGTAAAGCAAAGACCGAAAGGCGCGGAACAAAAGGAAGTGGAAAAGAGCAGTCAGAAAGGTAAAAAAAAAAAAGAAAGAAGTGGGGTGAAGTGTGAAACTGGGACGGTAAATAGGCCATGTTTGTCACCTTGCCTGTGCCACTGATACCAGCACACACTGCAGCACACCACAAACACAAACAAATGGAATTTCTACGCAATTTGACACTTCACGAAAGACCTTGTTTTACTTATGAGCGGGAACAACCGCGTTACGTCCAAATATCCTGCAATGATTTGCGGCTCCTCTGGCTTCCTGCGTTTTTCCTCCCCGTGGACTCTCCTCTCCTCGTACGGCGTCAAAAGAGTCAAAAGCCAGCCAGCATGTGGGATGAAGTCATGGCCCAGTGTAAGCACTGCCTGGGGGCATCGCTGGACAAAAACCCCACGCTTAACACCTGACACCTCCCCGCGAACGATCCTCTAAAGAGACCGCGTCCTCCTCAGCCGGGCCAAATCAACTGGGAAAATTTACGCACTCACCTCTGAGGTGATTGAAGGGCTCTGACCTCTTCTTGTGGAGCTACCCTTGCGAAGGGGCAGCTTCAGTTAATTTCATTGAAACTTTTTTTTTCAGGAATTGCATGTATGGCTAAAGTCAGAGCGAGATTCAGACAAGAGCAGGGCACGTCCTCATAATTATAGCACGACCTTGCTGATTCCGAAAAAGGTTTTTTTACGACCCACCTTTGGGGTTCTGGAGTTCCCAGAACGTAGAAGCAAAACAGAGAGACCGCTGAATTTAGTCCAAAAATAGCAGGAGGAGGACATGGAAAGAGACGGGATGACATTAGTCACCTGGAAACTCAAGCTACCTTCCTCAGCCCACAGAATGACATCGTGAGAAAGCACCTGCTTGCGGCGCGCGGGAACACACCGCGTGCCCCAGGAAACAGCTGCCCATCTATTGTTGTCTGGAGTTTTGCTTTATGGACAACATGAAACCCTCCACAAAGCCGAGACCCGGCGGATGACAATGGCCTAAGGAGGAGGCAGAGTGCGGGGGCACAAACGAAGTGCAATGTCAGCCCTTTTCTTGTTTTTATTGGGCAGTCGAGTGGACGGCGCTGCTCTGCTGGGGGCTGCAGTAAAAGTGGAGGGAAAGGTTCTTTCGCAGGAGGTGTCCGGCCCGCGATCAGGCTCGCCGACGCACAAACACACCCACTTACCGTATGCATACATGGGCTTGTGTCATCGCGATGAGCCAAGTGTGCAGTGAGCAGTGGCTGAAAAGGTTTTCTGAAACATCTCTGGCAAAAGAGAATTTTTAAAAAATGGGAGGGAAAACCCGGCCAATAAGATACATATTCAGGCGCACATTCCTGGCGTGTACCTCAAGATCATTGCAAGGGAAGAGCATTTAAATCCCTCCTCGTAATATCGTAAATCACACCGATAGATCTTGTTATGCAAACTGGACTTCCCGGATTGCGTTTCATCGTCGTCTCACTGGCAGACATCGCGTTTTTTTAGCGCAGGGCTGTTTCCGGTCTGAGGAGAGACAGGAAACCCGAGAAAAAAGAAAAATGACTGGAGAGTCTGCACACTAACCTTTAACCATCAACAGCAACATATGCAGATGGGATAGTAAACGTGTACAGCGAACGGCGTGTCGGGCTGGCGGAGCGGTGCCGCTTCGCGTGAACACTTTTGCCCGATTCGGAGTCTGGAGGAGCAACATAACAAGCAGGTTAAGATCCTTTAAAAAAAAAAAACAACGCACACACACACCTTAAAACACATTTTTCCGTTGTGAATCAGACAAGCAAATAAAGACAGGTCTGACACAGTGACTCTTAAAACGTCCCAAAACCCGATCAGGGAACCTGCAAATCTTGTAGGATTTTGCCACGCACCGTGAATCATGAGTGTGAGCAGACGGGGAACGGCCCGTCGTGTAACCGCTATGACCCTCGCCAAGCAGATTTTTCCCTCTTTACGGCTGTGACTGTCCGGTAAGACCGCGATCGGCCCGGTGAACCCTCCGAAGCCGTGCGTGCCGGGTCTGCCACCTGCCATTTAACCGCTTAAACTGAATCCGACGAGAGGGAGCATTTATTCGCACCAGCAGAGCGGTGAATTCGGCTCCGCCGGCGCATCGTTAAGTTGCTTTTCGCGTCCCACCCTTAATTAATCGCATGCTGTTGTTTCACATGAAACGGGAGATGCCAACTTTGCGTCCGGATGTTGTTTCGGTGAGGCATTACTCTTTTCTGTACTCAGGGAGGCACTGTTGGATGTGTCGCATCGAGGCACTTATAAAACAGTGTGATTCATGGGCCTTTTGAGCAGCCGTCAAGAGCAACCTGGGAGGCCGCTGAGTAAGCCTTTAGGAAGATCCTTCAAAATAAAAGCACCGTACGGACGAGCTCGTGAGACGGCAGGATTATAGGACTTCTCGCTCGATGAACCGACGCGGTTTATCAAAACGGAACGAAAAAAACGGAGCTGGCGCAGCGCTCGGAGCTCAGAACCCAAGCGCCAGGCCCACGCTTTTGTTCAGCGCGGGGGTTAATTGTGTTTTGAGTCGTAAAAAAATAACTACCAGTGCTTATTTCCGCACACAATGAAGAAGCTGAGCCACTAATCCAGTGCCACAGGTGCACAAATACCTGTGTAAGCAGAGTTAATACTGATAAAACCTCCTGGAAGGAGAAAAAAGGAACCAGGAAAAGTTCCCACACTTTGACTGTTTTGTTTCTCTCTGTGTGTCCCGTCTTTTTGTTTTTTTTCTCCGATCCTGCCAGAACGTAAAGCGCCGTGCCAGCCGAGAATGAAGAAAAAACAAAAATGATGGGGGAGGGAAAAAGAATAGAGGGGAGAAAAACCAACACTGACTCGTGTAACTCACCTGTTGGCGAGAGGTTTTTTTTTTTGTTTGTTTGACGTTCATTCAGACGGCTGGGGCGGCCCCTCCCCAGTCAGCGGCGGGTTCCCAGGTGGAGAGAGGAGAGATGGGAGGAGAGTTCTCACCACGCTCCCTAACCGTTCTCACCACAGCCCATTGGTCGGACGTTGCCTCATCGCTGAAACGCGACACTCCTCCGGCAGCACGGGGCAGGTGTATGAGGCTGCGGGGGCAGAGGGAGCCGGCGAGTGTGTGTGTGGGTGTGTGTGTGTGTGTGTGTGTGTGTGTGCGCGTGTGCGCGGCAGACACGAGGACAAAGAGACATGTGAGGGAGGAGGAGGAGGAGGAGGAGGAGGAGGAGGAGGTGGAGGATGATGAGCAAGTTTCACTCAGCTTTGTTGTACCGTCAGACTCCCGAAGCAGCGCACCTCGGGTGTGTGTGTGTGTGCGTGTGTGTGTGTCTGAGAGAGCTCGCCTCACCTCACCGCCTCTTTGTCGAGCAGCTGCTCCACCAACCTGGAGACAGGCGTACACAAACAGCGGCTATTTTGCCGAACACATCCAGTAGGCAAATGAGCCTCTTAAAAAATCGCGCGCTGGCTTTCCGGTTCGCCTTTCTGATTTGACTGGCCTGTCCTCGCTACACCGGCCTTGTTGACCGTCCAAAAAAAACAAACAAAAGAAACACTTAAGCGACTCAGGTGCGACTCGGATACGCGACGCGAGTCACGAGCCTCTGGCTCTCTCATTCATTCCTTCATATTTGTTCTGCAAACAACAGAAAAGTGTTGGAAAAAACGGCCGCAGCCGCCATTCAAACACGTTTGAATGTCGTCAGCGTTGACGGTAATGATTAATATTAAGAGGGTGACCTGGACCCTGTAAGATTCACATGTGAAAACGGAACATGACTGCTATTGACTGGATAAATATTTGGTTTTGTTTGTGTTTTTTCTTTTTCCTTTTCCGACCCTTTACAAAACCCTGCGAGTTCAGAGCGAGGCGTGAGGTTCAACAAGTCAGCCATGCACTATCTCGGCCGAGGCCGGGGCCCGTCTCTCGGAATGACGAGACGGGCACGCAAGCGATCCGCGTGAACTCGCGCCGCACCCGGGGAAACGTCTTGAACTCCGGAGGCGGCTTCCCGAAGTCGGCCCTTATCCGCGAGATACCGCTCGAGCGGCGCGTGGTGACAGCTGGCTTCCTGGTGCGGGTTTACCACGAGGCAGGGTTTTCCCATGCCGGGCACGGCGGGGCCCCCACCTGGAGACGTGTTTTTGCCGTCGCCTCGGCCTGACTCGCTGCGCCTGAGCGGTAACGAGTGAATGTTTAACCATTTGCCGTGTGCTTGCCTCGCCCAAGTTAAATAAAAAGGGCGAATTTTTAGTTTTTTGACAGAAAAACTTTGGAAAGTCCGTTCACAGCGCTCGACTGCACACGCGGAAAAGAGCCGTGGCATCTTGTGGCGGCCTCGCCTGATGTCTCCTGAGTCAGCGTTAGCTCGCGGTTGACTCAACGCGTTTGAAAATTAATAAGAAAAAAAAGAAAGTTCAATCAGAATCCGGTTCTGCTGCGTGGCACCGATCGGCATGGGACGCGTCGAGAGGAGAAACGCGCGGGTGCGTTCGAGGGCGCACGCGGCCTCTCTTCACCCTGCGCGAGAGCGGGCTCTCCGGCGAGGCGTGTGTCACTGCCCTAAGGACCAGTTTTAGACACATTCCGTCATCCCTGACTTAGCCTCGCAGCGCCGGCCCAACATTTTCTCTCCGGTCACTGTGACTGTACCGACACACCTGCTATTAGGGTAATACTGGTCTTTTCCATATGATCTCGGGATTGGAGCAAACATTGCGGGCGATCTCAGACCTCTCCTCAACTATCCACCGAAAACGGCCTCTCAATAAATTCCAGGTTTGATTTGTTAACAAGTCCCTCGTGTACAAGGCGACGGGGTTTGAGGCGGACGGTTTCCCGCACTTCCGTTTATGTAGGCCGCCTGTGCCGCGGCACGAAAGGAACAAAGCCCCGGCTCGGGTCAGCACGAGGCCGCGCGGAAGCTGCTTTCTGAAAACAAAAGCCGCTGAAACGGTCTCGAAATGCGCCGCCGTTTATCTTTCACAAAACTTTAAGAATTCGGTGTGTGTGTACGTCTGTGTGTGTGTGTGTGTGTGAATGA
The DNA here is from genome assembly GCA_016785225.1 of Psettodes erumei. Lineage (NCBI taxonomy): Eukaryota > Metazoa > Chordata > Actinopteri > Pleuronectiformes > Psettodidae > Psettodes > Psettodes erumei. Next base: position 618,847 of record JAFBJZ010000511.1, read on the forward strand.
ACCAGTCAGTCCGCGTGTGTGCGTATGCGTGGGAGGGCGCCCGCCCCTTCCTGTTAATGTGTGTCAGTCTGTAAGTGAGGCAATGAGCCCGGCTGTGCGCCCGCCGGAGGCCGCGCGCGTGTGAGCGTCCGTGCGTGCGTGCGTGCGCAGGCAGGGCTGCTGACGGGACCTGTCACTATCGGGCCCACACATCTCTGGCACCGTCTGTGTTGACACTCCGCCCGAGGGGGAACGAGTCTGCAGAGGTTGAGGAGAGCAGCGGTTTCCCACGGCTGCTGCTCTCCGCCTCGGCCCTGCCTCTGCATTCCAGGGCTGCCAGCGCTCTGTAAATGTTTGGACAGCCTTGAACAAATAACACACCTTGAAAGGCACAGGCGCAGGGCGCTTGCTCGCTCGCTCGCTCTCTGCACACCCCTTCTCCTCGTCTGCCTCCTCGAAGCTCCGGTCGCGAACAGCCCCCCACCCCCACCCAAACCGCAAATCCACCTCCCTCGCGGCCGCCGCCTTGGCCGCTGCCACTCTCAAACTTTCCCAGCTTCACTTTCGTGCACAAACAAACATCGGCCCGTACTGTGTTACTATTGTACACTTGCATATACAAACACGCGCGCACACACACACACACACACACACCTGTGTATATATAAATACACACACACACATGCCTAATATTTCGGTAGGTGTTTCAGCTTCGCGGATCACACACAAACACAGGACTATAGGAAAAGCAGGTATCGACAATGAAAAGTTGTTTTTTTTTAAACATGCATATAAAGGACTTTAGGGTCCCTGGTTCAGGTCTTGGGCGGGAGGCGGGCGGTGGTGGTGGTGGTGGTGGGGGGCGGTTGCTTGCCTGATATCACCGGACATTGTCACATCCCACACGTGAGAGCTTTCAAACGCACGCGCCCATCCACTCAGTCGAACTCCGCTGGAGTTCAGCCGAGGTGGAGGGGCGACTGAGGCGCCCAGATGCCGCGGGGTCTCCGCCCACAACCGCAGATGTTCAGCTCCCCCACCCCCATACCACCCCGGGCCGGGCCACGCCGTGGGGGCGGGTAGGAAGTCTGCGTGGGGACGCTTCCAAGCCCCCCCCCCTCTCCTCGGTCTACGCTGCCAGGGTTCTGTGCGAAAGCAGGAAGCGCGGCGTGAGTGTGGAAACCAGGTTGTGGATGCGTGCGCAGCACGCCCGAATTTCCCGTCTGAGAGATGCGATGAAAAAAATCTGTCTTTTTTTTCTTTTATTTACTGTAATCACAATCTTTCCCCGACCTTAATCACGCGTCTTAGTTGCCTAACCCTAACCGCACTTTAACCATATTTTGTTTGCCATAACAACAGCCGTCCTTCAACAGTAGTCATAACACGGCGTAGTTGCCATGGGTGTCTGCCAATGGGGTTAGGAGGATCATGTCCTTGTTAACAGCCTCCGCGGCGACGCTGCCTACGCCCACGGCGGCGGGGGGGGTTGTTAGCGGCAACGTGGACCGCTACAGGAAAAAGCGGCCCATTCAGAACTAAGGGGGGGGGGGGGAATAAAAGCCTTCTTAAATCTTTTGATGAAAGAGTAAAAGTAGAAAAATGGCGTGAGGGAACAGCGATCAGCCACAAAGGGAGATGCAGCTCACGCGTTCGCTCAGACGTTTTCACCGAAGGACGCGACGGCGACTTGCGCCACGTTACGGAGCTACGGCCCGACACAGGGTTCTCACGCTCATCCGTGAGCCGGAGAGGACGCGATGCGTTTGAAGTGCGGCACGTGCGTGCAGACGGTTTTTTCGCGGCCTCCAAACCACACAAAGACTTCCTGCTGAACGTTGGCCGCTAATCGTAAAGCGAAAAAAAGAAAAGAAAAAGAAAACGGCGCCTGACAGCAGAAGAAACGACGACCGCCCCCTCCCCCCGGGGATCGTTAGACGTTCGAGCTTCCGTGAGTCAAGGCGCCGTCAGGACAAATGTCTGCATAATGCAGCCAATTGTCAGGCGGGCCCTCCCTCTCGCAGTATGCGGCGCATTCATCCGGCGCGGGGCTCGATGAGCAACAGCAACGCGGCGCGAATAACCCGCGAATCTCCGCGGCAGCCGCCCACGCGCGGGACCCTGACGTCTGCCGGCAGCTGCGGAATCTGGAATTCCTCGCCGGTAGTAAATCCCACGAAAAACGCAGCGCGGGGCGACTCGCGCCGCGCTCCTCGGGGGCAGCGGCCGCTCAAACGCGGCTCTGTTTTCATTGCCGGGAGGCCTCCGGCCGCATATTTCTGTAATTTGGCTTTTCTGCTCAGCAGTTTTGCAGCTGTGATGACATTTGGGTGTCGCCCCCCTGTTTCTCACGGTCCCGCTGCCAACGCCGCTCCGGCCGCTGGTCGTCGGCCAAGCCTGAGGTCTGCGTGTCGGCCCCCACTCCTTGTGTACACATGCACGCTGAAAGAAGGTGCTATTGAAAAAAAAAAACTATATATATATATATATATATATTCCTGGCAATCGATTTCAACCACACTGGGATTTTTTTCTTTTTTCTTTTTTCCCGAGGGTCAAACTGCAGCTCGAGGTTTTAAAGGCAGGGGAGGTGTTGGAATTAGAGCACGTTGAAGTGGTTCAGTAAATGCACAGGCTTCCTTTGTTTTTATGCTTTGTACGTGCCCCAGGTATGTATATTTATATAACTGTATTAATGATTCAGTTTTTTAATCTTTGATATCCTTCAGCCTTTAACTTGTAATATGCAGTCTGGTGCGGTTCTCTATCTTTGCCTCTCACGTCCTCTCTGGAAGTTGAGGAAGCATTGAAACAGTTTTGTGATACTTATGAAGGGGGGACACTGCAGCTGTCCTCTGATTCATGTTAATCTATCAAGGACACATTTGAGCGTCAACGTTGTGGGCGTCTTGGGCTAAATTTAGAACGGACGCAGAATTTTTCCGGTGTCTAATTTGGTTTTGCTACAGTTACTGCTGAACGAACCGGTAAAATCCAGCTGAAGGAAGGCAGAGCCAAGGTTTTTTAGTTCATTGTGTTGTTGTGTTGTTGCTGTGTCGTTTTGTTTTGTTTTTTATAAGAAGTACAGCCATGACTGCCTTGTCCTGAGTCCAAGACGTCATTCCAGGCTAATCGCTGCTCCGTCTTATCTTGCCAAACGAGCCAGCGTTCCGAAATGATTTCCTGGTTGGGAGGGACGAGCGTACGGGGTGGGAGCAGGTCTGGGTCTCTCGGGGGAGTGATAATAGTGGGTGTTCCCCCACGGTTGCCCCCCTCCTCCCCCCTCACACACACACACACACACACACACACCCCGTCTGCTTGTTCTCAGCTGTCCTCCCGGAAACCTCGGTCCAGCTGCTGCCCATTACACCAGGAATGTATCCGTGGGTCACATGCCAGGAGAGCGGTGGCACATTAATTACAGTGGAGGGTGTGTGTGTGTGTGCGTGTGTGTGTGTGTGGGGGGGGGGCACTGGCCCAGGCCTCTTGTGAGTTATTAGCATGGCACGCTCAAATCCTTCCCATGCCCCCCCCATCTCCCCCTCCCATCAACCGCCCACTCTGACGGCAGCTGCCGGGACTTTGGATTTCCCAGAGTCGGGGGGGCGAGTCAGCGTGTGCGGGTGTGGGTGTGTGTCGCAGGGCGGGGAGTTTATGGGGGTCATGGTATCCGATTAATTGGCCAGATATGCATACCGGCGGTTCTAGTATTGGTCTAATCGCTCTGCTCGGCCGGGAGCCGGCATCGGAGCGCCGCGCCGCGCCGCGTCACCGGCCGCCCGGGGCGCACATGGTCTGCGGAGATCCAGTCAATCAGTCATCCGATTGATTAGCGATGATTTCAGGCATGCGGTGCAGTATTGGAGACGGATAAGAGAAGATATTTGCGCGTGCTTTTGGTAAGGTTCCATCGAAGCGGCTGACAGCAGCGGGCAGCGGACAAAACGGGAACTTCACCAACCTGAGGTGGAGTTCAGCCGGATGTGGTTCGGGTTAAAAAGGGACACGCAGCGCCACGGCGCTCGCTTTCCGTCCCTGCACCGTCATAGGCAGCGGAAGCCTGAAATGTCCCGGGGGCGGGAATAATTGCTCCCATCTTTTTCAGAAGGGTCCCAGGATGAATGTACGTCACAGACATTGGAAGTCCCCTTTTGTTTTCGCCAATCGCCCCAGATGTAAAACATGTTCTGTCACATGTCCGAAACCGGCTCCGCTGGCAGAATTTAAGAACCCCCGAAAGCTAAGCAATCTCTCGGCATATTCAGGCCCTGAGCACCTGGGCGGATCGTTTGGTGCCCTAATGATACGGCCCGACAACAAAACAACCCCCGAAAAAAGGTACTTGAGGAAGTTTTTTCTGGAGCCCGAGCCCTAATTGCAACGTCGGGACAAAAAAAAAAATCAAACCGCCCTGCACTTAATTGGCTGCTTTTCTTTCACGGTCCTATACGTGGCCATTCAATCATGAGGAGGCGGCAAACAAAAAAAAAAAAAAAAGCCTTGCTCCCTCCTTGACCCTGAAAACACTCCTCTAATTGCCACCGCATGGTCGGCTGCAGCTGTGAGCGGGCCATCCCATAGAAGAGCGTCCGAAAGCTCCGCGCAGCGCTGTAAGATAAACATACAACTGTACACCGGGGGGGGGTTTAAAAAAAAAGAAAAGGAATAATCTCAGCGCCCTCACGAGAATATCCCACATGGATCCAGATCTGGACACTCTGGATCTGTGTGGCGGAACGTTTTGGGCGGAGAGCCGCTTGCTTTCGACTTTTTTTATGCGTTGGCTTCACCTCACGACACCGCAGCACCCGCTCGTGCGACGGTTCCTCGCCGCGGCCCGCACCCGGGTCTGTTTGCACCGCGCGGCGACGCGTTGCTCTGTCTGCGCCCGTCCGAGGGGTTGCGCACCCGGCACGTTCCCGCTCGCGGCGTCTGCACGGCGCTCTGCCAGCGAGGCGGCCTGGCGGAGAAACCAACCGTCGTCACGGGAGAAAGAAAGATGCATTTAGGGAACGAGACGAGAGGAGTGAAATGTGTTTCGTGATACTTGTATAAGTGGAAGAGCTGTTAGCCCTTGTGTGTGTCTGTGTGAGCCCCCCCACACACACACACACACACACACGGCTGTTTCTAATCTCTGACCCCCATCAATAAGATGCATTCAGAGTCCATCAAACGAGATGAGCTGCTGCACAGGCAGCCGCGCGCCGCTGGGGGGAGAACTATGGGAAGCGCTCTCTTAATTGTCACCCCCCCCCACACACACACACCCCACCCCACCCCCACCCCACCCCCAACCCACACCACCCCGAACCTTTTTAAAGAATATTCATCTGCATTAGCTGACAAGCTTTCTTCCAGAGAGCACTACAGCGGCCCACTCAGCCAAAAACAGGCCATTAAACGTGACAGGTCTTCGCGACAAACGAACTCCCCGAAAAAGTGCGGCTAACAAACCCCCCCCCCAGCCCCCCGAGCTTAAAAAGGAAGGGGCGGCTAACCGGCGAGCTGGCCCGCACGTCTGGTTCTCATCAGGCGCCGCCTGCCTCGGATCTATTAGGGGCCATTAAGCGTCGGCCTGAGCTCTGACGGGGGCCGATCCCGGGCAGACGCGGCGTACAGGAGGCTCGTTAGCGGTAAGAATTTCCAGCTTGAGTGATGTCACCGCTGCGCGGCGCGTTCTCCGCGCGGGACGACACATCCCGCCGGCTCACTCCGCTCATCAATAGGGCTAGTTCACCCTAATTTTCCCTCGAGAGAACCAGCCTCTGGGAAAAGACTATTAGAGACAAGTGAGTGACAATTAAATCTTTTAGAGGAAAGAATATAGATCGGAAAGGAAATTGATTATACTCACGGAAGCGATTCGCGTCGGGCTTCTCCGAGGGCGCTGACCTGGTCACCCTCCGTGGGCGCGGCCGCATTGTCCGTCGCGTTAAGAAGCCTGGAGGGAGCGAGCTGCGCGTTAAGGTCGGCGTTAAGCCTGCTGCAGCCTTTTTTTTTTGTGCTTGGGCCTGAAGTCGCGATCACAGCTCCTGGTGACAAAGAGGGTGGGGGGTATAAAAGGGGTGGCCAGATGCATAATGCCCAGATCTTTTTTTTAATCTCGTACCAGGGGTGAATTCAGGGAAAAAAAGAAGTTCCATCAGACGGGATAGCAACCAGTTGCAGCTAAAAAGGGCCTTGACGTTCTGCCAGACTGTCCAAGAAAAAAATTTGTCTGATCAAAACTGTGGTAAAAAGAAAATTAATGTTTTGCTCAGGAAAAGTTTTTTTTTTAAAGCTCAGCCGTTATCTGTTCAGCTTAAACACCCCACGAGTGGCTTTAACACATCTACTCCAACGTTTACTGCACCTTCCGCAAACTGAATAGCTGGATTTCTTCCTCCTCCACCCCCACCACCCCCACCTACTCGACCTAAACTGCCCCCTGTGACCTCGTGACTCCATTACTCAAAAACCATCGGCGCATGTGTTTGCCTTATTGGGCCCTGAAAGTGGCATATGCTACGCAGAATGGGCCCTCCATTAATCAAAAGCAGTTAGGCGCTAAATAGGCAGATCCTTCAGAAGCCAGGATGAGCCCCCCAAAAAAAACACCCACCACAGTTCATATCAGCCAATGCACTGAAAGGGGATTTATCACCTTGTCATCCTTAAAATGATTTTTAAAAAAGTGACGTGGCTGAGTTTCAGCGCGGGCCGATGGGACCTGGATGCGGAGGGAGCAAGAGAGCTGGGGGCCTCCTCGCCGGCAACATATCGGCTCGATGTAAAATCGCCCTCACAAAGACTCGCAAAGGTGGGGGGGCGCGGCGACACAGCTGCGAGCGGAGCCGGCACATCCCGGGCTCAATACGGGCCCTCCTCACATCTGTAGCTGCCTGGTCCCCGCTTCCGCCGGGGTCCCGGGGACAATGGAGGCCCCTCGGAGGACCCCTTTGTTGCAGAGGTTTTTTTTTTTTTTTTCAGAGTTCCCTTTTAACCCAAATCTTAAATATTTCATTGGGCCTCCTTTGCCCGCTCCCTTTCTTTCAGCACCCTTTCGACGAGCATCACCAAGACCTCTGCCTTTTTTTTCTGGTTTAGTAGCGCCCTGAAGACGACAAAGGGCTTCTTCCAAAAACTGTTTGGGAACCCGCCGCCACTCAAAAACAATTTTTTAACTGAATTTAAAAAAAAAAAGATTCCAATGCGTTCGAAGTTCTGGAGGTGTTTTCCGACGTCACTGCAAAATCTGCAGACACTTTTCACCCTGGTGTTGTGTAACGCGAAGAAGCACTTTTTTTTTTTTTTTTAATCGCTAATGTTTTGCACACATGCATTTTTTACGTACCGCCTCATCTTCATACTCAGGCCTTTAATGTCACTCAGACTGCCGTGCATCTGCAAAAATAAAACGTTTTCATTTTTTAAAAAATCTTGACACTTTCATTTTTTTTCTGTAAATGTGATGTCGGTTTTACACGTTTACACTCCTGAAGAAATGCTACTTCCTGTCAACTGCAATTTTCCCCGCTGAAGTGACAAATAAAGGGAGTGGAATTTTTTAAAATGTATTTATGCATTAATTTTTTTTAGTTAATTAAACCTGATGAAAAAAGTCAAATAGCGGACCTTTATTGAAATCCGAAAAAAATATTCACCATGTATGCTCACATCAGCAACATGGGGTGTCATTATTAAGCGCTGAGTCGCGAGCTGCTGGGCGTCGAGGAGGGCCGCTCCAGAACGCGGCGCACAGAAGAGGGCGAGCAAACACTCCCATCCAAATATTAAACACTTGTTAATAACTTTTTCCGGCCCCGCGGCACAACTTCTGTCGCGATGGTTAAAAAGGGGCTGAGAAGCGTTTGTGTTGAGCCTTAAACTGGCGCGATTGGACTGAGTGACAAAGAGAAGCCTTTGTTAAAAAAAAAAAACAAGGGGGGGTTGGTTTATCCAACACTTTAAGGGATCCTAATGAATAATTCAGTGTTATCGCTCAACTTGACGCTTGATTATTATGTGTTTTTTTTTCTTCTCTCTTCACACGTGAGGGAACCCCCCCACCCACCCCTTGACAGACCCGGGGGTATCGTGCGGGGGCATCTGGGGGGGGGGCAAAATGCGAAAAGTGGCTCTGCTGTCAGCTTGATAAATATAATGTGTCGCCAATTAAAAACTCATTGCTATTCTTTAATTCGGGCCGGGCCTTGTTAACCGCTGCCCGGCAGGGAGGCTGCGGGAGGAGCGGCCAGCACCGCCATAATGGAGGCCCCTGCTTTTTTTTTTTTTTTTTAAACAACAAAAAAAACACAGCCCTTCTCCCTTTGGCATGTAAATAAGACATTCATTCGGCAGCACTTTTCCCAAAAAAAAAAAAAAAAAAAAAGACCATCGACGTCTTTGATTTTCATCTTTTTTTTCACCCCCCGGGAAAACAAAGAATTCTATAGTTTCAGATTTTTATTCAAAAAAAAAAAACCTTTTCGAGCTTTTCTTCGGGAGTATTCTCATGGTAATCGTGTTGACTCAACTCTGTGCAACGTGGCTATACAACGCATATGAACCCCCAGCAGGAGTCCATTACAGAAATGCCATTTAGCAAGCTGTTTTCTGTGAGAAAGTCAAAAGTTTCGTGGGCTTTTTTTTTTTGTGTGTGTGTGTGTGTGCGCCAGTTGGGGACAGGGGGTCCCTGGAGGAGCAGCAGGAGTCCTTTGGAAACTTCAGTGCAACTAAAGGCCTCTCAGGTCTGAGAATACTTCCCAGCTGAAGTCAGAAGTGTTCAAAAAAAAAATCTTCAACAACTGCCGCGGTAAGCAGACGCCGAGTAAGCGGATGTCACAGAGTTGCCATTTCTCTCAGATTTTTTTTCATCGTAAAAAACAGTTCCATTAAACATAAGGTCGAGGTTGCACCGCGATATATCGCTGCGGCAAACAGCACGCGTGACGCGCGAGCCCCGCGGATCGCGCAACGCGAAGCGTCGGCCTGCGTTTTCCGATCCCACGGAAAAATTTGGAAGCTCCGCGGTTTAAGTTTGGTTTCGTTTGCAAACTTGGTTTAAAACCCGCCCCTTCGTTCAGGTGAGGACCCCCGTCGTCGAACAACCACGGCCCTGGTTCGCTGCTCACAGGAAGTGAACGGAGGCGCGGCGCGTCGTCGCCTGACTTCCGCCTCCTGAAGTTAAGCTTGAACATCTTCAGGCTATCTCGGGTTACGCGGAAAACTACTAAGCATCAAGACTGAACCATCGTGGGAATAGAGGGGGCTTTATCCGTGACAAAGAGGGAGTCTGCGTCTCTTTCCTGGTTTCCTCACTGCTTGTTGAGTCACGCAGGGTAAGTCGCGGTAAGCTTCCTCCTCCACCACCTCCTCCTCCTCCTCCTCCTCCTCCCACGCACTTTTTCTCGTTCATGACGAATAAAAGAATCCAGATCTGGGAACGCGTCGAAGCGCTGGATTTCGGAGGGATCCGGAGGCTGCGCCGCTCACGACTCTCCAATCTCTCGGTGCCGCTCGGCGTACCGGACCCCCGATCTCGGAATGCGGAACATTCGCTTTGTCGGCGCCGGATGAGGCTGGGAGAGGTCGAAGCCCGGAGAAAGGAAAGTAAAAGAAGAAAGTGCGAACATCCGAGCGAGCGCAAGTCTCCCTCTTCAGCCCCCTAACACCACCCCCACCCCCACCCTCTCTGCCTGCTCATTATCCCTGTCACACGGGACCAGGGCCCACTTGGCACGGCCTTGTGGACTTAATTGAATTAGGCATACCCGCTTGTTTAGGCATTGTGCGGTGGCATGAGAATCTCCCCGCTATCTCCACGGAGGCAGAAGAAAAAGAGAGCCGCTGGCAACACTTGTCGGGGCAGATCTGAGGGGCTGGAGATTCTCAGGCGGGGGGGGGGCAGAGGGGCCCGCCCGCGAAGCGGAGCGCCGCCGGGCGGGACTCGCCCCGATGGGTGCCGCTTCGCTTGACCCCAAGGTGTGAGTGGGTATAGAACCAGAGGTAGATACGTTGCTGGGGACGCTGGAGCGGTTTCCGTAGTACGGAGTTTGGGGCGGGGGGCTTCACATTTTGATGTATTGCGCGTCTGTGAGAAGAACCCACACAATAAAAGGCCTGCACGACGCACAAAACAACCAAAACAACTTTGATCTGTGCATTTAAGTTATTTTCGTCTTTACGTTTTTATTTTGCGTCTGTCGTGCGTACGTGTGTGTAATGGCAGTCATCAGTCGTCTCTTGATGCAGACTCGCTGTGCCGGCGTGTCCCTCTCACTCGTATCTTTTCTTTTTCAGCAGGGGCCGACTTTAAAGTCAAGAGTCAGTCACTTTGTGATTAGAGCTCTCGCTCTCTCTCCCTCTCTTTAATGCTTGAAAAATGGAAAGAACCCTCCTCTAATGTGATTGCCCTTTTCCATTCACCCAGACGGGGTCTAAACGGAGGCGCTACAAGAAGGGGGGGGGGAGGGTGTGCCCGGGCGCTGTCGCTACATAACGTCACCTCCCTAACCCCGGGGGTCGCAGGCCGGATTGACACCGTAACCCGCGGACCTGATCCTCCTTCGGCCTCTTTAGAGGGGCAACCGGCCGGCAGTAACGCGACCCGCGCTTTATTCATTGGGAGATCAGCCGAGCTGAAAAGATAAGCTCTGAATAATTGGAGCCCGCGGACCACGGCAAATCTGACGGGATCTCCGAGTCTTTAACTCTTCCCCGCTCTCTCCGCAGCCCTCTTCTGAGCGGAGGACAGCCCTTGTTAGATTCCAGCCAGATGGGCGAGAGAGGAGCGGGGCGATCCGGGGCTTCGGAGGGAGGGACGACACCGGCTGTGGGGACCTGTCACTCACGTGCGAGGGAAAGGGGGGAGAGGAGGCGTGAACGCGGAGCTTAATGAATCCACCAGCGGAGACACGGCGCAGCTCTGTGCGGACACCAGACGGCACACCGGCCCTGCCTCCTTTTCAGCGTTTCTTTTTGGCCTCTCTCGTGCGGCCTGCACGGCCTTGTTCATCGGGGCGGGGCGAGACGGCGCTCGGCGTCGCCTTTCCAAAGCGGCTCCCTCAATTTCCTGCGCCGTTCGACAGCTATCTGGCTTCGGTTTCCCTAAAAGGCGAACACTTCGAACCAGAACTTTGTAAAAGGCTTCGTCCGTTCGATGGAGAGAAAAAAAAACCCCGCACAGGGTGGCCCTGAGTGGCGCGCACGATCAACCGAGAAGACAAACCACCGAGCCGCCGCGCCATGGAAAATATCCCCCTCGAGACACAAGATAACTCGTTAATAGAGCAGTCAAATCTCTCCGGGGGGGGGGCTCGAAAACAATGAGACGTGAGAACGAGGCGGTTCGCTGCCGCCACCGCGGCAGTTAATCATCCCTCTGTCAAATTAGCATTCCCCCTGCCCCGCGAGGAAGACACCGCAGCACATAGGCAGGGCATTGTCAGCCGCACCGTGCCACAAAGGGCGAGCAATAGGGAGTTCTGCGCCGGCACTGGTAATGTCAGGTCCCAGGTCAGCTTGGTCCAGAGCCAGTGGAAGCCCACGCTGCGCCCATGCCCTTTGCGGCTGTGGCGCAACAGAGCGGTTTTACTGTACGGGGGCGCCCCGGGGGTGGGGGGGGGGAACGAGGCCCGGGCCGCGGCCTCCCCAAAGACAGGACGGCGCAGCGGGAGCGCGTACACGTCGGAGACAGTTGCTGCGGTTTTGTTCCGTCTTTTTTTTTTTTTTTCTCCATCCCTCTCCCTTGTTCCGACACGGGATGAGACGCGTCGCAACAACAGCAACAGCGAGCGACTCCAGACGCCAGAGGGCTGGGAAAAGTTATTTCCAAAACGACAAATGTAAAAACAGTAATTGCAAGACACGCATCGACTTCGTCGATTTACAAATCTATCATTATCCTGTTAATTGTAATAACTCGGCATGGGTAACCCCTGTAAATCAAAACTCAAAGTAGTCCCGAGTCATTTTTTTTCTTCAAAAAATTGCCCATTATTACACATAATTACTGTTGTCGACTGATATAAATCATAATTATAAGTTTTGTGCGCAACTTACGGCGATATGCCTTCAATAATAATTGCAGGATACAGGAATCCGCCACACCTAATGATTTTTAATTCGATAATAAAGAGCCAGCGATGCGGCCTGAAGTTGGTTCTGGACACTTATCTTCCAGCCCCTTTTGTCCCCCTTCGCTCTGCCTTTACTTTGACAGAGGCCGGGCGCCGCGAAGCATAACAACGCTGATTGTTACAATAACATTGCGCGCCGCGCGTGACGCGGAGGCAGACCGAACGGCAGCGACGGGATCGGACGTATCTCCAGCCATCGAGTCAAGCAAAATATTTTTCTCTGCCCGATCGCGGGGGCACGTTGCTTCCTGTCCCGGGGGCGGTCTCACCCGGTGGCTCCTTGTTTTCCACGAACCTCGTTTCCTGTGTTAAAGGGCATTTTTAATGGACGCAGGGGAAAAAAAAACCCCAAAACATAACTCGCATGAAGCTCCCGCTCACGCCGTGTTTAAAAGGAAGCTTTTCGGGGGGAGATGGAGCTGAGGTGTAACCCGGACAGGAAACTCGACTAATGGCCTCCTTACGACACCTGTCAGGTGATCTACGGCCAGGGCAGAAAAATGTGGCTCATTTAAAAAAAAGAGAGAGATCGGGATTTACCGCTGATTAATCACTATTACGCCGGCGCCATGCAGTCTGTGATAAATATGGTGTTGGTGTCAGAACGGGACATGCCGCTTAGCTGCGCCGTTGCAAAGACGCGAAGATGTTGCTGCACGAAAGAACCGTCTCAGTGGGTCGGCCGATTTGCGGATTTCACGTGAAAACTTCAGCGCTGAAGTTCGACCTTCACTTTCATCGCGTTTTTTTTTTAAAGCCTCCTTTATCTCCCATCTTCAAACTTCTGAGCCGGAGTGGGTCGTGAATAGTCTACGCGCAGGCTGGCTGAAGTGGCCCCGATATTATAAATCAATGACGATTTGTAATTCTCTCCATTTAAACAAAGGCCAAACGAATAAAAACCCATTAAGATGACGTGAATTGGCAAACAAACTGTTTAATGTGTGTCTGCTGCGTGAACGTGGAGGGGGGGGTTTCGGCGGGGGCAGCCCAAATTTACATCTGATTGGAGTTTAATGGCCCATGGCCGCTTTTTACTGCACCGTCGCTATGGCGACCAAGCTTTTCTCAAGATTCTCAACAGACCAAAATGTCCTTTTTTTTTTTCTCGTCCATTGGAAATGTGTCATGCGAGCCAAATGGGGCCGGGGCTTGTATGTATCAATTTGTTTCTGTTGCGGAGCCCACGCCAGCCCCGCAATGAATATATGGGCCATTGAATCCCGACGCACAATGGCCACAGCTGATGCGGTTGCCACAGAGACACGCCCACACAAAGGGCCGGAATGATGACATATGGTCCAAACCTGCCCAGTCGGTGGACCCCCAATGGGCCCGGCCGCATTGACGGACAAAACCCCGCGTTAGCCATTTATCCGTGCCCACTCATTTCATGGTAAGATAAACTTTTTATAAAGTTTCCACAGCCCGTGCACAAGAAGTAAACGGCTGGTGAAAAAGCCACCAAGTAAAGTGGGGGGAATTCATCATTAAGTGATTAACAAAGGCTCCTTTACCACCTGCTTCTACATTAATACGGGCATTAAGGGCCTCTCTTTTTGTTTAAGATGAAAGGGAAGAGATGGAGGCAAAAAGCATTAACTTAAAGACACAATAGAAGGAAGCATATGTCAGGAGTTTCAACCCAAAACGCTTCGTACGAACTCGGAGACTTGATTCGCCTGTTTCCGCCAGAGTTAAAGTTTAAGGATTTCAAATTTTTAAGGGTTTAAATATGGACATTAAACCAGCAGTGCCACAGATGAACTGTCCACCTTGAAAGTAATTAATTTATTTAGAATTTTGTTTTTGTTTTTTTTTTTTTTTACTTTTTATTCTTTGCATACACACAGCGTTAGCGTGTTTTATCTTACAGTAAGGTTACTTCATCAGAGAGCTGAGACGAGTTTATCGTTTAAACATTTTGTTTTGATATTCATTCATTAAAATGACTCGACATTTTACAGCTGGTTTATTTAAGTGACCTTTCATCGAGAAAGGGAAGCAGCGCGCGACATGACACTGAAGAACCGACCTGTTTCTCACCACTTAAGTACGTGCTGATTGCATTGTCATTGCAAGCTTTGTATGCATGGAGGTCGGCTGTGGTCCATGTGTGTGTCTGTGTGTGTGTGTGTGTGTGTGTGGGGGGGTAACATTTCACTTAAAGGGATAGTTTGGGTTATTCGAGGTGGGCTCGTACGAGGCGCTGAGGTGCGGCAAGTTAATTGGCTGTGGCAGAGTTGGGTCTGGGCGTCCGCTGAGCCACGGCGCCCGCGCAGGGTCGGAGATGAAAACCTATTTTAACCCGTTGAACGACGTTGATCCGAAACATGCAGCCGAGGCAGCCGATCAGCGTCTGGTACTTCCTGAAAGCAAAGATCGCACCCGCTTTGCACGGCGATTGGAAAACTGCGCAGAGGTGAGAAAGGGGCCCTGCCACACGCCGTCTGAAAACGCCATCGCAGCCGTTCGGAGCGGCTGCGAACAGTTCGGATTCCCGATGGCATGGGGCGTCTTTACCAACCCAGCTGATTTTGTCACAGCGTGACCGGACCTCTCTTTCGTTACGCTGGCTGCAGTGACTCAGCAGAAAATCTGAAAGTGTACTCTGACAGGTCGAGCCAAAGTGTCACTTGATGTCAGCTGAGGTGACAGGGGCCGCGAGTGAGACCCGGAAGGAGATTTCCCCCTCGGTCCGACTTGGAGGTGACAGGTTTCTTCTGGATATGACCTATCCATTTCCTGATTTCACCCCATCCGTCCCCTGCATGGACGCCTCCATTGACCGCTCGTCAAAGGGGGGGGGCAGCCGGGGCCCGGAGGAGAACATTACCCTGGGAGGTCACGGACCCCCAGGTGACCTGGTGAAGCCCCCTTGAAACACTTCAGCAGACACGCAGTGTCATGGGAAGACCTGTTTTTTAAACCGGCACCCCCGCGGTCCAATCAGCAGCTGTCCAACTGGAAACCCCGGGGCAAATACGCCATGAAATTTCAGATGAAACACAGACCGAGCGTCCATCTCTATCAACGAAGCCTCAAGCATCCCCTGTCTTGTTAAAGCAGAGCGTTCGATTCATTTCTTTATTTTTTTCATGACAAGGATATGATTATGCTCAAAAATACACCCCGCAGGTCCCGACACACACACACACACACGCGCACACAGACACCCATTGTGATCACATGAGCAGATTCCCACACATGTGCGCGGGCGCGCCGGACCCCACCCGCGGACCTCACACTGCACGGCATTATGCGGAGCTCCCTTGAATTCACACAGGGATCTAAAAATACCCGCGAGGGAGGAAATCCCCGCATTCCGCAGCAGCGGACTCGCACTACAAAGACATCCAAACAATGCGCCTCTCCCGACTCGGAATCATCCCAGACAATATAGGAAGACTGAGGCATCAGAGAGTTGTTTTTCCCAGATGGAGTGTTGTGTCTAGGAGTGGAAACCTCTGACCGCTGCCGCTGAGTCATGGCAACTGGCCTCTCGGGAAAGGGGTGGGCTGCGCCGTGGGACGAGCGCACGTGGGGCGACGCAATCCTGCGTCCACGGTTGCGACGGTCGCATCCAGAGGCGACGGCGAAGGATGGTGAGGGCACTTGAGAGTCAGTGGCCGTGGTTTCTCGGTGCTAGGTCACCCCTCTTTTTACTGAGCTGCAGCTCACTGTAATAAACAGAAAACCAGCTCACGGCGGCTGGAGATGCTCACCGAGTGGTTGACTCAGGCTCATTTCGCTCCATCAAACAAATGACCTCGGTCGCAGGCCCGCCAAAACGTTCAGCGGCAAGACGTCACGGTTCAGACGAGGCTGAGAGTGTGCCACGATCCCGGTCGCGGGACCACCCGATACGGCTGACAAACATTGCCCGAAAAAAGAAATCTCCCCGCTTTCCCCCAAAGGAACTAAACCGTCCCAGCAGCGTGTTCACCCTCGTCCGCACGCGGGGCGCCGCCGGGCTCGGGACAGACTCTTAGGGGCAGAAATTCCTCGCGTAAACGATGGGGTTTAATGACTCGCGAGACTTTTATCTGCTGACAGCTTGACGGGCGCGGACATTGTCAGGCCCCTTAAGGATGAAGTTAATAACACAACGGCGTTAGTTTGCAGTTAGCTTTGTCGACAGACTTTCAGCTGTCGACAGCTGGCGCAGGACGGTTCGCAAAGGAAATGATTTTCGAAACATCTGACGAATTGAATTCATCTCATGTTAGACACGCGCGTGGACACAGCGGTAGGCAATTCTTTTTCTCATGCTTGCGAGTGTCAACCTGAAGTTCTCATTCCTTCTCATCGCTTCTGGAAACACAGTGCAACATGTGAGTCCAGTTAAAAATCAAGGTAAATTCAGACCATGGATTTGGTAGGATTTACTCAGTTGTGATCACCGGTATCTGACAACTCCTGTCATGTGGCGCTGATTGGACTCTTCCCCACTTGGAATGCGACACTCGGGGCTGAATGAGGATCAAATAAGGCGATACCTTCCGCTTGATTGACAACTCCACAAAGGCGGCGGGGCAGAGTGATTTGTCAGCGGGTGAGAATCCACACAAAGAGCTATTGATCGGCCGGGAGAGAAAGGGGGCAGAGGACAATGCGCGCGGCTGTGGGATCTCGCCGGAGTGATCAATACTGGAGTTCTGAATGAGGGAGCCGTCCCGCTCGGTGTTTATACAGTCGAGCGCAGAGCAAAGATCAGCTATTGTACAGGGCGGACCGGCGCTGTCAGTCAGCACAGGGCGACGCCGCAGGGGGTGGCCGCGCATCTCTCTCACACACACACACACATACAGACGTCAACTCGAACACTCACATCAGCCTCAGACTATTCCCAGACCTTACGGCGGCTAAAGGCTGAACACGTCTCCGATCGCGCGGCAAATGGTTTTCGGAAGCGTCTTCTGGGGCGTGAGTGCATGTCACCAGACACCTGCCACAAAAGGATGGAGGTTATTTGGAACATTGCTTGTACATTTTTTTTTTAAATATACTTTTCTCCAAAATCCACGTCCCCGTTACTCCGGATGATCGACGGCGTGCCGTTTACAGATACCAGTTACCTACTCCAACAACTGCTTATTATTAATCACGGCTAACGCACTGGTTCAGTGAGCTGATTTATAAACATTAAAACATTTCTTTTCAAAGTCCTCCACCAGTTATTTAACCGCTTACAGTGACGGTTAGAGGCGACAGCTGCAGAGAAGAACAAGAGTGGTCATGTACGCCAAGTACCAATACTGTAAATAAGCAATAACAGAGGAGCAGCAAATGCTATGCGGCTGGCATCAATACTCAAAACAACTGATACAGCCACCCTTTTAATATCAAGTGTGACAACATCAAACTTTACTTCCAAATGTAACGGGGACATGATGCTATGTATTTTTCAACGCTATGAGCGCTAAACTGACCTTGTAGCGTACTTTGACAAGTCAGTTGTGAGGAACAATCGCAGCATTGTTCCTCAACTTCCCAAATAAAGCAGGAGACGGGGAGGCACGGAGGGAGAAAGTCAGCCACAGACACAGACATTCGCAGGGGGAGGGAATCCTCCATGAATGGGCCGAGGCCCGAGAAAAACATGCGAAACAGTGCCCCGTGTGTGTGCGTGCGCACGCGCGCTTGCCCCGGGATAATCTTATCACGGGTCCACGTATTCATCATGAGGCCCGGTCTCTTCGGCTCTCGAGAGCAGAGCGCGGCCGGGGACGAGCGGTCGCGGCAGACGGGTGATCCATCCAGACGGAGAGACACAAGCAGAGCCGCGGAGGCACTGTTTACCTTTTGGCCCGTTGTCGGGTACCGCTGAAGAGCTGTTTGTTATATCAGCGGAGATAAGAGAGTGACAGTGGAGTGACCGATGCGTGGGAGGGAGGGGGTTTGAAGGTGTCGGCGGAAGATGTGGCATTACACGTCGCAACGTTCAAACTAACGCGTCATTTCTCAACGTTTTTTTTTTTTTGCTTTTTGCCTTCCCTCTGGACACCACATCGCCCGCCCGCGCACAGTCTACACCGGCTGAGCTAAATCGGCCTCCCGCTAGCATCAAGTTGTTGACGCGTGGCAACGGTGGCCTAAAAGTTTGCGACCGGACGCCCGCCGGTTCGATCGCCGGGACCGCCCGGATTGGGAAAAAGTGAAGGAGCGTCAGCGCCACTGCGCTGCCCTCGAGCAAGGCGACCTTAACCTCAGCTGCGCAGAGCGAGAGAGATCAGAGAAATGTCAAAAAAGAAAAATTCGAAAAGAAAAAGAAAAAAACCTGAATAAATAAAAGGTTTAAAAAGATATCAATATAAATAGGCAAAAAAAGTCTACAGTGAATGGTAGAAGGGCGGGACATGTGAGGACATGTCCTTTGTCTTTG
Organism: Psettodes erumei; assembly: GCA_016785225.1. NCBI lineage: Eukaryota > Metazoa > Chordata > Actinopteri > Pleuronectiformes > Psettodidae > Psettodes > Psettodes erumei. The sequence continues at coordinate 637,336 of JAFBJZ010000511.1, forward strand.
CCTTTGCTGTGAATTGCTCATAACATCACATAAAAATTAAAATAAATAAATGAAATAAAACCCAAAGACATCTGAATACTAGTGCTAGATATGCTAACACTAACATTCTTAAATGTGTAAATCAAATGAAAACGTGTATTATTTGTAGTGTAGACTTTGAGGTTGCTTCAAAGCATGAATTCTATAATTGAAATGTTCAGCTTCTATGTACTGTATAAATACAGATAGATAGATAGATAAATAGATAGATGGATAGATAGATAGATATCTTCACACATACACGTTGCTCAAACATTACATCCCAGAGGTTTTTTAACAAATGGAAACAATGGCTTCCGGATCTGTGCGGCTACCATATCATGTCTGAATGACATTTGAATAATGTCTTCAGGCTGTCGGGTATTAAGAAACCATTTGGTTTGTGTGAATGTGTGCCTGTGTGTGTGTGTGCGTGCATGGGCGGGCGTGTGTGTGTACCCAGCTGCATTCTCTTCTCCCGCTGCCCATTCTCCGGGCGCATTTGTTTGGAGTGAGCCCATCCACTTATTGACACTCGTCTCCCCCCGCCTCTTGCATGACAATCCAAGCAATAAAAACCACGAGTGGAGCACACACTGTTCAACAGTTACCATAAGAAAACAAGAGCAAAGAGGATGAGTGTTTACCTTCCCAGGGCATGAAAAGAGAAGGAGAGGTGTAGAGGGGAAAAAAAGGGAGGGGGGTGGAGGTGCTGGTGCTGGGGGAGACAAGGGCTCATTTCATAACTCCCAACCACACGCAGTGTGAAGAAACTCATCGCCTTCACTACACGTTCCGCATCTCCTCTGCACTTTTGATCGCAAAATTCATGACGGTGTGTGTGTGTGTGTGTGTGTGTGTGTGTGTGTGTGTGTGTGTGTGTGTGGGGGGGGGGTGCAAGTGACTCAACTGGCATGGTAAGGGAAAAGAAGAGCTCCACGTTTGAAAAAAGGCGACGGCACCTTTTCAAATCCCAGCGACATCTGCCGCACAAAGGATAGCCCGTATGAGATGGGACCAGACACCAGGACATCCTGTTTAGGGGACAATGCCTGACCCCCCAGCGCCGACACACACTGCTAAAGTGATAATGCTCTTGCAACGACGCTGCTGTCACCACCTGGGTTAACCAGGGTACAGCGAGGTCTCTCACTGGGGGAGCTGGTGGGGAAAGAATGACTTCCCCGCACCTCCCAGAGCAGAACATCCTTCTGTCAAACACGCTCGACTGCATTTCACCCGCTAAATATAATGCCGCGATTTTCCCTGAGCTTCCGCTAATGGGATGGGAAAATGTGGTGCTTTTGCATCGCGTACACAACGTGAGGAGACAGACGAGACTCAGAGGAGGAGACGGCAGCCACAGCGAAACCAGCCTTTGCAGAGAAAGAAAGTGTCATTCAAAATCAGCAGAAATTACATCTAAAAACTGTTTGAAAGATGACATTACAGGAGAGCACAGACAAACAAGGGAGACCCCAATGATTACGACAACATTTGACAAACTGCTGCTTAAACCGGCTCGTGAATGCAAATTAATGCAACCCAGCGCCAAATATTTCCATAACAGTAAGGGGATGGAAATGCAAATTCACCCGCATCGTCATCACATTTGGTTAGAACCTGCGCTACAGATGGGTGCAAGCCTCGCTCGTGATTAACATTCTTACAGCGGAAATTCACTTATCCCAGAAGATGAATAGTAAACCCGAGGAACCTATTTCAATTTAACTCTGGAGTTGTAATTCAGTTGTAAGTTTACCCTGCTTCAAGTAATTGTTTCAAGCAAAAGGAAAAAAAACCCTCACATACATGCAGATAAATAATAAGATAATAAGTCTTCCCTCAGAAAATCTTTGCTGAATAACAAACTCACCGTCTGTAGCTTGAAAGGTGGTTCTTCAACATGGCGGTTAGCGTCCTAGCATCCGACGACAGAGATGGCAGAGCGTTAGAGCGGCCGACACTAATGTTACAGCCTAAAAGTCCAGGCCAAAAAAAATTTCTATCGACACCCCTTCTTCAACGTAATCTTCAGGGCCACTCATATCTTCTTTTTTTTTGTGAAAATATAGCCGAGTGCATGCTGTCTGGTTACAGCTAGCGTGTGTGCCTCCGTTGCTCGCTTCTACTGCCCGCGCACGTGAGCGACTAGCGTGAAAAAGCTAATTCTGCTAGCACCAACCGCGTACGTACAAAGGGCGTATGTACATTTTGCCATGTCTCAGTGACAGTTCATTGGTTCACATGGATGGACAAGAGTCCTCCGCTGCAAATTAATTACATTTTGAAACCATTGTTATATTTCAGTAAGTAAAGAAGCTAACAGACATTTCCATAGCAGGAAACACACAGATGATGCTAACATTTACCTGCTGTGACGAGTCAAAATGTCAAACCAAGAGAAGGTGCATCACTACGGGCTTAAAAATTGATCATGTTAATGTCCCTAAAAAAAAAGAACTTGGCACTAATGGTGGCCTCAAAAAATATCTATTTATCACGCTCAATGCAAAAGTGAGAAAGGTCAACAGCTCTTTCTCAGACTGCTATCCATCCATGGAATGAAAACGTGTACACTCTGATTTCACACACACACACACACACACACACACACATCATGTCATGTCTCCACGTCTTCAGACTTACATTAATTTTGTGGAGGCTTACTCTAACTTTAACCGTAACCGCTACTTGTCTAACCCTTACCCTAACCTCAAAAGATGTCTTCACCTAAAAAAAAAATCAAGGATTTACGTTTTGGGAACTTGCTTTTTGTGCCCATAAGGAAGACAAGTCTTCATAATATGACTGTGTAAACAGATTTAGGTCCCCACAACATTAGTAATACCTGGACCACACACACAGACAGAGGCAGTGTAAAGAGAGGAAGAAGACAAAATACACTCACACACAAACAACAGACGCAGACGGTGGCATCTTGAAAATACATGAGTCAGATCAGTCTGCGTGATGTTCTCAAGTGTCAAATTGGGGACGGGTCTGGGCATGTGGTTGACACAGGATGAGTCACATGTGCAGACACACACGCGAGCAGTCCTGGGAGGTTTCATACATAAGATGGTGATATTGAGTTAACTTTTATGGTGAACTGACGTTTGTTGAACATGTTAGCCATGACGATAAGATTTGGATCACTTCAGATACTTTTACCAGTCACAATGGCAGTCTAACATCTGTAATTGTATTCTGTTTTACACTTAGTGACTTATTTGGTGCAAAAATAAACTGAATATTTAATTATTATCTGGATGTGCCATGTCCTTTTTAACTTATATAATAATAAAGAATATATTAATATAATAGGATATCATTCACAGGGTCTAAAATAGTGAATGAATCACCTTTAATAGCTGCACTGAGTCAAGTCAAGTCAATTAAATTTTATTTATACAGCACAAAATCACAAATGTACTGCCTTATCTCTATCGCTATTCATGGGGAAATGATTTCAGTGCTCTCTTAACTCACCATCATCGCATCTCTAAGCTGTTTCATTTCCACATCTCCTACATTAAGACACTATTAGTTAAGAATTTACTTCTGGGACTCTTGCTGCTGAACTCTGAACCAGAGCTAAAATAGAGCAACAGCTGCCAAAGCTGCAGGGGAAAGACAGGGATGACCCTTCAACAGATAAAACATAAATAAAATGTGTCCATATTTAAGGGAAAGGCTCCTTCAATGCCACCTAGGTGTCTGCAAGATGACCTCTAGCCTTGTCAAGAGGACCCTTTACTTTCTCTTGTGGAATCTGCACCAGTTGCAAAGGCTTGGAGGCACAGGCCTCATGCCTTGAAACTGGAGACGCTGCTGAAAAGCCAAACCTGGCCTCAGAAATACGTTCTGTAGACAAGCGGTGAGGATCAACGGAGCCCACGCGGCACCCGGACCCTGTGATATTTGATCAGGCTTGACGCATCTCATTGCGTCTGCCCTCAGCCTGCCTCACCACCTCTATCTGCACACACCCAACACTTCACACCCAGTCCCAGGGATAAGTGGTCCTTTGCTATAAATACCGCCACAGGATGGAGGCTCGGAGGGAGCCAAAAAAGAGCGGGCGGTGGGAGGAGGAAGGCGAGTATGGCTTAAATATAAAAAGTGAACACCTGTTAATGAGGTGTCAAGGAGTCAAATGTGAGGTGACACAAAAAAATAAATTCACGATCTGTCCGACAAGACCTTGTCAATACTAATACGGATAGTTTTCTATATGGATATTTTCCCTCTATGTTTAAAAATAATCTGTCTGAACAAATTCTGTTTTTACAAAAGATCTCCATACACACAAGAACACAAAAATGGGCAGGCATGCTGGGCCAGTAGGAGGCGATAAGGGCCTGATCCGAAACTGTTGTTCCTGGACTTTAAATCTGTGGACCAATTCATATTCGGGGCACAGCAGACACAGGGGGGTCTTGAATGTTGCTGAACTGGTCCAGCAAATTTAAGTTGTGAAGTTGCAACTGCCAGTGCTCACCAAACTGGTATATGTTGTTGTTGTCGTTGCAGAGCAGCAATGATAGATTGAGATGTGATGTCATTGCCTCCCAAACTCTGTTTTACATGTCTCCATGGATGCCTGAAACCAGAGTTTTTATTAATCTGCACTTCAGAAGTTTTTGAAAAAAAAATGACCTGTGAATAAGAGGCTCCACAAATGAAGAGGAAAACATTTTGCAAAATATCCATGTGAGTGAGGACACGGCCTTAATCTCTGCTGATACGGCATATATCATTTGCCTGAACGCCCTTCCAAAAACATGTGTCACTCTTGGATCACACTCTTGAGGGAACCATTTTGTACTTTCCCGAGTTTCAACACCTTCCTTTTATCATGGTCCTGCCCCTGTTGGCCTGTCCGTCTGTCTCATCCTCCTTATCCGCCTCTCCTTGTTACCCCCTGTGCTTCCTAAGAAAACAGGTGCAAGGGGGAGTGTCACACACACACACACACACACACATATATATACACACACACACACACACACACACACACACACACACACACACACACACAGTGACATGCTGTATACACACACTCTCATGCCTGATGCCTTCTCCAGCCCCGCCTTTCCCTTTACCAGAACCTGTGGCCAAAGCATGCAGAACATTTCCTCCTGTCCTCATAGCTGCAGCGTCTTCAATTTGAGGGGCAAATATAGCCTGTCATCCATGTGAACGTCAGAGCAGTGGAGCTCTCAAACCAGAGGAAAGAGGGTGGCCTATTCATTCAGCAAACAACTGCCAGAACTGCAAGCAGAGAGGTTATTTGTCCTCGAGACAATCTCCTGCTTGAGATATTGAGAAGAACCACAAATGAATGTAGCTTGTATATATTTCCTGACAAAAGCAATCTGTAAAATAACTAACTGATAAGGGAAATAGCCTCATTACATCTTAGGTTGCAGGGGCAACAATCTTTAAACGTCACAGCATACAGTTGCCTATAATGTTTAAAAATGAGTGTATCTCCTTTGAGTACACCTCTTTTATGATGCTCATCCAGAAAATTCATTTTGTTGTCAGTCTGGGGGAAAGTGACTTCAAAGTTAATACTTTTTGGAATCCCATCCAATCTTTTTTTTAATTATCATGATGATGTGTTATTATACATAATTTCCCTTCAGGGATGAATAAAGTAATCTATCTATCTATCTATCTATCTATGTTATTGGTTCAAATCCATCAGCCTAAAAGTATGACTGACAAAACTAAACCTTTGTCGTACTCTTTCCTGTTTTTTTCTTTAAATCTTAATCAAGTTAATGGACACACGATGGGACTTGGCGTGCATAAGTTTCAATAACATAAATCCTTTATTTCTCTTGAACTGAAAATGCAGAAACAGGGGCACATCAGTACAGCATGGCTGAATACTGCAGGCTTGGTCTGCTGAATGGATACTGCCCAAGAGTGCATTCACACTGACAAAATTGTGGCTCTCAATCCTCTCTGCAGTCAGGCTACAGGTGGTTATTGCCTACTGCTGTTTCCCTCCTTAGCAAAAACGAAGCACTGCTTTGAACTCGACTCTTTTATTTAACTTGAACATCTCACAGAGTTGCACGTTTTCACCATCTGCTCACCTGGATGAAGGAGAAACAGAGTGGCAGAGTGGCTGCAGGCTCGGCCTGCTGAATGATGCGCGTCTCATTCGAAGGACCCCAAAGCTGCCCGCTGAGCCTGTGTGTAATGAGCCCATTACGACATTACAGTGTGTTTGTGAATGAACGAAATAATACCATAACGGGGATCCGTGTCCATTCATATGAATGACGCCACTGCTGGGGAACTGGAACCGATGGGGGCATATAAAACGATGAATTATGGATTTATGGAGGTTATCTCATCTGTGTTTAAGAACAGTGAGTGGAGAAAATACCCCCCCCCCACACACACACACACACACACACCTACACTCAGTGTAACTGTTTGCGGTAGAAACTGCATACAAAGGGAACTAAATGCCGGCAAAACAATGCCTAATGCGACAATAGCGACTGTGAATTTGGAGGGAGAGTTGATGTTAAAGGTTTGGCGGCAAGGCTGTGTGCGCGCGCTCCTCCATTCAGTCGCTAATGAGAATGATAATTTGTGGCTCCTCTGATGACCCCTCCCCCCCCTTCAATAGCGACATCTCCCAAGGGACGTGACGGCGCAGATCCCCGAGGGACGGTCAGTACTCTGTAGGAATCCTTTTCATCACCAGAGAGGGATTCCCGCCTGTTTCGTTTTATATGGGTTTACTATTGATAATCCAAATGTCCTCGGTACTGTAGCAGACCGATCGTGTGCTGTCATGCAGTGTAAGTGAGGTACCTATCTCACATCTGTGTGTGTACATCTGCAAAATTACCTACAGGCTGATCTGCTGTGCATCTAGACCATTATATGCTGGCAACGTTTCTGATGTTGTTAGCTGTTACGTTTATCTGTTTGATTGTATCTCGCTTCCTACAACGGTTTCTTTAAAACTTTTTTTTTCTTTGACGGCGTCTCTGTTTAGTGTACTGCTGCTGCTTGGTTACTTGATTTCGTCAGTGTACCTCAGGGCAGATGCAGCAGCTTTCACTGAATTTGTCAACAGCCTACACACTGCCGTGTAAAAACAGGATGGAAAGTCAGCGCACGCTGCCGGATCCGAGTCGTTCCACGACCTCTCTCCTCCTGTCAACCGCTCCGCATCTTGGCGGCCACGCGTTTGTGTGTCTGCCTCCTCACCTCCGCAGAGCTGCTGCACGACCCGGCCAGCCAGCGGGGATTTACTAACTGGCAACGCGCCCGGCCGCAGGCAGACTAGTTCGCTCGGTTCTCACGACCTCAGCTCCACAAAGGCACCTCTGAACTACTAACTGAGACTCGAAGGCAGCAGGGACGACCGCAGAACCCACACGCGGTGCCAACTGGTGTTTCAGTCGCCTCCTCGCAAGAGGAAGCTGCTTGAGCGTCTTTGAGAGTGGGGTTTTCAGTGTGCCATTTACCGACGGTGTCATCCGCAGGGCACTGACACTTACCAGGGTGAAAGTGAAAACGCAACTACACGAATCAACAAGTCCAACTGTAAAGAAAGATACAAATAAATCAGTAGTTTTACAAGTTGTCAAAAGCACCCATTTCAAGCACATGGCAAAGTTACGATTAAAGAAAGTAATTTTAAAAGATTGTTTTGAACTTTAGTCTTCGTTCTGTTCAAAGAGAGCAGTCATGTTTCAATGTACTCCCTGTGTACACAATTCCAAATAATATTAAAATATTTCTTTAATCAGGTGATCCTCGTATAGTGGTGTGTGTGTGTGTGTGTGTGTGTATATATATATATATACATATGATATGCAGTTTTGTGGCTTTATTTAAGCGGGAGACGTGCACATTGCTGATACGTTGCGATCTAAGTGAAGAAAACACTCAGATTGTTTATCTTGTGCGTGCCGTTGGGCTGAGAAAACCCTTTAAAACCGGCTTACTTTTGGCCTGTGCCAGCCATGCGCACCCGCGACGCGCCGTCGGAGTATTAAATGTTGAGGGGTTTTGACCGGCGGTCACTAGGCTGTAACCTAATCCAAAGTAAAGGGGCCCACTGACTGCAAGTGGCTGACACATGGCCAGCGCCACGCCGCCAGACACAGAGACACTGCCCTCAGTTCCGAACCCCACTCACCGAAGGAAGATAAGTTTACACTCGGGGATAAACAGAGACAGGGGCAGAGAAAGAGAGGGAGATCTTTAATACATCGAGAAGTGTGTGGAGCTGGAGCGGGGGGGGTATGTCACAGATTGCAAAATAAATAAAACTGGCCGATTCAAACGATCACGTCACACGTTCAATAACCTGCAATAGTTTTATTCATCTCCACAGACTTCCGTCAGGTCAAACAAAAGTCTTACCAAGTTCCCTCGTTTTCTCCTTTATTGAGGTGTAGGCCCACTGGGAGTGGAATTGAACAATTGACACACAAAAGGAAGCGAGGATCCTTCCATATTCTCCTTTCACTGAGGCAATCTGTTAGTGACATTAACCCCTGAGCGCATTTCCCAGGCTCATGAATAGGGTTTGAGACTTCTTAAAGCTCCCGCTGCATACAGGATGAGACTCTTTTCAAACTTTTAATTACCTTTATAGCAATAGGAAAAATACACCCCCATTGTCCCCTGAAGCATTCTACAGCGAGCCAGATGTAAAGAGCTCCCGCCAAACTGGTGACAAGGTGGCCACTTAAAACAGAACACTCATTGATACCGGAGTTCATATTAGGGACGTAATGCATGGGCTTGCAGTTTATTCGTTTGGACCTAAACTATGAGACTTTTTTTTTTTTAAAGTGATATTTCCGAGCGCCGATTTATCAACGTGACTTTTACGCATGAAACGCAACATTTAACGCACGGCGTCAAATAACATAAAGTGTCACGTTATTCTCTTTAAGTACGACAAAACGCAACGCGGATATGACAGAAACAGGCTGGGGACAAGACGTTCATTTCTGAAAAGTGATTTATTAAAACAATGGGCCGTCACCCAACTTCAGTTTTTTCTTTTCAACACAAAACCACAAAGAATATAAAACACAGCTTTGGTATAACAATCCATAACGACTCTGTACAAAACTAAAACCTTTTCATAAAAAGTACTTCATAAAAAAAACATTCCTATAATTCTTCTGCATGTACAGCATGTTTATCACCGACATCCAAATGTTGGAATCAGGTAATAAATTATAGAAACTATGTGCCACATAAGGCAGCGCCCGTTCCATAAAACGAAACAATGCGAACTACTGCGGGGTGTTAAGTGGTTAGAGTTACCGTTCCTTAGTGGGAAAAGTCACAGGTTCAGGCCCCGCAACGTTTTGTGTGCACTCAGTTAAATGTCTAAACTGGGGGGGGGGCAAACTGATTTCACACGAGTCTCTCTCGTCCCTTAAGCTACCACGGCCGCCACACGGGCTCGCTGCTCTCCGGGCTGGTGCTGACCCCCACCGGGCTGACCGCCTGGGACACTCCGGAAAAGGACGTCATCCCGTGAACTGGAGATGCTGCAGTCGGGGCTGAACTGCCGTGCACCGGGCTGGCGTTAACCGCGACAGGCACCCCCGCGTTCGCGTAAAGGGGGATCACGGGGGCTGTGGCGGGGGCGAAGGCCGGGTTAGGGATCAAAAAAGCAAACTGTCCATCCGTTGCGGGCACCAGTTGGAACCCCCCAAAGACCTTAGGGGAGACGGCCTCGGCAGGACTGAGTTTGGAGCCCATGGCGGCGGGGCTGATGGGCAGAGTGGATGGGAGCTGCACGTGGAGAGGCTGGGCCAGGTGGGCTTGCTGGGACGGGGCCTGCTGCGGGTAGTTCATGGACATCATCTGGCTCATGCAGCTGGACAGGTGGTTGAGGAGCCTCGACCTCACCTCCGTGTTCACCCCCTCCGAGGTGGACAGGAAGCGCGTGACCTCGCTCATGCACTCGTTGAATCCGGCTCTGTATTTACTCAGGACGGTGGTATCAGCTGAGAGCGCTGCTGAGGGGGGAGAGGGAAAGGACTGATATTAGTGACCGATGCGACTCCTTCAGCAGCTTCCCGATGACTTCATAATATTTTTCGACACATTCAATGAGCACAATTAATAAACTTACCGCTCATCTGTACGCGCTGAAGGTTCCTCAAATGCTTCACTGTCATTTCCAGGATGTCTGCTTTTTCCAACTTGGAGTGTCTGGAACTCTGCAGGAGAAAACGCGAAAAGCTGAGTCTGTATTCAGGTCCATTTAAACCAAAAGCAACTATTTGCGAAGAAGCCTTAGTAAAGGTATCAAAATCCGTTTTTAACTTACATCTTTTTTGAGTGCGTCCAGGATGAGTGTCTTAAGTTGTCCAAGGCTTTCGTTAATTCTTGCTCTCCGGCGTTTTTCCATGATCGGTTTGGATGACTGCAAAGGAAAAAAACAATTCGACATAAGTTTCTCTTCCACCAAGCAGAGATGTCAACTTGCAAACTGAATGTCCAACTTGTTAACCTAATTACAAACTCTGAACTGACACTTCCCCACGAGAGAAGGCCCAACATATTGGCGTGCGAAAGTTTAAAATCCTTACTTTTCTATGCTCGCTGGCATTTTTGGGTTTGTCCGGCGTGTGTGATCCGTTTGCGGGCGCACCGGCAATAGGGGATGCCGTCTGCTTTTCCATAGTGTCAGCTGGCATCGTTGATAAAACCAGAAAAAAAGCTTAAAGAAGTAAATCCTGTTTGGGAGCGTCAGAAAAGAAAACAACCCCTCTGAAAACAAACAACAACAACAACAAAAAAAAAAAGCCAGCGCAGACGATACAAGAGTCGCCTGGCAGTCGGGTCCACCGGTCAGTTTGCGTTTGTTATCACTGGGACGTCAGCTGAGTGCAGGAGCGTGCAGTGCAACGCGCGAGGCAACTCTCCGCTTCTACCCGAGCCACACGCCGCGGCGCTACTTATAGACGGCTCGCGTGCTCCCAGTTCGTGTGAAACCCTCTCTGCATTCTTTCCCACACTCGCTTCAGCCAATGGCAGAGAGGACTCACCCATTGGACGCGGGGCAGAGCGCTGATTGGACAACACCCCCGCGGGCCGTCAGTCACGCGCTGCTCAATCAGCCCTGCAGGGACAAACAACAAAGCGGAGCGAGCAGCGGCGGCCGGGCCGGGCTGTGAAGTGATAAGGCGGGAGGGGCAGTTGGGTTGGTGGTGGTGGTGGTGGTGTGTGTGTGTGTGTGTGTGTGTGTGTGTGTGTGTGTGTGTGTGTGTTGTCGATGTTTGCTTCCAACTTTGCTCTATGCTCTTCAAAAATTTTACACCGCTTGTTTTGGTGTGTGTGTGTGTAGATGGGAGGAATTTCGAGTCTGCACTGACAAAGTCTCTTACAGCCAGTAGAATACCTTTTTGACGTTGTGGGTTATTTGTAGAACTGTTGGAATCTGCTTATATATTAGAATCAGCGATACGATCTGTCTCTGGCTGCAAACGGATTCGTTCACCTTATAACAGAAACTGTCTTGTGATGGTTTTGGTGTGAATGGGCGAATGTGTCTCTCGTGCATTTTTACAGTAGCCTTATACATATTTTTTTTCTCTCTCTCTCGCTCTACAAAACTGTGTGCCCCTTACTCACAGGTGGTAATGCCTGCTGTGACTAATAACGATAACATTGACTTTTGTGAAACACAAACATTTTTCTTGGCCGCACATGAAAACAATATAGCGTTCACATTTCATCTATTTTTAAGACTCCCCTCGCGCCTCCAAGGAGCAGACATCTGTAATGGCACGCGAGGCGGTTTGCAGCGGCACTCGCCAAGCCAATGGCATGCGGCCACTTTATGCAAATAGTCAGAGCGCTCGCTGATTGGCTGCGGGATCGGCTCTGTGTCAATCATCCCGGCGCGGGAGACGCTCAAAGGAGAGGGGGAGGGAGGAGGAGGTTGGCACATCTGTCCGCGTGCCATTCGCGCACAGTCTTCTCCGGTCTATGCGGAGCACGTGCCGAAACTTGGAGATTACAGCCTGGAGAACGAGAAGCGTATAATGTCAACTCCGCAGAAACAGGAAACATTAAATTTAACGAGAATAGAATAGGAAAGCATATAATAGAAGAGGCACATATTGCATGGCATTACGTCTGCATTATAGAGATATACGTAGGGTGCTGTATCTCATTTTCCTGTAAAAAAAAAAAAAAAAAGAGAGGTAACAGTAGTGTAATCATATAATATTACCAAAGCCTGCCAACATAAAATCATTATTAAAGTTTTTTCAGAAAAATCACAGTATCTTTTTCGCCATAGATAAAAGTAAGCAACAACAAAATAATGAAACCCCAACCATGTCAATATTCTACTGTGTATCACACACTGATTGGACTTTTGTCTAAGCGACCCAGATGGGATTTATTTTTAATATAAGATATGGAGGTGTTAGATGCATGCGTGCAGCCATCAAAACACACATACTCTCTCTCTCTCTCTCTCTCTCTCTCTCTCTCTCTCACACACACACACACACACACACACACACACACACACACACACACACACACACACACACACACACACACACACACACATTTCCCAGAGTATTTGAGTGTCGACACGTCCTCTCCCACAGATTTGTGTCTGATCGAAACGAGGCGTGACAACGTTTGAAGGAGAAGACCGCCATCTAGCGAAGCATTTGCTGAAGTTAACTAACTTAACTGACATGATGGCTCTCAGGATCAGTGTATGTATTTAAGATGTAAGCTTTCATACGACGAATCTAATGTAGCACACTGCATTCACAGTGTAATCGGTTGTTGTAGAATTGCGTTTTTAATAACTCCTTTACATGGGATCATCTGTGCTCTGCAATTACTTTACTTATTTACCGCGTTACATTTTCTTAAAGTTCTGATTATTTACAAAGCATTTCTTGTGATTTCTCTTTTGATGGGGACTACAAACGAGAAGAAGACCCACATTTATCCTTTGTAGAAAGACAAGAAAAATAAATTTTTCCCCATTGCGCATTATATTTAAACGGCCACAAGATGGCACATCCGTTTCCCAATCAATGAAGTGAAATAGTGATAACAAAATGAAAATATTTTTTTTAAAAAACAATTTCGTAAAATATATTTTACTCCCGATGGCAGTGTTACTATCACGAAGACTTTTATGCTCACAACTAACTGACTGGTATTAAGTTTGACACAAATCAAAGATCTGTTACGTTTCTTATTTGCCCCCAAACACATCGTTAATAAAGAAAACAGAGAAGGAAACGAGATGAGGTGGAAGTAAAATCGACTATAAAAAGGAAAAATAGTAGTAAGGTAAACACAGAAAGGAGTTACAACAGCTGTTCATAAAGCATGTATATTTCTATTTCTATTGATACAATATAATAGTTATTGTACTTTCAAATAAAAACATGCATGTACAGTATACATATACAGAAGGATTTGCTCATGCTTGAATTACAACTGTCGACATGTGCAGTTTGTGAAGATGTGTTTGTGCGTACCTTCAAATGTATGTACTTGCTAAAAGTTACTATGCGGTCTGTAATGTTGGAATCATTTTTGCCAGTGTTATTTGTAATACAACAAAGGGTGTTCTGATTTATTACAAGTGCATCACTAGTGCACTATATTAATGTAACTGTAATGTTGCCATGTTGTTTGCTGTCAAGTGTCAAGCCTGAGCATGATGACTGCCATAAAACAATGGGATTACTGAAACCAATGTCTTCTTGTTGACAAAAAAATATTTTTTTGAAAAATCAGTGACTCTTGAAAGTATATTTTATTTGACAATCAGACATTCATAAACACTAATATACACATTAATACTGTTAAAAAATAATATGTCACATTCTTAAGTTGCTGAAGCCACAAGCACAGAGAATGTAACATTTGCCGGCCACTCTTCAAAATTTGCAACTGTGACACAATTAAAACTATGTGTGTGAACAGCAGATTTACATGTTAAATCAGTGGGTGCACTGCAACAATAGGAGCATTACAAAGTCTAAGGAGGTGTAGATGTCATAGTAATCGTCAAACCGATGGCAAAGTCTGTGATCCTCTTTTGGCCAGCAGTCTATTGAAACAGACCAAATGTAATAAAATTTTGCTAAGCTCCGCTCCAGTCCTGTCTCTCATGGAGTATCAGTCATTGTTCAGTGGCTCATGTCACCCCGTGGGTGAGCTGTGCTGAGGCATGCTGGATGCTTGTTTACCCAGGATCCAGAGTCTCAAGAGCCAGCTGTGTGTGCTTGGGCTCACATCGCTTTTATTTGCTTTCGGATTGGCCCAAATGATGCAGATCTAATTCTACAGAGCTCAGTGCAGATTACAAAACCGCTCCCTGCAGCAGTGGAGTAAATGGGATCTTGATTTAATAATTCTGTATCGGTGGTGCTGCACCTGTTGAACCTGATCTAAAGTCAGAGCAACAAAGTCCCACAACTCTTGGTATTTCACATTTTGTCCATCAATAATTACCCCTTGTCATTCCTGCATTTCAAAGATCTGGGCTCAGACAACAAAGAGAACAAGAATTCCCCTTCAAAATGAAAAAAAAAACTTTTGAGTGACTCCGTCATTAGAGCATCATTAAAGCTGATGCCGACATGGCTGAGCTGAGGAATGTAGAGAACAGAAATCACTGCTGTTTTTAAGAGACGATCCGCATTCGCCAGACGAGAGCCAGAAAGTACTTGCTTTTTGACTTAGCCTTATGAAGTAGAGGTCTGCAGGAGGAGCTGGCGGGAGAGATGAAAGGGCCCAAAAGGAGGGAGAAGCTGTGTTTGCAGATTTAGCAGAGTTCAGTAGTCTGTTGTCCAGATCCGGTGAATGCTCAGCAGCTCCTTTTGACTGCCGCCTGCTTAATTTGTTGTTGTACAATGAGTCTCTGCACTTCTCCAAATCCATGTGCAGAATGCAGAAGGAGAGTCAATTATATCTGTATTAGGTGGTGTCGGCTGGTCAATCCCTTTATACACACTCCCTAATCAAGTGCTGGTAGATGTGTTTACCATGATGAATCCCCAACACTGGGCAGTCACAATTCCGGTTTGGGTGGCTCTTTCTTCGTTTCAGATGCTGTGCCCATTTTATAAAGAAAATGCAGTAAAGTTTCAAGCCAAAATCCTACTAAACCTGCAGAAACTTCACTCTGGTGCATAAATCTGTAAAATGTGAGTGTTAGTGTAAGTAATATGTTTATGTACAAATGTGAAGTTCGTGTTCTTTACTTGTGAATTTCCATTTTGTGCAACTTCTTCTTCTCCACAATTTTCAGAGGGGAAATAGTCTACTGTTCATTGTATTACAGTTTTAGTTTCTTGTTGATTGATGATTATATGATGATTATATTGTAGCTACAAAAAATTAAATCAGCTCCACTCAACCAACTACAACAGTAAAATACTGACTACATATTGAGAAAATATGAATCCATCATGACAAATATTTCAGTGATATGACATATTAGTATAACAGTCAGGGCTGTGACTGTGGATTATAGAACAAAGAACCCTCACTGCTACCCCATTCCACCTCCAATTCCCAGAAAAAACATGTAGGACATAACTTCAGCATCCTCAGCAAAGGCCTGATGATGTAACTTTAGTACTTTTAGTTTTGATGAATGCACAATACTCTGTACAAGTACTTTTCCTTAATTAACATGTTCAGTGCAGTAGTTTTACTCATAATGTAGGATTATGCTATTGCAACTTCTACTCAATCAAAAGATCTGAATACATCCTCCATCACTGGTAGTGCAAAGTGACTCTATGATATATATATTTCTATATATAATGTATATGATATATCTCATTGTGGATACATGATGATCAGGGAAAGCTCCTGACCTGTTTCCACATCAGAGATGACGGCAGGACTTCAAAGCTCCTGTTAGTGCTGGAAGGTTTCTGAAACAAGTAAAGCCAGAATCCCAGCAGCAGCAGATCTAAGCTTCTGAGTGAAAGGACACCTGTGGCTGCTGCATTCACCTCCCACTTTAAGGAGAGGGATTTGCAAAATACCAAAAACTCAGGGTTGATGGTTCATTGGGGCATCTAATTAAAATAAATATTGAAGAATTAATGTTAACAAATATTTGTGTAAAAACATGTGCCACTTTTCCACACAGACGTTGGCAAAAGATCTGAAGGGATTTTTCTCCTGGCAAGACGAGATATTTCGCACGCATTGTTGCTAGGGATTTCTTAAATTTGGGAGTGGCTAGATGTATTAAATGTTTTTTTCTTTTCTTCTTTTTTTACACCCATCAATTGTGCTGGTATTATAACAGCTATTTTTTGTTCAACTATTCCATGTTTGATGTATTACCAGGACTGCAGGGTGCTTTATAAGAGGTCAGAATTTGAATAAATTAATATGAATTTGGAAATATTTCTCATGGCATTACAGGGGTGGGTGCGTTCAGTCAAAGGCTTCAAAGCTGCATGTTTGCACCATAAACATGAGGGAAAGTGGTATTTTTCATGGACTTTCTCCCTTAATCTCATTACTCCCTTGGCTGTTTTCATACCTGCAAAAAAAAAGAAAAAGAAAAAGAAAAACCCTGAGATCAATTATATTTGCCTCACTTTTCAAGCGGCTTGTTGTCATTTTGCCATCTGCAGACCAGCATGTCCAGTACAATGTGGTGTATTCACAGAGCCTCTTTGGCTTTCTGAACAGAGAGAGACCCTTTTCTCTTGCTTCTCGCCCCAATTCAGGGCTTTCTTCTCCCTTTTAAGTGGGCTGTTGATGAGGTTAGTCTAATCAGATTAAGTCAACTCACATTGGTCTCTGCAGTTTGTTTTCCTTCCAAAGGCGTCCTGACATCTCCTATACTTTTTCTTTATCCTCCTCCTTGCACTTTTCATCCAGGCTTCCACCAAAAAAAAACCCTTTTCAGCAGAGGTCCCAATGGACTCCTTTATAAAACGCAGTTCCCCAATGATATAGGTTATTTAGAATGGGTCACTAGACTGCAATACATGGGAGAGGCCTTTAAAGTTGTGCAGTGACGCATTTGGACATTTCCACTGGTGTCTGTGTGAATGCCAGAGATTAGGTAAACACAAAGCACTAAATCAAATTTTGGAAATTGCTGGAACCTTTAATTTGATTCCTAAATAAATGCTTAAGAGATGTTTTGTAAACTACAAGACTAATGCAATCTTTACTTTTATCTAGGCACTTGGATGAGAGAAGCGTTTTCACAGCCGGTTTGTTAAGTAGTTTTTAAGTGAAATAAATGTGATTTTATTGCTTAGATTTCACAAGATGTGCCTGTTATACAAAGTGGCTAAAAAAAACCTAAATATAATTCAAATCATCATGTCCATTTAGTTGTTTTTCTTGACCAAGAAAAAGTAAAAATCCTGACTGTCAAGTGAAAAGGTAATTGTGGGCATATCTTCTCTCTGCAATAAAATGTGTATTTGGTAAGAATATCTGAAATTATATTATTAAGTATTAGTTAATACTCTCGAGAAAGTAATGCCCATTATACAGTATTTAAAAGTACATCTCTGTTGTTCTTTTAAAAATCCAGTCGTAACATATTCTTTCAAAATAGTCATGTAAGCAAGAAGATAATTCAGATCAACAAAAATAATGCAGTGACAGTAGTGACAGAAATCTATAATTAAACAATTAATTATAACTTTGTACTTGAGGAAGAGCCCCAAATAAGTAATTGGAGGCAAAAGATTGAAATGTTCTTGGCCCCACAGTGAAATCAATTGTCTTTCTTTAAAATTGACTTGATTTATACGCACAGATGCCCGGTTAAGAATACACCCCCCACCTGTAACTGTAAAATCTCTGAAGCTGAGTGGTTTGTCGTAATTTGATTCCCCCTCTAATAACAGGCTTACAAAGACAATGAGTACAATGAGTACAGAGGAGGTCTTTTCAGATGACTTCAGAGTGCCCCACCACCACCACCACCCCCAGAGCAAAGACATGGCAGCACACTGACTGAATGGGGGCTGAAGAACCATTTCAAGCTAATGGATCTGAGAGACTGTCCACATAATTACATTACAGCATTTCAGCAGCCCTTTGAGCTCCACACTTGCAGCTTGGGCACACCACCGCACTTCATTCATATCATAGCTCCAAAGAGGAATGTGCTATGACAGATATGGCCCTCTTGGGCACTCTTGAACAAGGTTGCGCTCCATGGGACTGGCAGCCCCCTCATCCCCCTGCACAGGAGTTTGTGGATTTAAAACAGAGGGTGGGCACTGCAAAGACAATGGATCAAACGTGGAGGGCAAAGAAAACCTAAAAATTGACTTAGTGTCAGAGAAATGCTGCTCGAGTGTGACAATATGCATATTTTCCCATTAACCTTGAGTTGTCCTGTTCATTTTTCTAAATGGCAGACTTTAGCTTCAGCTTTAGTGATTTTAGACCAATTTAACAAAGGATGATGTCTTTTTGATCATTTAACTGTATGTTTTTCTTCAGTCAAGCTCACACAGACAGCTGCTATTATGTCATATGTATTAATGTCAAGTCTGTATTTTATGGTTTCATTTTTATGTTTGCTGGTATCAACTTTTGTTGCTCTCTGTACAACTTATTGCATAAAAACTTGGAACTGTAAAAACCACAGGTGGAAAAAAAGAAATTAGCTTTCTTGCCTAATTCAGGTTTTTCCTTTATACAAAATGTCAGTGTGGTTGCAAATAACCAACATACACACAAAAAATCAGGCAGAAAATCAGCTTTTTTATCTCTTTTGGTTTGAACTAGCCTTGTGTCTAATCCATTCCAGTCAAAACCAAACACATGTAAAAGGAGAACAGGATTTTTCACAGGCTGTGGTGAATGCTGCTGAATAAGAGCAGAAAAAGGCACATTTGTCGCTGAATTAACATACTGACTCCTCAATCAGTTTTGATTTGTAAAGAACCTCTCCAAACCCTCACAGGCCAAATTATTCAAATTTAGACTGATGTTTTTTTTTCAGTTTGTGACCAAAAGCGTAATTTCCAAACAAAAGTCAATCTATGCCTACAGACCAAGTGGAAAATCCCTCAAACTAATATAACACAAAGCAGCAATTTTGAGATTTCCCTCCTTGATAACCATATTAAAAGGTGCTGTTGATCTTTTTGTTCAATTTTGTTAGTTGAAAAAATGCTTTGCTTTCTAGTTTCTTTGGACAAAAAATGACTCCTTTTGTGGAGGAGCAAAATCAATGCAAATTAATCCTTTATTCATTCAGTCGGTCTTTTGCACTTTTGTTTGGGGCCCATGAGCTAAACAAAATCATCAGAAAGGTGGAGAATGTGGACATTTATTGGCCGGTGGAAGAGAGAGATGACCCTGCTCATGGGTGACAAAGACTCCTTTATGGCACTGATGCGAACCCGTGAAGCAGAGGTATTCCACTCTGACTGACCAGCACCACAGGAGTTCCAACACGCGCAAAAATGGTGCCCCAGTAAAAACCAACTCTTTTACCCCCAGAAAGAAGGTTAGAGAACCTTAAAAAAAAGCCATAATCTTTGTTCATCCTTGAGGGCATACTCTCAGGGACCAGGTCACAGGCAGAGGAGGACAGGCTGCAAGCTGTGTGGCAGACTGTCGGTGACAATGATAGATTTAACTTTACATCAGCTGAGGAATAATCCCAAAATTGTTTCAATTCTTTCATTGTTAATATCCTTGTGCATAGCTAATTGTAATGTATGATTAACTTGCCTTCAAGAGGAACTCACCAATTTTATACATCTAAGTCTGTTCACAGATCCTGGGGAGTACTCCTGCATATTTGAGAGGAAAAAAACCCTGTTGTGTAAAGCCTCTTGTGGCTCCAGAAGGAGCTGCAAGATGTCTTGGAAATCGTTGGAGGCAAAGACATGTTTGGAACTAAAAGCAATGCATGAGCCTCCAAGTAATGTGATGGCAGTCAAGTTTCAGTGTTGGTTACATGGGGCCAGGTTTTGACAACGAAGAAGAATGTGTGGAATAAAAGTGACAATATCTCTGGTCCTGCCACAGCAGAGTGCAAAGTTAAGTCGGCGAAGTATTCCTTTAATTTGCAGTGAAGCCATTGCCAGGCTTTAAAAGATGCAGAATTCATCAGCCAGGTGACTGACCACAACAAAGCTTTTAAGATGGGACACTGAATATCAGACAAACCTCTTTCCAGCAGTGTGAGAGCAAGAGGGTCTGACTTTGCAAGATGTTGGTGGGGTACCAATCCTCGACTGAACCCTTTATGTGACAGTTTTCTTGCCAAGGCTGAGCTCAGCACATTCCTGCAAAATACCAGAAGCAAAACAAAGGACATGGATGAGCAGGAGAGGTTGCTGGGATTCTTTTATAACCAGAGTAGAGTAAAATTGCTAAAATAGCAATAGAGTATTGCAATGACAAGCACACAGATAGCTGACCTACAGGCCAAGGGCTTGTGGTGTTCCCATGTCTGTGGTCACCTTGAATGTCATCCCATCATCAAAGTCCTCTCTAAACCCCAAACACCACCGCCCTTCCTTTTCCCTCTGATGTGGAGATTCACACACCTCACAGCACGTACCCTCCCTTCAACTTTTATTTTGGCCTAAACATTGCAGAGGAGACGATTTGTGTCATTGAAAACACTATGTATCAATCACATCAAAAGCCCAGGAAACAAAAGCAGTGGCTGGCAGCATCAGACAAACACTCCCATTAGTCACTGCGCTCTCTTTTCACGTGTACCATGTCGTGGCTGAAGGAGGGGTTGTTTACTCTGGAGTATCTCACACTGTAAATGCAAAGAGAACCTACCGCCTGGCCCATTCAGCAAGCACAGAAACAAGTGGGCTACTGTGTAGTCAGTCACAACAAGCACAGATCAAAGAGCACAAAATGACTTCTGTTTCTCGATGCACCATGTGGCACAACCCTTTTCCTTACCAGGCCCACACTCTCGATCTTCCCACACTCATACACAAACTCACCATTAATAAGGTCTGAAAAGTGTGATTTTCAGCTCTCCCTCTTGTGTTTCTTTTCCTTGTCCCACCCCCAGCCCCCTGCCTGGTCCTGACCCAGCCAGCAGACCCCCTCTGCCCCTTCCGTGGCCCCCTTCCACCCTGGGAAGAAGAGGCCCACGCCGGAGCTACGACTGGGGCTCATTAGCAGCGCCCACCTGGAGGCTGGCTGGGGTCTGACAGGGGACCACGGGGGCCAAGGCCTTTATCTGTTGGCTGTGTGCAGCAGTGTGACACACAGCAGAGAAAGAACTGCTGCAGTATAATATACAGCAAAGAGCACCGTCAGATATACAGTATATGTTCCAGCAGCCCTGAGTCGATCAAGCTTAATCTGTCTAATTGTTCCCTCAGCGGAGGGACGCTACTCTCTGTTAACCCACCAAGAACCCTCTCACCATCTCCCTCCCATAAAAGTCAGACGGAAAGTTTATAACTCTGCTGATGGCATCACTGCAGTATACACTCTTTAAAACAATTATGGTAACGAGTAGCTTTTGTGTGCTTTGTCTTTGAAGTTAAGCCATCATATGTAAATTCAGCGTCTCGTCAGCCGCTGACTGGAGCTTCTCCCTGTTCATTCTGACTAACAAACCTCCCCCTCGTTTTGGGGGGAGACGTCTGCCGTGAATCAGTACTTGCTCCTGTCAGCTTTAAGTATGGGGTTAGCATGCTGGGGTGTGCTGGTACGTTTGTGTGTATGTTCTGATGGTCAGTAGCCCTTGTGCCCTGGGTCTGGATAGACACAAAGGGATTCCAGTGAAGGGACAGCAATTCCCCCTGAGTCATGTGGCTCCAGTTGCACAGTCTACATCCAGGGATTCACATCACAGTATCTCAGCAAAAACCTTTCTATTGGAATTTGGCTTTGGAATTATGTACATAGTCACAATGATTTATTTTATTGTGGCCCAACATCTTAGGGCTTACAGGACCACCACCAAGATAGTCAGAAATCCCTTTATGATATCTATGAAAACCTTAAAGATCAACTTTACTTGAGAAAAAAACCATAATAACTATTATCACATACAGGTACAGTGCAGGCTACTCTTTCTTAACCACCATAATATTTCAAAAATTCCCTGATTAAATACCTCCCTGAATATATGATGAACATAAAAACTTGGATTCTAGCTCTGTTTTTAAAAGATATTTCAGGCAATGAGATTGAAAAACAACGTTTTCCTTGATAGCTCAAATGACAGGGGCAAGAGGCTTTCTATTTTCTATGTGCACTCGACAACACAACATACTCTATGGTTCTGCACATATACCTGAAAGCACAGTGGTTATGTTCACTAATTTATCATCTATTTACTTTGCAAAATTTGAGGACTGCATGCTATGAAATTTGTTTTGAGTTAAACAGTTGGGAGGAAACTATGGTTTTATTCAGTTAGTAAAAACAGCTTTGGTCCTCAGGCACTCTCCTCCTCCACAGTCAGTTTATTCTGAGTCAGGGCCATCACTGAAATCCTATACATTATATCCAATACTAGACTGGAGGTATACAGAGGTCATCCTAGTCTGAGTTTTAATCTGAATCAACGCCTTTGTCAACCTTTAAATGTCTCCTCTTCTCTTCTCTTTTCTAGAAGAGTCTGACTTGCTGATGGTGAATATGGACAATGGATTGGTCATAATGATGGGTAAATCTCAGTCACGGACCACCACATCAAGGACAATTAGCATTAGCTTGGCTCTCCAGGCTCACCCCTTAAGCAGGATGAAAAAAGTGGCCTGCTGACTAAGCACATTCCACCTGCAGCCAACAGTTCAAAGGGCTCCCAGGATGGTCAAAATCTGCACCTCACTGCTCCACTGCTATCCATCCACCACCTACCCTGAGGCAAAACCCACCCTCCTCCACACCGCAGGTGACCCGGTGCTCCATCAACAACATCCCAGCCAATTCACACCACATGAAACCGCTCTGACCACTGGCTGAGGTGCTACCTGCCAGCTAAGAGCCTCAGGTGATGTTTGAATGGGCTTCACTTCAGAAATAACCACACCTCTCCCCCTTCACAGAGGAGGCATGAGGGGAGGTAGCATATGGCCAGCTCGGATGAATTCCCCTACTGTTTCAAAAGGCTCTCAGAAGCCTTCAGGGTGATCGGAACTTCATGCTCCCCTTTACTAGATTAAGTCTAATAATCTCCCAGTAACGAGACTTTAAACCAGAGCGGTAAAACATTGGGCCCCAGGGTTCACTTACACACTGTCCATGCTGTTTTCACTTTAACACTTTATTTTATGGCTGTAAGTAAGAGTTAATTTCCTTGACCAACTTTCACCTCATTTGAGAGAAAGAAGAAAGATTTTTTGATCATAAAAAGAAGTTCCCCTGGATTAAATTGTTGCAATTTGTAGGATGCCCAAAGAAAGTTTATGTGATAACAGAAACAAAACTAAACGCCAAACTTAAAGCTGAGACTTGGGAACACAGTGACAAAGAGTGACGTGGCAAGAAAGGAGGAGTCAATCAAATATGTAGTAAACAGCCAACAGCTTAGCCACATCGTCAAAACCGCCTGAAGGAAATAATGAAAGCAGGCACAAAACATGAAACGTTAACATCAACGTTGCACAGGAAAAAAGTGTGTGTACAGCAATGACAGGTAAAGAGACATAGAGAGTAAAAGAAAAGCAAAACAATAAACAAGAAAATTCTTTTTTTAATTTAACCTATAATGGTTTTTCAACTTCTTTGTCCAATAAATAGTGTCTTAGGCTTCTTATTATTGTGAGCAATTTTAATTAAACAGGGAAAGGCTAAATGGCACCATTGTAAAAGTTATCAATCCCCACCTCATAACGACATAAGGACAAGCATTACTGTTGAGTTCATAATGAAGCAAGGAGTCCTACTGGAGTGTTGATTGGGCAAATGCCTTCGCTGAGCTACAGGACTTAGCATCAGGCCAGTCTCCTGCCCTCCAGGGACTCAATTCACTCATTCATTGTAATTCATGGTTGACCCAAACACAGCCTGGGATGCTGCACCCTCTCTCCTCTCTCCTCATTTAATTTGAAGCAGAAGCAGTAGAGGCAGGAAGGAACCCCAGCGATGGAAGATATTAGACTTTGAGGGGCCGCTGAGAAAAGAAAACCCACCCTGAAAACGGAACTCACACATTATTTGATCATGTCAAACGATCATGCATGGGCGGTATTGTCAGTAGTCCTAAACATTAAAAAATTTCTCTGGAAGGTACAAAATCAGCCTTGAGTCTTCTTGTGATCACTTAGGCCTTGCTGGAGCTGTTGTATGTGGAATGAACCGATTTGGACTTAGGACCACGAAAGGCTAGACCATCCAGTTTTTCCTACAGAAAATGGATTATTAGATGCGTTACAAAAATAAACAGTTTCATGTAAAAGAAATGATTCTCCTCAGTTAATAATCTCATGACCCCTCACATTTATCTTGTAATCTCTTTGTGGGTCAGGTTGTGAAACACTAATGTGGAGAAGTGTTTCATGATAGTTCATAAAGGAAAATAATAACATTTTGGGGAATAAATATTTGCTTTCTTGCAGAGAACTTGATGAGAGGTTTGATGCCATGTCATAGCATGGTATCATCATTATATATATGTACACAAAATATGTAGCTATAGCCAGGAAGCAGATGGTTTAGCTTAGCATAAAGACTGAAAGTGAGGGAAAACAGCAGGCCTGGCTCTGGTGCTGCTTTTGGTTATATTTTCAAACTTGGGATGGCTTGCTTTTTCGCTTTGTAGCCTTCGTGCTAAGCTAAGATAAGCTTAGCATCTCCTGGCATTAGCTTCATATTATGCTTACAGACACGAGAGTGCATTGATAAACTTGTTTAACTTTCATTGACTAGTTTTGGGTGAAAAGTATTTCCCCCATTGTATGAGTAAAAAAGGCACAAAGCAATACCAAACGAGCCTCTGTGGTCATGTCTGTCTGTGTCAGAGTTTTGGCCTCTGTGTCAGATCACAACGAGCCTGTTTCGGTTCTGAGAAACACGCTGAAAACAATGGAATTCCAGTCTGGAGACAACCAGAGTCTCCTCACCGGGAAGAGGGACCAAAACGAGGTTTCTCGGCTTGACGGTGTCTCTTCCGACCTTATGCCAGACAGCCGACTGGAAATGCCAGGAATGCTAGACTGCTGCTCAATAGGAGACCATGTTCCACTTATTGGCTACTGGTGGGCAGAGCCACGGGGACAATGTCCAAGATGAGTTCCCACACAATAGGAACAAGACATTTATGACTCTTCGTCCGCACAAGAAAATGAGAGGTTCACACTCAGGACACTCAGGGCTCTCATACTCCCACTGACGCAATGGGAGAGATGCTGCTCGCAGCTGACACCCCTTGCATTTTTGGGCTGTGTCTGAAAGGCTGAAGAAAAGGTCTCCTCTGAACCCAACCAGGCTGTCCCATTTGGGATGATTTAAATGGCCTGTTATTGCCTTTTGTAGCCATTCTCTCTTGACTGGTATCCCAGTCTTGCGATGCTTTTAATTATTAGTTTCAACAGCACTCACCAGACAGGAGCCAGCAGAGTTCTGGCTTGGTATTTCACTGACATGTAAAAATTACTAGCGAGAACCCAGGCAACCAAAATGAGAAGTCCAGACTCACTTGCACTCAGCAAAATTTAGCCACATAAACTGCGATAGAATTGAACTATAATTTAATAAGTAGCGATGAAAAATGGAATAAGGGGGCTCCTCACTGTATGAGTGGGCACCCCCCTCCCTGATATACATTAACTTATAGTTTTACTCCACAATAAATCATAGACCATCTGAATAGCAGCGAAGGATCAGACAGACCACACATGAAACTATTTTTAATGAATGTTGTTTAGGTTATCCAACAGTTGCCACATCCTTCAGAATAAATCCTTAATGTTTTAAGTTAAGCAATTCAAGTTGTAAATAATGGTGGTGAATGTACTCAGAAAAAGCATAAAATTATCAGTTAGAGCTGAAAAAAGTATCTTATTGGAAAAGAGTAACTTATTCGTAGTGAAGAACGATCCCTGTATGTGTGTTTATTGATAACTCAATCAATAGGTTTTTAATATTTATTGTATGTGGTCAGGTGTAACTTTCATGTAGGTGCTTATTAAGGACTTATTTAAAGTGTGAATACCATCCATATTTAACTGTATCAAATAGACACCTGACTGATTGACAAATTTAAACTGAAGACAAAAACACATTTGAAACTCTGTGTTGAGCACTAACACCATGCACACAAAACTACATTTGGTGCTTAACATTACACAGTACATCGTTTTAATTTTCTGTTGATTTTTTCATGCGAGTGGCTCAGACTCTTCATTTGATCACTGGATGATCATCTAAGGCTGATCCATCCGGCAGCTCAGACAATGCTCACGCTCGTCATCTTACAGCCTTCAGACCTGGAGTGCCACCTACTGGTGTCAGATCAGAAAGGCAGGGTAGACTGTGACCTGTGGGGTCATTCAAGAGATGCCTTTGGTTTTAGGCTATCAGACATAAGATTCATTCCAAATATGCTCCAGTTGATAATTGCTGTTGCCCATTTTCTTCTCGATAGAAAGGTGTGTAATTAGTTGCACCAATTATTAAAAGACTCTTTTGATGCTCATTACACATTCATGCTGCCAATTAGGAGCATAGACACACCAAAACCCTTTCATGAGCCTCCCACTTCCTCACTGATATCTATTGTATTCTTCAGCTGGTCTGCTGCTATTTGGACCCCGTATCCAGACCTTTCCCAGTTAGACCCACTTACACTTTGAGGTTTACTAGCTCCAAGATGAGGGAGAAAACAGAGTCCTTTAACAAATGGGCCCCAGTCTCTTGTTCACATGGGGAAGTTTACCCACATCTGTCTCATCACCTAACCCCTGGAAGAGAGGGGGTCAGTGCCAAGGTCAGAGGTCAGCACTTGTCCCATTGTGAGCTAGAACCAACATGAACCCCACTCGAACACTGCGGTCAGCGGGAAACGCAGCCTGGTTGGTTTTTAGGGCCACGGATGTGTGAACCGAACAGGAGTTGTGCTTTGAGGCAGCTTGCCGCACGGAAGCATTTGAAAGGGACTCTTCAGGTTTCTTAATTAAGTAAAGAACAAATAGTTGTCCTGCTTTGTCGCGTCTTTTCTGCATCATCAATGGCATGGACACAAATAGAAAACAAAGCTGTGGTTTGAGAATTTGCAGGTGTGCACAGATGCATGTGAAGCTACTGGAGGAAGTTCTTCCATGCCAAAAAAAAGTTTATGTGGCACTCAAGGGGGAGGTCTGTATGAGAACAGATCTAGTTAGGAGCGTCACAACAGATCTGACAAAACAGCGGTCAGGTCAGGCCAGGCTTGCTGCAGTGACCCTGCAGTATTCAACTAAATGATGAAAAAAACAAAAAACGGCGGTCTCGCTCCCTTCCCCTGGTACTCCTTCTTTCTCTTGCTTGCTTTCTTTCACTCCTATCAGCAAGCCACCATCCATAATTGACCTGATTCCCAGATTTCTGTTCCTCTGACCACCCTTGCCGTAGCATAAAAGTGGGCAGCATAGGTGGCAGAAGACTGCCTGACTGAGGGGGGAAAGGAACGCAAAAGAAAGTATTCTTCTAACGTCTTGAAAGAAAAAGGAAAATCAGCATAATGACGTGCTCCCCTACCACACATTCACTCTCTCACGCACACATAGACACACACTCCTCCATACAGGCCCTCCCCACACTCCCGTTCGCATCAAAATCTTGATTAACCTCCTCTTTCACTCCCCCTTTCCCACCCACTCACATTCACACATACACATAGGCACAAAGTGCCTCGGAGGCCCCCTGACAGATGGGGAGAAGGGTTTCGGGGGGTTCCTGTGAACAAATGGCACCCTGGTTTAGTGTGGTGTTGTCAGGGTTTGAATTGATCCCCGGGACTACAGAGGCTTCTCTCTGCCAGTGTGTCACAATGGCAACAAGTGTGTAGAGCTGGGAGCAAGCTTGTACAGGCATGGGACCCATACCTCATGAATGATAGCTTAGCAAATGGCCCTCCTTTCACTGGCTTTCATTGTAGGGCCATCTCTCGTTTTCTTTCAGACCCTACTCAAAAAACTTGCCCAGCTTTGTTGGTTTTATTGGGTTTGATTGGTTTGAGATTCTGAAACGTGTTGGTTTTTGTGTGATTTTGTATGTGTGAACTTTGGAGAAGGGTGGAGGAGTGTGTGTGTTGGTGGTGGTGTTTGGTGGTGGTGGGGAGGGATTGTATTTTTTGTACATTTTTGCTTGTTAAATTGATGGGCGCTGTGGTCTCACGGTATGTTCTCTGCAATGATGTAAAGCTATCTGTCATTGGCCAGAGCCAGTGAATGTGATTCAGTATTATATGAATGGTACTTCATGGGAGGTCGCAATGTTTTTCACTCGGTGAGATAAACACCATGTGTGCAATTTTCACCGCTTTCCATAAATTCCACCAGATACACAGCAATGACCCTTTCACACAGTTGTAACAGCTATATATGCATTCTTGTCATCTGGGATGCTCCTTAAGAACTGTTCAAACTGCATCACTGCTGCAAACAATATCCTGTTTGTTAAAAAAATGCATAAAATCCATGCATTTACTTTCACCTTTTGAGTTCAAACTCCGTGTATTTGTCTAATATGGTCTCGTATATCAGCATAATGAGCCTCTGTCTGATCCAGAGGATAAAGCTTGGTTGAAAGTCCGCTGTGACCCCTCACCTGACCCTGGGTAGCAGTTTACAGGCTCAGGAACAATCGTCCCATTGCTAGATAACAACGGCATCATCCCTCCAGGCTCATTTCATCACTGTCACTTCTCCTCCGTCTGGTTAATGTTTCACTAGCCCTCTATGTTTTGGTCCTCAGCCTGCAAAAGAGGGGAAGAAGGAAAAGGAGCAGGGGAGGTTTGGTTAATGACAAAAGAAAAACCGAGGGTGATCAATTGATTGGTAAACAAACAGGCCCGACAGGCAGTGGCAGAGCAGAAGGGACCCTCCTTATCTTCCAACATGTGACACCTCAATCCATCATACCTCATTATCCTGGCTGTATCAAGAGGTGCTGACAAAGCTGATTACCTGCCTGCTATCAAATCTCAAGCTGTCACAAAACAAGGAGGAAGTTTTTAGCCTGTTGCAAAGTGGGACTAGAAGACATCTTATCAGAAGGAATGGCGGATGGAGGCATAATAACTGTGTGTTCCTGTTTTGCTGGCAATTTAAAGGGGTACTCCAACAATTTAGTACTGCACTTCTATACAGTTTGGGGGACTCACATGAGTCAATTTATCCTGACCTTCACATCCAAGTTGGGATAATATGGCTACAAAAATGCTTGATCCTACATTTCCCACAATGCAACTATGTTTATTAAGGCCATCCTGTTAAAATGTTAATGTGCAAGGCATCTTCAGGGTTATTTTGGCAAACTTTGGCAAGCTCCCACAAAAGACATTAAGCAACTGTTTTACAGGCTGATTAGTACTTGTCATAAGGATAAACGGATCTTCATCCGTGAAATGGGTGGAGTATTACTTCAACGTCTTCCTGAAGGAAGGAGTATGATGTATACTGCTCACCACTGCATGATGAGAGCTGAAAGAGGAAATAGGGATAACAAGCAGGATCCTATTAGTGTGTGAACAAATTTGAAACGAAACAGTAAAACACTGTGCAGCTGTTCTAAAAACTGGCATAGCGTACAGTACATTTGGCTGGGGAAAGTGGTGTTGTTATAAGTGTTGTTCACTATCACTTGACAAGTAAGAGAAAGAGTTGAGATTGACCTCTGGTGCCAGGTACCATGAATGCCAAATAATGGTTGCCTTTAACTGTTTAACAAGTAGGCCACAAGTAGGCTAATGGTTTGGGTCAGAGAGCAGAGGTCCACATCTCATACATACCTGGGTGTCAGGACGACATGTTCCCCTCGCTCGCTTTTGTGTCGTCCACTCTGCATAGCAATGGAAAGTACATTGCAATATGTTTGAAGTGGCGAGGTGGAGGGGCGAGCGTAGATTGTTGGAAAGAGGCAAGGTCTGCATATTAAGAAAACACAGAGAGAGAACGGGCAGCTGAAAAGGCCTTTGAATGAGAATCAATTAATTTTCATTTACCTCCATTAGCACTGGGCAGGGATTTGCATCTGTGAACCCATTGCCAAACTGGCAGTGGCCTTTTTAGATGAGGGAGAGGGCCACATTAAGCTAATGATGGGGGGCAGAGGAAGAGACAAAGGGCTGTATGTGTGGGAGGGGAGCCCTGGCCGTCCTCTTCTCTCATTAGCACCACAGTGCCCTGCACTGCTGTCACACAGCAAGCCCTCACAGGCAGATCATTAACCACTAGCTGGGATGTGAAAAATACTCAGCCTCACGAATAAAACGATGCATATTATCGGCTACCGGGCAGCACAGGTTTTTAAGTCTGAGGTGCTTTTACTATGATCGGACTTTACTGTGACATGCTGTATGTACTGGTCAGAAACAACATACATACAGGAGAGTGGCTGTTATGTTAGGTTGACTTTTTCTTACCTGTACCATATCTGTGCATTTATTCCTTTAACAGCATAGTGACAGCATTCCTGAGTGATAAATAATGAATTCAAAGAAAAGGAAAAAAGAAACATAATTTGCTTTACCAGTCTCACACCTACATTACTCACTATTTCTTGGCTGCTGTGGCTCATGAATTGCCTCTTTAACAAGAGAGACATGGAAACATAACACAAAAACCATCAAAAGTACAAAACTGCCCTTAAAATGAAACAGAATAACCTCCACAATGTACCACATAACGTAAAGATTCACTCCTGTTTTAACAAACAAGCTGCTTTTCAGTGAAAGTACAGAGTCATTAACCTTGTGTTTCCCGACAGGTGTGGACCAAAACATGAGTCAAATACATTCCCATCCTAATCTCAACTTTAACGTTCCAAATATATATAATTTATAGTTTACAATATGTGTCAACTGATTATGTTTTTTTCCTTTAATTTGACACCTATGTTGCTATCAGCAAATGCTCTGGGGAAAGGACTCAAAACAGCCGACATGGAAGTCAAGCAGTGGAAGAAATGAAAACATGGTAAGAAAATGTCACAAAACAAACATCACAAAAAGTATTGACGTTCCATGTTTTCCACTACTGGAAAGCTGGAAGCTGCACATCTGTGGAGGAGGGTCAAATTAAAACAGGATTAGACGCGAGGGTCTGGTCATCTCATTGTAGTGCTTCGGTGTCGAACCTTGCCTCCACACATAGGGAGGAACCCAGACAGTATGAAATGGAGCGGAAGGTATGAGCAGAGAAGAGGATGAAAGACAACACGGGCGAGGGGAGCAGGCAGGGTCACAGATGTGACATTACACTAACAATAGGAGCTGTGGGGGTAAAAGTGTGCAGACATCCCATCTTGGGCAAAGCTGTCTCCCAGCTGTTTGGTTCACCTGTCTATTAAAAGGGAACATATTTCTTGGCGTCTACAGAAGGAAAGACAGCTTTATTGGGCCTACAAGGAGGTGGCCTGAAAGTGAATGGATTATGGAGAAGAGGCAATAAATCACTTTTCCTCTTATTTTGGAGGGCCTGACTTTCTACAAGCAAATGAGATATGAATTTAAAAAATGAGCACATCCTAATCACAGCTGTCTTGTAAGCTTTTAAAAAACATTTAAGCTGTAACATCTCATGATTTGAGTGGAGCTCTGGGAAGTTTTGTCTTAGTTAGGAGCACATAGTGGGGGCTTTACATTAAGGCCCAGACAGATATTGAAGTGACCTCAAGCCCTTTCCTGTACTCAGGCGTCCCCATTCTAAAACAAAGCAGACATGACAAGAGGAGAGGGGACAAATCAGATGGCTTAATTGTTCCTTGACAATTAGACCATCACTCAGGAGAACACTGAGCAACCCAGCAAAAGTAGCAAAGGGAGGAGGCGGATGAAGAAAGGGATGAAAGAAGAGGGCACTAAAACACCCACTGAGTTAGAGGGAGTGAGAGGGAAAGACGGAGAGGGCCCTGCTATTGAGGGTCCGACAGGGCAAAAGGAGCAGAGAGCAGTTTACAATACTGTACAATGCTGTTCTGCACCATTAAGTGGCATGGAGGGCAGGGCCAGGACAATGGGCTTCTGTCCCCAAGGAGAAGGCCAGCAGCTCCAGAGGAGTCCTCCTTTTCAGCCCATATGTTTGTGGCCACCTCACAGGATGGTCCTCTCACCGCGGCCTCATGCTCAGCATCTGGACACGTGAGGTCCACCGTCTCTATGCAGTGACCACTGCTGTGTCAGGGAGGGCAACGGGGTCTCCCTGGTAACACTGGAGTGATACACAAGGACTCAGGGCAGCACTCGAGAGATTAAGAAAAGGAAGTACTTCTGCATGGAATGAATTCCCAATTTTGTTGGATTTAGCGTCCAGACAACAACTGCCCCCACAGGATGAGAACCAAACCCAGAATAAGTCTCAGGACAATAACAAGTATTGGTTAGACAAAAGAATCTCACCAATACATCCATTAAAACCTTTGTCATTTTTTTTTAAAAAAAGCACAGACAATATTGCAGCTCGCAGTCTGGAATATATCTCTATCTAAAATATAGAGGATAAAACTCACATCTGATAAAGACATTTTTCCAAACTATGGACATATTTTCATACCTGTTCATATTTTCATATATCTTCCTTTTCATGGAGGTTTGTCCTTGCACATTAAAAGTGGACAGTCTTTTCTAAAAAACTTTTGTTTTGAGGTGCTGGTTCTTTTTTCAAGAAACAATAGTTTCAAAACACAAGCAGATACATGTCTAAACCATTTACATTACTTTACCTAGTGTATTTTCTCTACATGGTCAGAACTACTGTGACTCCTGTCCCATTTGGACCGGTGACAAAGATCTGTCAGAATGATGGATTATGAAGCTGCTGCCTGAATTTCAAACAAAGGACCTGCCTTAACTCCTGTCCATCCTTAAACAGACCCACAAACCCCCCAGAAGAGAAAAAAAAGTATAAGCCGAGCGACCAAAAAAGAAAAGAAGTTGGGGGAGAGCCTGGAGAAGAAGAATCTTTACAAGTGTTTACCCTCTTTCTGTTGCCAAGCTGTGGAGTAATAACCTACCGTAGCAAAACGCAGAGCCTGATCCAGGAAGAAAGGCGTCAGCCTGTGGGGTCAGGGGTCACTAACTCTGCCATTGTCTCTGACAGGGCAAGCACACTCCGGCTTTTCTCCAGCTTTCAAAGGCCCATGATGGGGGTGGAAAGATAGGCCTGAAAACACTGGGTCAGGACCAGGGGCTTTATGGTAGTCGGGAATGAAAGATTTGGACCCCAAAGGTTAAATGAAGAGCGAAAGGGCCCTTCTGTCCAATTACTGGGGGACAAATGCTCTTTGTGACCCATCAGGGTCAGAGTTCGGCGGAGCCATTGGTAACGGCACACTCTGGCTTTTTGTGGAGCAGATGAGATGAACCTCCACTGTGTTTATCTAAGTGACACCCTGTCCAATAGTGAGAATATAAATAATTCTGGGCTTGTGTGCTGCCACTTAGAGAATGAATTTATAGACCAGGGCTGCAGCGACTGAAGCATTTTAAAGCAACACCTAGATACATACTGCAGCTATTAATAAAAATGCTGAGCATTCATAGGGTCTTTCAAAGTAAAAATAGATAAACTCGTTCCCCAGGAACATCTCAAAAAATTTAATCAGTTGTAATATATTTATAGATGCAGTCATGGAAAATAGAAGTTATGCATAGTTATGGGTTAATGAATGAAACCTTCCTCCCCCTGCTTAGAGCGCTCAACCAAGCCGGTCAGTAGTGTTCCTAATCATGTGGCCATCTCAGTCTCAGGAGGCACTTGTGGTGTTAATACCTGCTGTTACAAAGGCCCAGTGGAGCGGCATGGTGAGAGTGTCCCATATCCGGAGATGGCTGGATTAGACTGTTCCTGAACCACTTCCTCCTGAGCCCATGTGCCGCCAGGGATTAAGTTAGTGAATTTAATCATCTTGCAGTTGTTAGGTTAACAAGCAAAGTGCAATTATATTACGAGAAAAGTACTTTTGCATGTCCTGAATTCACAGTATGATACTCTCGGGATCACCAGTATGAGAGACCACCACCAGAACAATACGCATATGTTTCTCCCTGTATTTTGCAGGTTGATTTGCAGGAAACACGCATCAGAGGTGAACCTCTCACACTTGTGATATTTAACAGATAATATTGACCACATCTTATTCGTTCTGCCATGGTTTTGATTAAAAAACAAAAGAGTGGCATTTTTTGGCACAACGTCACCTCATACTCCTACAGACACCTCCTGCAAGGTCCATGTAGAGAGGGAATGCAGTCTTAAAGGCCCAAAACTCTGCAGCACTACAAGTGTTGCTGGAGGTTTGACCCTTTAAGAAACACATACAGGACATTCACTAAAAAAAAAACCCAACCAACTTGAATCCCATGTTCACACAAATCCCAGTAAAACCTGGCAGCACTGAGCCATAGCCAGGTCACCTCTACAGAATCTCAGAAAATCCAGAAATGAACCTGAGGACAATCCATCAAAGCACCGAGGCGCGGCCGCCTTGAACACACTGAGAGCTATGAAAGCTTTAAATCTCTTCCTCTGCTGAATCCATTTAGCATGGCTCTGCCACACTCCACCTGGGGGGTGCTCGGGCTGGATACCAGGCGTGGTACCAAAGGGATAAATTATGCATCCAGTGTTTGTGTGTGTATACCCTTGCTTGTGTTTTCTGCGTGTGTGTGACTGAGTCTGTGTTGTGGATGTAGAGGATTTTCCTCTCCCCGGGACTCCTCCCTGCAGGTCCTCTCCATTCCTCATGAGCCAGCATAAGCCTGTTGGACACACATCGGAGCGGTGAAGGGGAGTCACTGGGAGTGAGCCAGGCTCCCAGGGTCTTACAGGCCCTTAGAAGGAACAGGATGACCTTTAATCAGGGATCAGGAGCCCGGGCTGCAGCTGGCGGCCCACGGGAGCTTCGATTATGCCCGAGCCCTCAGGTCAACCTCCCAGCTGTGCTGTCCACCTTGAGCCAGGACACTGAGGCAGCCTTAGGCTGGATGAAGCACTCAGTGCTGGCATGAGGTGTACATTTATGATGGAGTCTTAATATTCATCTGTAAGATCTTCATCCACACAGTCTGAAGAACATCCGCAGCCACGAGTCCAAAAAAATACATCCTACAGTCTCCATAATACAACTCAATAAAGTTTAGAGACCTTCCTGTGACCTAAATGCCATTTCCTTCAAACCCAGACACATCCAATTTGTTATGCCAGCTTTATTTAAAACACTGGAAAGATGTTTTGACTCACACAGAGGAATTAGAAACCCCAGACACCTATGGATCTAAGTGCTGTTGGTCTAAGAAAATGCGAGGATGAACATTTCTTAGCATTATCCCACTTATTTGCGAATATAGATCTTTGTTCCTGACTGGTTGACCCTGGTTAAGAAACTTTGTGTATATTAGTTTTATTCAGCCTGCACGTGGCTTTGTGCTCTTTTGAGGCTCTTGGTCACAGTCTTTGCCAATCACTTTCTCTAATCGAGGCAGTAGATGCACGCAAACTTGCCCTTTCAGCCTAAAGCAGCATGAACCAGACCCTGCCCAGCACACACTCAACCGGTCCCCAGAGACACACACCACAGACACAGCGAGCACTCCTGCCATCTACAGGAATGCAGCCCCCCCTGCTCTCGCCCTCTCTCTGTCACCCACCCTGAGGATTAGCCCCCTACCCCCGTTCCTCTGCGCACTACCATCCCCTCTTGCCCTATTATAATATTTGATCCACAACTCTCCCCCCCTTACTTATTTCACCCTCCCACATGCACCACCAGCAAGGCATGCCCCCTTTTCTTTGGCCACTCTCAGGGAGAAGAAGAGGAGGATGAAGAGGCAGGGGCTTTCATGGGGAACAATCTGCCAGGGAGACGAAGAATGAGCGGGCACTCAATTAAGGGCCGCCCATTGAGCTCGCGGAGTGAGCCTGAATGTGGGCCCCTCCAAAGGAATGGAGTCCCATGAATAGATTGTGGGCCTTCATGAAATATTAAAGAGCGGACGGATTTCCCACAATATTTGTACACCTCCCTTTTGTGGGGATTTCTCCCTCCATTGAGCCTGAAACTGTTAACACATCCGCTCTGAAGCACGGCCCGCAGACTGTGCTAAGGAGCCCCACGGTCCAGGCATCAAACGCTCCCCACCCTCACCTCTGTCTCCCTCTCTGTCCTGTCTGTCCCTTTCTCTTTGTCTTTCTCTCCCCATCTCTCTCTCTCTCTCTCTGTCTTCCTGCCCATGAGCTATTCATGGAGGGGATTACAGCAGTTTTTAATGACCACCTGTCCTTGCTCTGGCACTGTATTGTGCCATGCCAGGCCAAGCAGCAAGCATCTCCCGGTATTAAAGGGTCACAGCGCTAACTGGTGACCCTTGTCACCGCCAACACAAGCCTGACATCCGAAGCCCCCCCATACAGGTAACAAGCCCAATCATTCTGATCATTAATCACCTGGACAAAATCCTGTGTGTGACAAAAACAAAGCTTTAAGATGCAGGACAATGAACAAAAGTGGCTTTTGCTTGGCTGAATTAACATGTGCGCTTGTGTAAAACACTGACCCACTAAAGGTTAACAAGTGCTTCCCTCCCTGGCATACTCATCTCGCCGCTTGTCTCTCCACCCCTTAATCTCCCTCTCTCCATCCATCTCCCTCCCTTCTTCTTCTTCTTCTCTCTCTCTCTCACACATACACACACACCATGTGACTCGGTTGAGTGGAGCTGGGCTCCGTGGTTAAGTACGCGGTTAAAGCTGCCATTAGCATCAGAATGGCCACATATTCCTGCCATGAGTCAACATTAGTTCATGTCAGAATTGAGGGGTCGAGGACAGGCCCAAAACTAAAGCTCCTGCTACCACAAGGGGTTTGAGATAACGCTCCCAAAATGTAGACAAACCAGGCTCGGAAGTGCAGTAGCAATTTAATGTAATAAAGCTGTATGGTGACGAAAAAACAAAGACTTCTCAAGCATCAAATGCAAAAAAAAACAACACTTGGGGGTAGCAAATGAACTGTAGGAAACACCGGGGCATGTACAGGCAGGGAGTTCTCCAAACAAAAGCATCAAAGCTATAGGAAAAAGGCAAAAAGCAAGTCATACAGCAAGGAAACTTACAAATGAAATGCTAACACATTGGAAACAAAGGAACAAAACAAAGTGACAAGAAGAAGGGGGGAAACACTGACACTTAAATACAAAAGAGGGTGGTGAGACAACTGGACACAGGTGAGATACATTAAGGCAAGATCAGGTAATCAGGGAAGGTGGGAAATGAGCCAAGACAGGAGGTAAAAACAACAGAAGACACTTTTTTTAGTGAAATGGGCCCCAGAGCTGCAGACTTGAGCGTAGGACTCAAGTCAGACTTATGTGAGAAAGAAATGATAATGTGACTGCAAACAGGAAAATTCAACTGTCAAATTCTGACCGGGCCAAAAATCCTGATGGTGACAGGTGGGTCACATATAGCTGCACATGTTTAACTCTACACTTAAATA
Source organism: Psettodes erumei (assembly GCA_016785225.1). Classification (NCBI taxonomy): domain Eukaryota; kingdom Metazoa; phylum Chordata; class Actinopteri; order Pleuronectiformes; family Psettodidae; genus Psettodes; species Psettodes erumei. The sequence goes on from JAFBJZ010000511.1 coordinate 675,013, forward strand.
AATTGTTTTCATCTAAATGAAAAACCCAATCCATACAGCTACAAACAATGGAGGCAAAGTTTCAAAGAGTGAGCAAAGAGATGATGCTTTTGAATTATTCAATGTTTCAATTTTTCAGTTGCTTTGAGCACCACAAAAAATATAAGTTGAAAAGGGTTTTTTTAGGTTTAACTTAAATGATAAGTAATATTGGAGTAACTGGAAGCAATGTCAAGCCAGTTTTCAACCGCATGAAAACATAATTTGTTTGGGAGAAGGCAGAAATCTGAAAGGCGGCTATCTCCAGAGCTGTTTGCGTGAAACCAACAATTATCTACATAACCTGAGAAGTAAGTGAGGAAATGTATTTTTCTACGTTTTTTTTGCTGTTTTTATTATTTGGGTGAACTGACCTAATAAGTCTTTCAATTTTCAGCTTGTCTGCACCAGTCAAGATGTTTAACAGCATGGGTGAAGAGAGCATGTGGTAGCATGAAGCTCAGCTGCCCACTCCAGCAGAGCCCCAGCTGTGGAGCACATTGGAGAGCAGGCCTTTTCGTCTGGCCTCTATATGCTGGGGTCTCAGGTCCAGGCTGTCAGCGCAGCTCCAGCACATGGAGGGCAGTTGGGGGGCACACGGGGTGGTGGTTTTGGTGGTGGGGGGTTAGCTGCTCCGCAAGCATTGTGCCAGCAGGACAAGAGCTGAGCAGAACCCAGCAGGAGAGTGGGGGCCTTTTCTAAAGAGCGATCAACTGGAGCTCCTTTTCTCACACCCCGCTCACTTTTCCCCACTCTGTATCCACCCCCCAGCCCCACCCCAGCCTCCCTGCTTTCCTTGGCAGATTGATACACTGGCTGAAATGTGATTTTCTCGCGTCTCTCTCTCTCTTATGAAACTGCATCCTGCCCCTTGCCTCCCCTCCACGCCCACTCACGCCACTAATCTATTCTCCACTGGAATTAAACCGAGCCATGCCACTTTGTTTTTCAATCATCTTGTCCACATCAAAGTCACTCATGAAGGAGACGGTAAAAAGGAGGAAGGGGCCACGGACGAGACAAATCTCTTTGGCTTTTCCCTCACACAATGCTTCTCATTTGAATTCCCCCATATATTGCTGATCACCATTCTGAATGGTGCCCCTGATGAAGTGTTGTTTTTGTGGTTCCTCACATGAATTCCAAATACCCCGGGGATACATTTTCCTCTTTTTGTCTTTGACTTCAAAGTTATCTGAAATGGGACGTGTCAGAGTGAAGAAACTGAGGGGGTCACCAGGTTCAACGCTGGATGTTGTTTACCAACCTTCTCACCAAGTCAGGGTGCATTAAAACTATAGAGTCACCACAGGGCACAACACAAAACATTTTTCAAGCATTGAGGTGTTTTCAGGCCTGAATCCATGTTATGTGCAAAACATTCTTCCTACTTTTGCTTGGGTCAAAAGAGGGCCCCCTTTGTTTTGATGGTCCTTTAATTCTTGGGTTACACCCCACAGTGCATAAACTCATAAAGGATGATCCTGTTTACACCATTAGTCCTTGTTTTTGATGCCCAAGGTCATAGGATGGGATTAACATTGGCATAAACCCACTATTCTGAAGTTAATTTGGAAACAATCAGAAATATGCCCCGTGTACAGTATGTCTGCATTCATTGCTATGATACCACAAGATAAAACAAACTTTTGGAAAGAATTTTATTTTTAAGTTTGATTATTACCTGACTATTTAATGGTTTAATTTGCTGTTGATAATTAGTTAGAATTATCAACAGCAAACTAGTTTAATAAGTTGAGAGAGTGTAGTTTGGGGGAAAAAAATAACTAATTATAGTACAACGTGCAATTTACTCTGTACTTCAAATATGTTACCAAAATATTATCACATTCAATATCTGCAGGTTCTTCAGGTATTGGGGAAAATCATGTCTTCACTCTGCAGCTTTGGAGCATGTCAGTCTGCTGCCCTCTGCTGCCAAAATTACAACATACAACAGAAGCAGATAAATTCTCTTTTGTTCCCCTGAATTAGTATAAATCCATTTAAATTAAGTTTATATATATGAAATTAATACAGATTATTTTATTTATTTTTTGCAATGAAAATTTGTGACATTTATGTATATGATAGATGTGATATGACCCGTGTCATATCACATGTAAGTGATCTTCCGTCACACTACACTTGTACACATTATGGTGTCTTGGCAATAGTTGTTCTTGTATAGCATGCATATGTTTTTATATGTATATGTCTACATTTTTATATTATGATCATTGTAATCACTATTTTATTGGTTATTAATTTGTTTGTTTCTTATCTTTTTTTATAATTATCTATACTTCTGCTTATTTGGTCTTATCTCATCTTGTCCTACTGATGAATTTTAAATGTGATTTTTGTGATACATCTCTAATTTATTCAAATAACTTTATATGATATATCACTCATCATATATAGTAACATCATGACTGGTATTAAGAGAGGTTCAGTTTGTGGCCCTTTCAAGCCACCCCCAACTCAGCCATTCATCAGGAGACATACTACCTCAACTGAATGATTATTGTCTTCCTCCACAAGATGGCATAGGAGAGTAACAGATGGACCAGAGGTCAGGACAGCAGATCCTGTCCAACTCAAGCTGGATACAAAAAGAAGTTCAGGCCATTTGGGCCTTTTGGAAAATGTTAACTGCCAAAAATGTCCTCATGCCCTGTATGAGCTACTGTCCTTACTTCAAGATATTACTGTATGTTTTCAATAAATTGTTTGAGGGCCGTGGGTTTTATCTTGTTAAGTGATCTCCTAAGTGGACATGTCAGTCTTGTCTGTTTATATATAGCCTGCTTTTGTTCACATGGGTGTGTACCTGATAACAAATGTGTGGGTAGAAACAATACATTATTTGAAATCTTAGACACTTGAAAAATTCAGTGTGTGGACAATATTTCCTTCCAAGTTGAATAGTAAGGGTTTCACCTACTGGGGAACAGAACCACTGAGGAAAAATTATATAATGGTATATATATTAATATTAAACATTATGAATTAATTTTACAAAATCAGTTTTTATACAGAAATAAAAGTGCCTGAAGGTTTTGAAAAGATTGTTCTCCAAAGCGAAAAACAAAGAAAACATTTTCATGTGGGAACATGAAGCAGTGATTTTTCTGGCACAGTATTTGACGGTGTGCTTATCACACAAATGTGATCTGACCTTAGTCACATGGCCACTGGGAGAGGCTCAGTTGAGTAAGAATCACTTCTCAGTGAGACGTCATGAACTTCACTGCTATCTCAGATCACTGTCTGTATACCCAGCTGTTCTGTGGAAAGAGGCAAGAGTATACTGTAGCGAAACTTTGCATAGCAGCTTCAAACAAAGGGCAAATGTGCCAGCAGGTCGATCTCAAGTGAGGAAACAAGTCAAACAGGAAGCTTGACGGTTTGATTCTGTCCAGTAATTGTTTTTGATAAGATAAGATGCGGTGAAGTCTCTTTAGATCAGAATAAAGCCCTTTAAATTCTCAAGTGTGCACTGAAAAGCAGTTGATGGTTGATGCAGATGATCAAACCCTGTTTCACAGTGAGGCTGTTAATGGATACAACGAATCTTTTAACCTCTTTGTTTACGATAATCATGAATTCTTTCGACTTTCTGTTGGCACATATTATTTTGGTAATTGTCACCTGGGTGCAGCAATGTTATTTCTACTTTAAGCATGTCGCCTGACAAGTGCCAGTCCATGATTCATCATGGACGTATTCAGAAAAAAAACGGTAGTCTCATACAGATTTATTGTCTTCTCTGAGGTGGAAGTGTGAAAGCCTTAGTTAAAGCAGACCATGAAAACAATAGAGAAGTGGAATTTGGAGTCGGGAGCGGTTTACCACAGATGAGGGCTACGTGGCCAGATCTGCACAGGGTTGGTTGACAGGCCGTCATGTAAAACACGACAAAAGGATGGTGTCATGACTTGAACAGGGAACATCAGTGTCTCATAACTTGAACAAGAGCCACACCTAAGTATTGAGATTCAGCCAACAAGCAATGTCAGAGGAGTGAAAGAAATTGGTCATGTTTGTTATGTGAAATGTGCATACTGACACCGTTTTCATGTTCAGGATTGTTTGGGGGACACGTGAAATGTGCCTCATTTGTGCCTCCAAAATTTTCACACAGCCCTTCATGTCTTGATACTGATGTTGACTTTTCATCTGTCTGAGTGCTCATCCCATCAGGTAAGGATTGTTGTCTGGTCTGTCACTAGCAGAAGGAAGTCAGGTTCCGTCTAATCCATGGATTAGGCAGGTCTGGGAGTGGTGCCTTAAATGACTACTGTAAACCGAGGAGCCAGCTGTGGGCTGCTACATGCACTTGTGTTCATACACAAGCCACAACACATACTGTCATTTCCTTTCATCACTAATCGCAGCTTTGCAGGTGCCCTAGTGGTGAGTCAAATTTCATACATGCTCATCTTGCTGTCGTCAAATTACACATGTTACATGTACACATTTCCTTCAAATCACTGAAGGCTGATGTTGTGCTTGCTGGATCACTGTCAAACTGTCATGGCTTCCAGGGATAAATAAACAGCAAAGATGATGCTAGATAGTTGATGCATCAGGGGTAGTAACAAGCTTTTCTTGCTCTGATGAGTTAAAATGTCTGCAGTGGAAAAGATCTATACCGCACAAGAAATAGTAATACCAGCCAAAATCAATCTAACTCTCTCAAGAGACTATATTGCTTTGTTGTACTGACACAAAAGTGATTTGTACTAAAAGTAAAAAGTAAAGTAAAAGTAATAGTGTGTAAAAGCAGTGAGCTTCCAAGGCGGTAACCAACCCACTGATCTGTGGTGACATCCTCGAGAGGCCAGAGTAACAATGTTAAAGCCTGTGTCTGCAGCTGGACGTCAATCATCTCACTCGCAAACATCAGGGTATCGTATTTCCTTGATCTCAACAGGACTGGACCATTTGCAGCTTCCTTGTACATACACAACTTTCAACCTTTCCACCAGTGTCAGCATGCAGGCAGAAGAGAAGTGAAGGTGTTGAGCCAACCAATCTGTGAAGAGGAGTTCTGGACTAATGCAGCTAGGTAGTCACCATCTGCATCTGTGCATGCAAGGCATTCATGGTATGACTGCAGGGAGGTTTCCAACTGTAGCAAGTTGAAAAGTTAATGTTTTTCTTTCAGGTGCTCATACTGAATACTGGTAAAATGCCAAAAGAAACCCATACAAACGTGTGCTGGCGGAAGTATTCTGCACTACATTGCAGTATGAACATTTAAAATTGTACTTACTTTAGACAAAGGTATTGAAAAACTGTAAACGGCAGTGTCGACAAACTGAACCTAAGAATACACTTTTTAAAATATATATTAAAAAAGAATACCTCCCCATCATCATCTTGCCATATGCTTTCCAAGTCAAGCTGCCAGATACATGTAGAAAGGGAAGCAAAGTATTTCCTTCTGAAAGTCGACAGAGCAGAAAGTGTCCCGAAATTAAAATATTAAAGAAAAATACTAGAACTTTAAAAAACCAGGAAGCCAGGAAGCAGCATAGACAGGGGTTTTGGGGTTTTTTGGTGAGAATGCAAATTATGACATTTCACAAAGTACTTCCTAACATCTTGATAAAACTATCCCAGTAATCACATTATAAATAAATAAATAATAAAGGATAAAGTAATGCATTCCATTCATCAGATAGAAGTTACTAATTATCTTCATAATAACATCATCCCTCCTAAATTTGTAAACTGTAATTACTATACACTTAAAAAGAACTTAAAACATATACAGTTCTCCTGTAAAACAACCCATGGAGAACTGTGCATTTATGTTTGCTATAGCCCTCCATTAGAAACAAATAAGAGCATCAAGAAGAAACCTCACTGAAATGTTAATATTCTTTTGAGAGAGAGAAAAAGAGTGTAGCATAGGATTAATAAAATTACTGCACAGTACAAAAGATAAAAAGGGGGGGCTTGATGTTTGAGAGCTGTAACTCGTGATTTCATTTTCCGCTGTTTAAACCCAGTATTCCTAATCTTTGTTTCTGGCAGTTTCAGTGCATTCTTCTTTGGTCTCAGATATCCTAAACTACACAGATTGTGTTTTGCCTGGCGCCTCGCTTCGCTCATATGACATCAAGAGGTAAATCTAGCTCTCTCAAAACGCTGAACTGTACACTTCATAACTTCTTAACTTTTATTCGTTATTTAAAAATGGAGAAATCAGAGAGGGACGTTTGATAGAGCCGATGAGTCTTATTCTTGCCCAGTGTGTGAACATGTTTTGCTCCTTAGCCAGGAAAAAGTCGCTCCTTGAGGAGTGAACCTGAATTTTCTAAAAGAAAAAATCCAGTATTGTGAAACACATCCTGTAACTGACCTTTTTTTTCACTGCACCATTTTCATGATTACCTTGATCATATGCATGAGACCAACTGTCCACCATCAAATTATTTTTAATATTATTATCGTTATTCAGGGTGCCCTTAGACTTTCCTTAATTTTCATTTCTTGTCATCAATGGACACTATATTGATGTCCAAAAATTGAGTATTATTATATTACCCAACAAAAGTAGATTTTCTTCCACCATGTTTGACAGCATTATCCCTCACAGCTACTGTAACGGTATCATTCTTATATTCTGAGGGCAAACTAATAGTAGTAGTATATAAAGGTAATTTAAGTGTGACAAGGTTGTTAAATCAAAATCATGACTTTTTAATAACCCTTACCATTAAAACAAAGAGAAAAAAAATGATGAGATTAAATACATTTCTGAGTACGGATAGAGTCCTGGTCTTTTTAATTCTGAACTGACAGTTCTTATTTAGATCAATGTTAGTGAGGTACATGAACAATAAAGAACACCCTCATGTCTGGCTAACTGTCTACACGTATGTATTGTTTGGGGAAATTATTCAGTACAAATCCAATTAATACCCTTCCAGTGGTAACAGCAGCCAATCCAAAATGCCCTCTTGCGTTCCGAGATCTGTGCTTCCCTATCAGTTCAAGGGGAGACAGACTGTCTGGTGAGAGCAGGTGATCATTATCTACCATCCTTGGTGGACAGAAAAGCCTGCTGTTCATGCCTCACTGTATGTGGGTGGCATGCTGGGCTGTGATACCTGTGAGTGCTGGAAATACCCATCCTGTGACTCTGAGCGGTTAAAGTGCATAAAGCTGTTTTTACAAAAAGCACCTGTATGTCCTGGGCAGTTCATGAAGGTGTGTGTGTGTGTGTGTGTGTGTGTGTGTGTGTGTGTGTGTGTGTGTATGCGTTTTGTTTCAACATGTCACCATGGACAAATAGCTGCAGCCTAAAAGACATTTGCATGCAGAGATTGCCATATAAACATATGAGAGGCTTCATCATTTCAACGCAGTGTTAGGATTTCCCCATTTGCAAGCAAGTTTATGAGGTTAAAATAACTGGTTGAACCACTTAAATACCAATGCAGGCATAGACAAGAGCAACATTTTGAATGTTTGTGATAAAATTGTTTTTTTTAAAAAACTTGTCGTTGTCCCTATTATGGAACATTATTTTTTTTTAAAAAAGATAGTAAATTCAATGTGACTGTTATCGTTGTTGAATGAATAAATAAACTGCTTTTCATTGATCAAAAGTTGTCGCAAATGACTTCAAAAATGATTAACACGTAGCAAAGTGGTCTTTGTTCGACCCGTGTGAATATTTCGACGACTTTGAAATCACAGTCGTGTGACCCCTGTGTCACCCCACACAGCTGCAGCGGTCCAACACAGACATAAACAGCGTGGGGAAACTCTGCGAGATGAAAGAAGGCGATAAATGTCGAGCTCTGTACCTGTGGGAGGAGTGAGTGCACCTGCGGACGCGATCGTAGTGCTGCTATGATCGGAGCTCTTCTCTTTTTTTTTTCACCCGACTGGACGCACAAGCGGACACCTGAGCCATGGATGCAGAGGAAAATCCTCTCGCCGACAAGGGAGCGCGGCTCCTGGACATCAGCTCCAACTCGCCCCCCGCTGATCCCAAAGGTGCGGAGGAGCCCGGCCAGCTGGACAAGCCGCCGTATTCGTACGTGGCTCTCATCGCCATGGCTATTAAGGACAGCGACGACAAGAGACAGACGCTGAACGGAATTTACCAGTATATTACATCCAAGTTCCCCTACTACGAGAAGAACAAGAAGGGCTGGCAGAATAGTATAAGACACAATTTGTCTCTCAACGAGTGTTTCGTCAAGGTGCGCAGGGAGAGCGGTGGGGACAGGAAGGGCAACTACTGGATGCTCGATCCCGCCTTTGAGGACATGTTTGAGAGGGGCAACTACCGGCGAAGGAGGAGGGTGAGGAGACCCTACGGACCCCCGAGCGCGCCTTACCTGACCGGGAGCCCCGTGGACTATCCCGAGGCGCTCTACCTGCAGCCGTATGTGAGCAGCTCCTGGGGTCTGTGCCCGCACCATCCCGGCTCGCCCCAGCCTACCGGATACCCAACACACCAGGTCATCACCGGACAGACCCGCAGCTTGTCTCCCGGCGGCCCGGTGAGCTCGTACTGCCCTCCCCCGCACTCACACCACCCGGCCTACGGCGCGTACCACCGCCACCTGCCAGTGTTGGTTCCCCACAACGGGTACCCCTACGGCGGAGTGACGCAGCCGATGAGCCCCGACGCAGGCACCGTTTCCCTGGCATGCAACTACCAGCAGCTGTCCTCTTACGCGTGGCAAACGGAGGCGCAGCTCGCGCATTCATTTGATCAGTAGTGGTTTGTTTTATTCTGACCATTAACAGCCACTTTGCAAACTCAACGTTCATCTGTTTCACTAGTTTAGTTTGGCTGTCATTCGTTTGTCAAGTTAAAGAAATTATTTGTTAGTTTGACATCGTGTAGGCAAAAACAGCTGACGACGTTTAGTAAGTTGTATTTTGTGATGAGATATGCAACACACAAGGAATCACTGTCAGAACTCCTTGCATTTTGTTTCAGTGTGAACTGACAACAGTTAAGTCTGAGGTATAGTTCATGCGTTATTTGTCAACGAGATAATATTGCTTTTTTTTATGATTTTTGAATAGGCCTACACATGCATAGCTGAGTTATTTATTTCTTTTCTCTGCTTTTCTTCAATTCTCCGAGCTGCTATGCAGAAGTTTGTCTCAATGGAGCACTGATCAATTTTCTTATTTGATCGAGAATGTTTACTTGATGTAAAATACGTCTGTTACGTTTGTTAAAATAAAATGTTATTTTTGCAATTTATTAACTCACTGAATGTCTTACTCAATTTTTTGTTATGGTGGAAATATGTTAATAGCAATTAATTCTTACTACCCCCCCCCCTTTTTTTTACTACTACTCCTAGTATCAATTGTAATTGTGCTACCAAAATTGACTGTGATATTGGTCATAAAGAGCATAGGTGCAATGCCCAAATGTGACATGAAAAGTACATTTATACCAATAAGCTAGGTACTTAAGTACAAACCCTGTCCATGATATTTTATTTGTTTTAGCCAGTCATATTTAAAACCAACTGCGCCCTTCATTAGTGAGGATTTTCTGATTTATATTTTAAACATATATTATGTTTAAGATTTGGTTATTATTACTTTATCGTACAACTTGACTACTGTAATACAGATGTAGTATTCGTATTATACATTGTTTATTTTCCACAAAAACAACAAGTGTATACTAGTTGCAGATTAAGGTATCACGATTTGACCAATATGACTGACGTTTTACCGTTTGAACCAAATTATCGGGCAGTCTGGTTGGAAAAAACGTTCACGCCAACCTCTAACTTGTTATTCCAAGTCGGCACCAACTTGTTAAAAAAAACCAAAACAAAAAACCGACAGACGTTTCAACACACTGTTGTCTGAATGGATCAAAATGCACCACGGCTGTGATTAAATCATGCCCAATGTTAACACTGATACAATCCATTCAACTAATCGTGCGCACTTCTGAGTAGGAATCACAGCTGTTAGGTCCCCCCCATTTTCCCGTTCGGTCGACATTACCTGAATGCAACAGAAACCCCGCGAGGGAAAAGAAGACGGCGCTCTGTCTTCCATTCCAACATAGTCTCTATGACACTGTGCACTGCTTAGAGTCAAACAACGGTGTGATTCAGCCGGATTGAGCTCAGCTTTAATCGTCACGACCGCTTCAAAAAACATAAAATATCGTCTAAATCATAAGCTTTGATTCACAGTTTAATCGTCGATGGTTTAGTGAATTGTACAGTCGACAAGGAAAGATGTGATTAAAAAATGGAACGCGTCCCCGCGGTTACGCGTGTTCCGTTTCCGTTATACGGGCGTCTACAAAGCGGGGATAGCTTGCCGCGTGCGCGCTGGCGTCGTGTTTTTTTCCCCCAAATCTTCAAAACACTACATTTTCTCATGTGTTGTTGACTCTTTTACTGCCTGCTCCTGTGGAAAATGGAGGCTTTTCACAAACTTCTCGTGGAATATCCCGAATTTATGTATGGAGGAGTCGGAGCCACGGCATTTGTCGCCGGTGGAGCGCTCATATACAAAATTGCAACCAGGTAAGTTAACTTCAACCTTCTGCGCCGCCGCGTTTGTTTCGAGCTAGTTCCGCGTTAACGTTAAAACACGCCGGCGGTCCGTGTTTCCGATGTGCCCTGGCTGTTCGGAGTTGTTCTGTTCGAGCTGTAATGTCTTCAACAGATGATGCGTGAACAAATCTCCTGTTTCCAGAGCGTGGTCTATTTTTCGACGCTAGCCCAGGCGCTAATTTTACTAGCCGCAATGCTAACTAACTTAACCTTATTTCGTGATGCTAACAAAGGTAAATTGCCATTTTCGCCGTTTGAATGCGCACGTGCTCTTGGGTTCGGTCTTTAAAAACTAATTTGTGCGTGAATTTTTTTTTAAATATCGACTTAACGCGGTTGTTTCCACGCTGTGCACGACTAACAGTAAACGGACTTCATGAAGCAGCCGCGAGACCTCCGACCGGCTTGACGTGATATCGTGTCCTCCAATTATGACATCACGGTTGTGTCACGTATGAACTCCACCTGATTTCTTTACAGAAAGAAGCCGACCCATGCGAATGTGAACTGCTGGTTCTGCAACGAGAACACGGTGGTGCCGTATGGCAACAGGAACTGCTGGGACTGTCCTTTACTGTGACCAGTACAATGGCTTCCAGGAGGTAAATCGGAAAATCCTATCCTAATATATTGGCGGTTTTTCCCCCTTGTATTTGTTGAGACGCGTGTGCTTATTTTCTTCCTGGTGTCGATCCGGTTTGTTTTCAGAATGGAGATTACAACAAATCCATTCCAGCCCAGTACAAGGCACATCTCAACCACGGAGTGTCTGGAAGCCCTCCAGCCTCTGAGATGCCCAAGACCCAGCAGTGGGTCAACTGTCAGATGCTGTTGTGCAGGAAGTGCAATAACAACCAGTCTGCAAAGATCAAACAGCTGGCTTCATTTATCCCAAGGGACGATGTATGTACTTCGTGCGTATTTTAGCAATGACTGCGGTGCAATACATGTTACGACAATTAACGCTAAATTTTTTTGTCACCGTTTTGTTTCTGTTGTAGGAAAACTTCGATGAGGAAATCGAAGCCTACAGGCACCACCTCGAGCAGACCTATAAGTTGTGCAAGCCTTGCCAGACAGCGGTGGAATACTACATCAAGTATCAAAACCGCCAGCTGCGTACCGTGCTCCTGAGCCACCAGCTTCGGCGCACCCGCGACTCAGTCAAGAGCTTCGTAAAGGTCCGTCCAGTCCAAATCCGGAACCACAGACAGTGGTTATTCATATTCTCAGTGCATGTGAAATTGTGGTTGTGGTTTATTCCTTTGTTAGAGTGAACACATCATTAACTTCACCCTCCACTGCGTGTTGTTAATTTATTCTCATTATAATATGTAGAAATTAGTCCTAACAGTTTATCGGTTTCCATTTGTTGTGAAAATATCAAACGGCCGGATTTACACCGAAAACATGTTCACTCCCCGACAGAGCTCATATGCCGTCTCGTCTCCCGTGGGGGTCACGCTGTTGCGGGCACTTGCCTTCCTGTTCTGTGCTTTCCTCGCGGCGGCATCTTTCTGGCACCCATCGGACCGGCCTTTTTCACCCGGCGGCTCCCAGACGTTAAGTGGCGGCGTCACCCCTCCCAAACCCTTCAATGGATCCACCTCCAAAATGAAAAGCAGCGGCGAGGTGCCCGTGTGGCGGGGCCTGCTGGAGCTGCTTCCAAACCAGACCATAGAAAACGCCATGCTGGTGTGGCAACATGGAAGAGACAACCAGCTGGCCGTCGTCTGCGTTGGCCTGTTGACTTGCCTCACTGCTATCTTCTTAGCAGGGCCTGCACGGTGAGCAGTCGCCACCGCTTCAGTTGCTTTCGGAAAGGCAATTCCGGACAAGTTAAATTTAAGAAAATCAGCTCTGAAAGTTAATGTTTGCTTTTTTTTTAGGTTGAGGAGGATTGATGCCGTGGCATCTGTCCTGTGGTTCCTTATCCTGTGCCTCTACCTGGCGGAGAGCTACTTGACCGCCGCCTCGGACTGGATGGACACAGCCAAGCAGAGCGCCGTCGCTCTCTGTTGCCTAGTCAGCTTCGCTGCCGCCGTGGCAACTCGCAAATCACTGGGTCTGCGAAGAGGCAAATACCGAAGGTCAGAATCTGAGCAGTAATCGTCAGAATTTATGTTTGAAACGCGGCGCGCACCCCTTTTTCACGAGGGGCTGGTGCGCGTCCGATCTGCAGGCGTTTCCTAACGGAACGAGGGACGTGCCGTTTTTAATTCGCTCCACTTTTTTTTCCACGACCCCCTCGTTTACTGCTGCGTGTGAATGTCCGAGGTTGTGATTTTGTGTGAACGACAAACGTAAAAGTGTAGGATTGTGTGTGTGTGTGTGTGTGTGTGTGTGTGTGTGTGTGTGTGTGTGTGTGTGTGTGTGTGTGTGTGTGGCCCATGGCAGGAACAAAACACTAGTGCTGCCTTCTTCAAGCGCACACACACTCGGTATAACACTGATTGGTGCCAAATCTCGTTGGTAAAGATCCTTTTGCCGTTATTGCTATCGACTGATGCGTAAAAACACAAACTACTAAAACGTTATTAGTTATTATAATATTAGTTTTAGTAGTTGCCGCCTCTCAAGACTGACTAAACTTCACTCGAGTGCGTTTTGGGGCAAAACTATTTCTCTCAGACTCGCCCTGTTTATGTTGAACTACAACATATTTATGAAGCACTGACCTTCAGAGTTTAAAAAAAGACAAACGTGGGATTTTAGCATGTAGGTACCCATCTAGCACTAAACTGTGTGTTTCTAACACTACTGTGATGGAGCGTTCTCAATCCCCTTTATTTATTAACAGTCTGGCGAAGCCGGCGGTTGAAAATTGCTCACTAACTGCGGCTGGTCGCTTGAAATGCTAATTTTTGGTGGCCGCACTTGCGGCGTTGGAATAAGCACGCCTGAATCGCTCCCCGTCTGCAATTTTTGAACGAGGGGCGGCATTGGACATTTTCCAAAAAGCGTTCAGCGCGGGTCCTTTCACAGCCACCGTTGATTTCTGGCGTACGACATCTGCATGGAATTTTGTACAGAGCGCCACATCGGCGAGGAGCGGCTGATCTGCTCTCGAGGCAGAGTGTGAATGTCTTCTTTTTATTCTTATTTTTTAACGACGGGGAAAACACATTTCCCCTAACACATTTGTGTGACACTTTTTAAATGTGAATATTTCCATTTTGGGGGAAAAAAACAAACACTGGCCTGCCTGGAAAAGCAATCACCGGTTCAACAATGTTTTTGAAAATTCGAGTAGTTAAAACGTCTTGCTGTTCGCTGCTGTTTGCCGCCTCAGCTCTTATGAGCCCCATCCTCCCACGGTTTCCAATTTGGGTTTTGCGTAAGGTTTTTCCTGGCGATGATGCACCACGTTAATCATAACCACATCTATAATCAAGTCGGCATTATTTTTGGAGCGCCGTGCCACAGATTGCCCTCGGAGTGCTTCGCCATCTGCGCAGCGTACAAAGCCCTTTGTCCGTCAGACTCGTGTTTGTTACTCTCGGCCGCATCGGTGCTTGAACACGCAAGCGCTACGAAGCGCCCCCGACTCACCCCGCCACTGTCCGCAATTGCCGACGAGAAATCCGCAGGATTAGAAAACGCTTGGCGCGCGTCCCACGCTCGTCCGAGAAAGGGTCATCTCTTGTCCCGAGATAGAACCGTCTCAGGCGGGACCGACGTCGGACAAGTCCTCTTATTCGCCTTCTTCCCAAAAAGACATTTGCAATGTTTTCCAATCCGAAAACACCTTGGCTGAAAGTAATCGACGTCTTTTCGCTTTTCAAATTTTTTCCGTCACAGAACATGTGAACACGCTTAACATTTTGATGTATTGTTAAAGCACTGATGGACAAAACTGACACTTGCGCAAACTAACCTTGCACACACCACGTGCTCATGTATTTTTCCGTTTAACCTGTTTTTCTTCTACTTTGTCTCGAAGTTAGTGAGTGAAGGGATGTATTTAATTGACCGCAATGTGAATAGGTTTTGCATACTAATAGCTGCGGATGGTCGATGGGTAGCACATGGTTACAACGGCGCATCGTGCCGCCTCGCGGGTCAAATTCGCATTCTCAAGCCAATGCCTTTTGGCCCGGCAGCGTCAAGGCTTCAAATCGCGAAGCGTTGCTGCGAAAGCGCTGCCGAAACCTAAGCTACCACAGATACGCCACCAGGAAAGCATCGCATCTGCACAACGTGTGCGATTCATGCTGCACAACTAAAGATTTTAAGCTAGATTTGACTTTAGCCTTTGAGGGAAAAAAAACCATTAAATGCAAAGATATCATGTAGTATCTACCAATAATGTAATGTAAGTAATTTTTAACCTTTTGTTTAAAAAAAAAAAAAAAAAAAATCGGATGAATAGCTGCATCTCGGCAAGCATAATCATCAGAATTCAAAGAACGCATGCGCTTTGAATTTTGGTGGGCATCGACAGGCAGCGTGCGCGTTTTCAAACATTTACACGTTTTCTCACATGTATGATGCAACTTCAAGTTATTACCTTTCGCCAGTGTTTTACACGATGTGCTGAAGAGTCTGTGTTCCCTATAACCCCTTCTGGCTTGCATGTTTGTTTCTGTTTTTTAATGCTACAACATGGACATGTATTAAGTATAATGGCGACTTGTGTGATGGTGATTGTGTGATGATGAACTCCGACTGTTAACCTTCACCTGTGTCGACCGGCGAGTTTTTTTTTTTTTTTTTTAAGTTTATCATGGTGGGTAAGCTGCCACGTTCAGCTTCAGCGGCCGCGGACACGCTTTAAGGCATTTTGAGAGTCTGTCGGCCTTTTTATCAATGGAACTGTGAATGTTGATGATTTTACCGTCCTGTGTTATTCTGGAGGTCCGGAACTTGACTGACTGGTTTGTGTGTGTGTGTGTGTGTGTGTGTGTGTTCCAGAAACACAAAAAAAGCCTCAATACTCTTAAAAAAAAAAAAAAAAAAAAAAGGTTACCGTGCCAAAGCTTCATAGGTATTTTAACACAATTATGCAAAAATTTTAAGCTGTAGTACAAAAAAAGTATTATTCAGGTACTGTGTATTTATACATTCTGTAGCAGAAGTGCAGCTCCTTCCGTGCCACAAAAGGCCTCCTGCGACAAGCCCGACGACGCGTGTTGTGTTCTGACTGCCTCGCTGCCGAGAGTTGGGCGCCTTGTCTTTTTTTTTTTTATGCTGGGAATGCCTGCTGTACATGGAAACGTAATAAACAACTGGTGAAAGGATACGCCTCGTGTCTGTCGTCTTTCGTCCCGCACGAACGGACGCTTTGTTTTGTTTGGTTTTTTTTCTTCTTTCTGGGAAGCCAAAAAGCTGGACGGGGTCGAGCGGCAGTTTTTTCTCTCCTGCAGCTTTTGCGCTCGCGGCAGCTGCGCGCTTCCCACCCCCCGACAGCTGCAGCAAGCGCTGTAGCAACAGCGGTGCCACGAACGCGGCGTGTCTACAGACTTGATGTAAGACACTTCTGGTGCTAATTATGTGGCTTGTATTTTCACTTCAAGAATTTTTTTATGTTGACATTGGCAGGGAATCAAAATCCAAAACACTTGAGGACCGATTTCTTTACGCACGACGCCACAAGCTTGAAAACTCGGCGCTGTTTGTAATGGCCTGCTTGGGATCTTTTGTTTTTTCGCCCCTTGTGCCGTTGAACCCTTTTGACGGTTTTCCTTCATCGTTTGGATTTCTGGTAGTGGACCATTACGTTGCTCTTGTGTTGCAGATACCTCGCGGGCATCCCCGCGGCCCCCCCCTTCAGCAGCCCGCCTCCCCTGCTCTCTCACGACCTGGCGGAGACGTTCGTCCCCGCCCCGCCCCCGAACCTCTCCAAGCTCATCGGCTGCCAGCAGAGCCGCCACAGGTGCAACGGGCTGCCCTCCTCTCTGCCCGGGCGCCTCAGCAGGGCCCTCAGCCTTGGCACCATCCCCTCCTTCAAAAGGACAGGTAACTTTTGAAATCAATCCCGTCCTTTTGATCCAGCGCTGACAGGTCTGTTAATTTTCTTTTTTTGATTTTACTTATCTAAAACACCGATAACGAGGCGGTGTGAGTTCCTCGCGACCTTCGGCGGGGGTCACGAGGGAAGGTTTGGCGCGCTCCTGCCTGCAGTTGTTGGGTCGGCTTCGCGTAGCTGCTCGGACTTGTTTGGCTTCGGTTCGTTTCTCGTAACGTACCGCCGTGCGTACGGACGAGATCTGCGGCCGGCCAAATCCAGCAGCTGCAGTTTCACTTTCTGCTGCTTGGCATATTATTGGGTTCGTCGGCTGTTCCAGAACACGGGGAAAAGACTTGACGCCTTCTACCGAGTGCGTTTGAATGAAACCGGCGTTGCTTTGCCGAGATTAACTTTAACATTACGTGCATTGATGAGGTGCCTTTTTTCTTTTTTTTACATAACTTTGCATTTTACACTTTTACAAAAACAAAACTTGCCTGACATCTGGAGGACAAATGTAATATTTTCCATTCATCATTCATTATTAGTCAGTTGTTTGACAGAGAGCAACTGTTTTTCATAATCCATAATTCACTCACTCATCAGCATCTCCTCAAATAACCCTGTCTCCCCCTTTTGATATTTGACAATTTAATAATTGATTACAGCATGGCCTAAGGTGTTGTCATAAAGTTGTCCGCTCGTAGGCTCGTCCGATGCGTTTGGAGTCGTGTGTCGGACCGACCGATGCTCGCTGGCCAGTGCGGGTTTAAGGTGCAGCGAATGGTGCGACTGTAATTTTCATGTGCTTTCAGATTCTGGTTACCTGTTCAGCGGAAGCAGACCAGCCTCGCAATACAAAGACTCCCCGCCATCGGGTATGAAAAAACTCCAGCGCAGTTTCCCAACCCTTCCAGAGCTTTCCATTAACCCCCCCCCCCCTTGCCTTTTTTGACAGACTACTTCTCACTGAAGTCGGGGAGCCGCCCGTCCTCCCCCAGCCCGTCTCCGCCGCCTTCGATAGCCGGCTCCTGCGCGTCCAGTTCGGGCTCCGCCAGACAACGGCGTCCCCTCATCAGCCCCGCTCGCCTCAACATCGGCAGCCCGAAACCCTGGCTGTTCTCAGCCGAGCCGGAACCCAAGCTCCCGCCCCCGCCCGTGTCGCCGCTGTATTCCACGGTGGGGCCGGCTTCTCCCCTTTACAGCAGCTTCTTTTCCCCCGACGTATCGCCCTTCCAAAATGGTAAGAGCGCGTAACCGTCCAAAAGATTTAGCGTTTGTCGTCGTCTGGTTGCGGCGACACGCCCTGCCGTCTGCCTGCGTGCCGTTCGCGATGCTGCCACCAGGTGGCAAAATCCAACTTTCCGCAGCCGCGCTCAGACGGCGACTCGATGGTTCGCCCGATTCCACGGCGTGACGATTCACCTTGCTTTGCAGATCTGAGCGGGAGAGACGGCAGCGTCATCGACAAGGACGAGGCGAGCGAGGCGGGCAGCTCCTCGGGGTCCTCCGAATGCGTGGTCGGCACGACGACGCACGTCCCAGAGGGTCCCCCTCCAAAAGGCGAGCAGTCTGATTTAAACAGGGCCGGCAGGTGGAAACCGCGTCTGCAAATCTACCGGAAATGGATTTGGATCTCGTCGTCTACGTGGCTGTCAAAACCGCCTCTTGGTCCTGGGCGTTCTTAAGTCAAATTGTAAATACTATGATGCAGAGTTTTTAAGGACACGTTTGCGTTTTTCCAAGTATGTCTTTAAACAACACCCACTTGCTTGTATTTACAGCGTGTTGGAAGCTGCACCTGTTGGTTCTCAAATCTGATCTCTTTGGATTGTATTGGATTATATCCACCCCCAAAAAATGGAGTTGGTTAAAGTTTTCCAGGCAAATTCCTTCAGAACACCATTAAAAAAGCAAGTCTGATTTAGTGCACTGGTCTCAAATAGACTGGTCTTCATCACATTGGCCTGAATTGAAACTAGCTCAGACCTGTATCGGTCCTGATGGAGAATATATTGGCTGACAGTAACTGTAAAACCCGTAGAGAAAATATGGAACCCTCCTGTTTCGTTGATGCACAGTGATGATGACGATTCCCGCGCAATTAATTTGCTTTCTCCGTGACATGTCCAGGTTTTGTGCGGCGTCTCATCCTGCCGGGGCTTCTGATAGCCAGCCTGACTGCCAACCTGGTCTTCGCCGGCCTCGGTATGTACCACTACTGGAGGTGAACTGTTGACGGGTCTGCCGCCCCTCGTGTCCGCGGACCTGGAGGTCCTCCGGCAATGCCGGAAATCCTCGCCTCTCCGGTCACCCTCTCTTCTTGTTTGTTGGTGCTTGGTGGGGGAAAAAAAAAACCCCAAAACAGCTAACGGTTTTTCAACAGCAATACCTCCCCTTTGATTGGAGTTGTGAGGAAAAAAAACTGTATGGTGAAATCAAAAATATTTGTGGTTCATGACTGCTCAAAAACATTTTGGCTTTTGTGATCTGGCCTTATTGCATCTCGTGCTTTGTCACTGCTCCTGTTACACAGATACAGGTGTGTGTGTGTGTAATTGATTTTTAAAAGGGTCAGCTCCTGCACTGATGCTTGATGGCTTTTTAAAAAAAAAACAAAAAACCCATGCTGTGAAACGTGCCATTGACACGCAACGTTCGGACGATGCTGCTCGGACATGCCACCTGCCGTGTATTCTCGCGTATAGAGGCTGATATTCAAATAATGGCCAAGTCACAAATAGGCCATGTTTAAGGAAATAAACAAACAAAAAAACCCTCTACCCTACGTCTGTAGCCTGCTGCGACAGCTCACGTGTTTTTTAGTCTAATTTCCATGGCACTAATTCATCAGCGCAACGCCAGTCGTGTCGTGTTCACCACTCTGCTGCTCTGGGTTGCTTTTGTTGTCGTCATGTTTTCATACACTAATTAAATCCAGTCGCTTCTAATCCGATCAATGTCACACTTACTGATGTTTTTTCACCTGAAAATTCCCACTCAATGTTGATCGGGGAAAAGGAGAAGTGGAACGCCTGATGTGGTGATTTATTAGCATCGCAGAAATGACCATTATGCTGATTTTTAATCAAGAAAAGGGGTCGATATTAAAGACTGTTAGAGTTTGTGTTACCTGGGGGACACGACAAATCAGAGATAAAGGCCTGTCTATGATATAAACCTGTTGTAAATGAAGGCCTTGGCAGTACACTGATGATGAGTGCAGTACTTCTCCCGAAGAGACAACATTGTCAATACTCTACAATAGCCAGAAGCTGGACAGCGTTAAGCAGCGTGGTATATTTGTGGTGAGAGTTTGGATTTGCGGTTTTTTTTTTTTTTTTGTAAATTTGTACAGATTTCCACTTGGCAATGTCAGAATTTCACAGCATCGGCATTTGACCGTGTCTTTCTGTGCAGTGATGGGTAACAGATTTAAGAAAAAAGAAAATCAACACAAAGTGTGTTAGTAAGGTGCCACAGAGCGTGATTGTGTGGAAGTGTCCGCACTCATTTCTCTTATTTATTCAGGGTTTTTTTTTTTCTTTAATTTATCACCTGTCTGTAGACTCAGCTTGGAAAGAACGTGATGTCAAAGTCTATTGTCGTGAGATTTTTTTTTTGTTTGACACAGTTTACAGTCAACGTTAATATCACGGTCATTTATATCTCACACCCAAAGTGTTATACCGTCTGTCATGGCTACTGGAGACGTTCTTTCAACAGCTCTCCCTTATCTATTATAGATATCCTGTTCACAGCTTAGTTAGTAAGGGGCAAATCTCCTAAGGTCGAGTGCAATATTAAAAAAGAGAAGATGATTCTAATTTATGAACAGAGAGACTTATGATCCCATGTTTGCATAAAAAGGTACAGAGATTCAGAATTGATTTAATTGACTGAATTTCTAGACTTTAACTTATGACTCCAAATGCTACGTGTTAAATTGATTTTTGCACTTGTTTTTCTGATTTTTTTTTTTTGTGTGCTTGTGTTTATGTTGTATTTTGAACGTGTATCAATCATATATGATTTGGAATGGTTCTGGTGAAGTTCACGGATGTTTGTTTGTGTGAATGCTGAACGTATGAATAGTTCAATGGAAATCTTTGAGACTTTTGCAAGTTACTGCTAGCTTCTTTCTCTTTTCACATGCAATTTTGTTGAATCGCCATGCACCTGATTTTAGAATTAAGTAATAATTTACTCACACACATGTAAAGTTTCTGGGGAAAAAAGGAGTTGCTAAGAAAATGCAACCTAACAATGAATAATAGATTTTGAAAGCTATTATAACCTTTCAACATACTGGATACAAAAATTGTGCGTTTGTACGTGACGTTCTGCCAGAGTATGGTTTATTTCTTCTCTGAAGAAAGCTCATTAATTGAAAGATCGTCTACATGTTAAAATGTACATGTTCTTTCAGCGATGCTGAACTTTACTGAACGAGACAAAGTTCAAGTTAAAATGAATCTATTATTGAATTTGTATTTATTTTTAAAATTGTATTTAAAATGTAAAGTTTTGTTTTTCCTTCACATCACCATCGTGTCAAATCAAAGGTTGTCCATTTCAGACTCGTTGACAAGAAGTTATGAATTATTGTCCTGCTTATATTTTCACTAATGGTTTGAAGGGGTTGTTATGTTCAGCAATGCAAATGTTTGTCTGCAAAGGCTGTCTGGTCTGAGTGATTGTAAGGAACAACACTGGCTTGTTTCATCTGGACCAATACCTTTTTGAATAAAGTATGTTATATTTCTAATGCTCCTTGTGTAATGTTGTGTGACCTGCTCTTGCTTGGTGCTGTGTGAATTATGGAGATTGACGCTCTGAAAAACTCGCCCCCTTCTGGCGCTTACAGCACATTGTACCTTCAGTACACCCGCGGCATCTCTCTCTTTTCAGATTTGCATTTAATTTGATGATGATCTCCTTTGAACACGTCAGTCTGATGTCTGGCTTTGTAAACAGATAAAAGTTTTCATCCACGAGCTAACGCAGAAGCCTCTCGGGAGGTCAGTTTCTAAAACGTTGCCATAGCAATGGGAGACTGAATTTGACACGGTTGATGAGGGAGGAACTGTGAGTGCGTTACTGACCAAGCAGTCAAGGACGGGTTAAAGAAGCCCCTATGAATATGAATAAAGAACACTTTTTTCTCTTTAAAATGGAGCTGTAGAGGTGCTGTTCATTCTGGCACACAGCATCATAGGATTTGTATTAATTTGAGTTTTTATTCTGTATTTTTGTTTGAATGCACAATATTTTCATCACCCTATCAAGTGCTACCAAGTCTCTGCCATCACTGCAATGTCCATCTAATTTGATAAAAGAAAAAGCCATCTGATCTTCACATTTTATTACAAATATCCTTTGGCCTTATTCCATCTACACCCCATTGCGTTGTGATTAGGTGAGGAACACTCCATCTAATACAGTGGGTTTTGTAAAATTCATAATTCAGGCAGTGGATGACCCTGTGCCATGCATAGACAGATGGACAGACAGGTTGACAGCTTTGTGGAGTGTGACTTGAGAGTTGAGTAACGGGGAGGTTCAGTTGACACTGCACCGTGTCAGGCTCTGTGTCATCCACCATACTCCGAAGATGAGGGGGGGGACTGGTACAGTGTCCAGATGGTCTCTCATCCTGGTCCGTTCTGACCAGTGGGACAGTGAGACAGCAGCGGAGGACCGTGCGGTTGGTGAATGTGAGCCACACCACCCTAAACACGTGTGAATCAGCATGTATGACTGTCTCAAATTATCTAGTCTTAAATCTTCACACTGCTGCTTCCTCCCCTAAGATCTCACTTTCACATGATCAACTGTGATATTGATTGACAATGAACCTGATTAACAAACTTCAGAAAGTATTGCACCGCCGACAGCACTGGACCGTTTACCTGGTACCTTTCGGACAGAACTCTTTTAGTCAACATGGGCAGTTTCTCATTCTCTTAGCTAGTGTCCAATAACCTCAAAGATCCCATCCTTCTCTCACTGTACAGCACCCTTTCTCCTTCTTATCTTCTCCATTCAAAATGACTGCATGCATTTCTTTGGACTGTTAATACGGCTTTCATACTATTATGTCTCCCTCTCAAACCAAACTCAGCAACCCAGTCTTTTATATCATCTAAAAGATGTTATACACTGTTTAAAGGTTTGATATTTTTTCTGTAAATAAGCTTATGCACTGTCTTGTATAGAGACTATTGCAGATAAAGCTGAAATCAACAGCTGTTAGCGTAGCTTAGCATGAAGACTGGGAACGGGGGGCACAGCTAGCCATAAAAACTCACTAAGTAATATATGTGGATTGTTAAATCCATACAAAAACAAAAATGGAAAAATGACAATTTTATCTTATTTTTTTTTATTTATTTAATGACAGTTTTATCTTTTTACCTTTCTAAGTTTTTTGTTGTTGTTGCATACTTCACTTTCCAGCATTGCTTTTGAAATTGTGTTTATTTGTTAATTGTCTGAACTCTCTGAACAAAACTCAGCTGTTACATAATCCAACAAGAGAGGACAGAACTTTTTGAACATTTTAAACATACAAAATGTTGACCTCTACACCTTCTTTACAGACGGGGTTTTTTTTCTGGCTCACAGTTGAAAATAATTCAGACTGTTCAGGGGTAAAGATAGGGGAGCAGGTTCATACTTTCAGTCTGCAGCTCTGACCAAAAAGTTTCTCTTCTGCACAATTGCTTCCTGTTTTCACCAGCTTGAAGTGCACTCACAAACACATGTTGTGTTATTCAGAATGCCAGATCCGAGTCTGCCAGATCTCATGTACACATTGCAGTCACCTTTATGACATTGTTCAACAGGAAACCTGAGTTTTCAGAGGTTTATGAGACCACCACAAAGCAGTAACACCTGCAAACCAAGCAGACAAATGAACACAACAGAAAAATGTTTTTTGTTTGTTTTTTGTTTTATTTGCTTGTAATATGTCTTGTATAGGCTGGCCTAGATATCGACTCAAATATGTGTACTTTGTGTGTCAAAGAGCTGACAGTTAATAGTTGTAGTGTCATGCTGTTGATGTTGCCCCCACAATTTCCCTTTTTCTACTAGTGTGGTTTATGTTCCACTTCTATGAGAGCAGTGTCATTGTTCACTACCTGCCGCAACACTAAACTTGTCACTGTTCCTTTGGAACAACAATTATTTTTAATATTTCCACGGAATGTGAGAAAGGAAGGCAGGTTTCCCGTTGAAAAGTTTCAGTTTGATTAAGGTCATCCACCTACATGAAAACTTAAATTAATGAAGAATAGCATAACACTAAAACTAAACTTACTGTGGATTAAGTATGAATGTTGGGGAACATCTGGATCCTTGCAGTACAACTTGTGATTTTAATTTTTTTACTAATATTCAGGAAACTGTTTCATTCATTGCATTTTTAAACTTATTTTAACGTTTATTTATTTTATTAGCATTTTTTAATTTTAACATTTTCTTTTCTAAAAACTTCTCTGTGTTTTATGATGAGGTTCATACACACAATTTAATCTCTATTAATATAAAACAAAGACTCACGTTACAGGGGGAAAGATTTTCTAAAATGACTGTAAATGTAACAAACCTGGGTCTGAATTTCAAATTGAATTTCAACTAGTTAACACACGTTCTATTTTGGGTCGCAGCAGGATAGACTTGTGAAACTCAATGGCGAAAGAAAAACAAAAGGAGAAAGTAGTTACTGTGCTTTTTTTTTTTTGAAGAAGAAGCTTTCTGGATTTCAGCTACAAGGTGTCCTTAAGTGACAACATAGAACATGATAAGTTATAATGCATGCACGATTAAATGCCTAAAAATGGTCACCCTTTGCGTGAGATACTTATACTTTAACAAAGGGGGAAAAAGCAATCATCATCAGCAATCAGCATCATATTCAGGAGGGATAGAGGGCGGGAGTTAAAAGAGAGCGAAATGTACTTTCACTTTGCGCGAAGTCAACTTTTGATGGACGGTCCCTTGGCCCGCAGGGGGCTGGAGAGGCAGAGCGCAGCCGCTCAGTCCGGGTCAGCCAGTGCAGCAGCGTTACCGTATGAATGACAGTGCACTTGATGTACGCAGGGGAAACACTTCTCCGCATCTGAACCGCGAGGGCGCTCGGTCCGTTCGGGCTGGATTTTTACAACACGTCGCCTCACCTCTCGGAACCACATCCGCAGCCGAGGAGTCGCTGGAGCGAGACGTGTGATGTTACAGCCTCCATCTTCGCCGTGAGAAGAAAAAAAAAAACATGAAGAGATGACCGGCTTGTAGAGCTGACAGGCAAGTGTCTGCGCTAACAGGTTGGCCGGGCTTTCATTCGATATGTGAACTACTTTGTTACGCGACAACATCACAGCGACAACAGGCTATTGGACTTTGGCTGCGCTTGTATCCTCTGTTTTCGCCTCCCAGTGCTGAGTTCAAAGACGTTTCTCATTTATAACGCGTTGAAACAATTCGACTGTATGGACCTATAAATTCATTGAAATACGTTTTAATGCGGAGACGTTAAGTCGCCCTGCATTTGACATTAAGCCACAGACAATGCAGCTCCCACAGCACAAGTTTCCCCTTACCAAAATCAATAGTCTAGAATTACTTTAAGAGAAACTACTGAGAAATACACTCCAAATACACCCTTAGTTCTCTGTCTGCACAGTCAATCAAATAGCAGGACTTCACATTTCCATATGATGTATGTTTGTAGTGTTTTTATAGGCTGCTTCACTCAGTTCAAGCTCCCTATAGTGTGTCTTCACCTTATTCGACCCCTGAGAAATGGCTGCATGCGTTTCTGGCAAAACATTTATGGTGGAAAGGTGTACGAATGAAGTATGAAAGGCGTTAAACTGCACATTAAAGCGTTCCAAAAAAAAAAAAAAACAAAACCCCAAAAACGATCGTCTCAATTTACGACTCAATACATTATCCGTTGTACTGTATATTCTTATACATGCGCTG
This sequence comes from Psettodes erumei, assembly GCA_016785225.1. Taxonomy (NCBI): domain Eukaryota; kingdom Metazoa; phylum Chordata; class Actinopteri; order Pleuronectiformes; family Psettodidae; genus Psettodes; species Psettodes erumei. The sequence continues at coordinate 700,552 of JAFBJZ010000511.1, forward strand.
AATTGGCGACCTTTGACAGAGCAATCGAAGATATGGGAGAGGGGATCTGGTGCGACCAACTCCAGGCCATTGTTTATCAGCCATTCATGTGATCCACGCTCTGCTCTCCCCTTTTCTCATTTCGAACAACATACAGGTATAAAGATAAAGCTGTGTCCTTCAGGCTTTTTTTTGGGATGTCCTCTATTAACACGTGTTAATAGAGGACATATTAACCTCAGCTGTGTTTCCTCTGCGCGCGCCGGGCAGGCTTGTGTTCCCGCGAGCAGCAGAGGAGCTGACGGTAAATGAGAGGCCGTCACCATGCCCCCGGGGAAGTATGGGATGCAGGAGGAGTGGGAGCAGGAGGGCGTCCAGGAGATCGTGATGGACTTCCTGCTGCCAACTGGGATCTTCCTCAAATTCCCTGTGTCTCGAAACGAAACCATCAAAAGCATCAAAAAAGTACGTCCGCTCGCAGCCCCCCACGTATTCATCGGCGACTGGTTTTGTAAAGACCAGACACATCTGATTTCCATAAGCATAAACATTTATTTTTATCTGCTTTGATACAGTCTTGCTAAGAGATTGTAATGGACTGACTGCGGCATAAGTGCTCTGTGGCAAAATGCCGTTGTTGTTACAATATTTGCTCACTACGCTTTTAAACAAATTGGTCGACTTAATATTTCCTTCAGGCATTAGACTAATTAAAGCAGGCGGAACAATGCTTGCTTGCTTTGTGCTTTTGATCCATCTTGAAATTTTTTTTTTTTTTTTTTGGGGGGGGGGCGCGCTCCTCCCTGCCAAAGCAGATCCGCCGTTTAACGTGAACGCGTCGGTTTCTATGCCAACACCACTGCCACCTCGGGCTGTTTGATTTAGCCGCGTTAAGTAATGATACTCTTGGAAGCCGTAAAGATGATTAAGAGATTAAACGTCTCTCCATTCTGGGTAACTCTCGGGGAAAAGTGCTCCAAAACGGGGTCACGTCTTTGCGCAACAGGCTATCAATGTAATAATGTAATAATTGTTAATTACAGAAATCAGTTTTTGAAAAGTAATGCTATTTAATTTTTTTTTTTTTTTTGCGTGACCTCCACGGGCATACTTTTTTTTTTTTTTACCTGCACAGAGAACACGCCGTGCGCCACAGGCCATAAACGCCGCGCACTTAGCCTCGCGCGTCGTCTCTCGTTTCAGATGGTTTGGAGGAACGCCAGTAGCGAGGCCCTTTTCAGCGCACTGGGTGACCCCGACGCGTACGTCTTCACCTGCATCAACCAGAGGGCAGAGAGGGAGGAGCTGGAGGAGGAGTCCAGGCGCGTGAGCGACGTGCGGCCCTTCATGGGCGTTCTGAGGCTGGTGGCCAGGGAGGGCGACCGAGTGGAGAAGCTCAACAACACCCAAATCAGCCTGCTGATCGGCAAAGGTAGGCAGTGAGTGTGAGAAAAGAAACCTTCAGAATTAAGGTGAGAGTTTTGTCGTTCTGGAGAAGGAGCGGCTGCGGCCATGGCTCCAGCCCTCTGACTGTGCTCATGGCGAACTTTCTCAGTGACCCACACTGAGTTATTTATTACATTCTTTGTTTTCACCCATGACTTCGTCAGGATATATTCTGTTCTGCTTTGTTCACATCTTCATTTCTGTCACTTTCAGCTACTGAAAACACGGCCAGCTCTCGGGTAGTTCCACCTCTTGAGAAAACATTTGTAGAATCCGAATCTTCACATCATCTGAAGCATGGGTGTCAAACTTACGGCCCGCGGGCCATAGGATTGACGAGCGACAAGCGACGAGCGAGATGATTTTGCAAAGTGTAAAAAAACGAAAAAGTCAGAAAAGTCTGCAATTTTGCCATGAATGTTTGACACCCCTGGTCTAAAGTTTTCAACGCTTGTCTTGTGTTGATGCGATAATAATGTTTTTGGGTTCATTTTTTTCAGGTCTGCATGAGTTTGAGGTGCAGAAGAACCACGAGGTGAATGAGTTTCGCAGCAAGATGCGCACGTTTTGCGAAGAGAAAGCTCAGGAGCGGCAGATGTTGCCGTGGCAGCAGTGGATGGAGTACAGCTTCCCATGTGACCTGGAGCCGTGCTGCTCTCCGCTGCAGTGTGGGAGCGCAAAGTCGAAAACCGCCAAGAAGATTTTCATTAACGTCAAGTTCGAGGCTTGTGATGTGAGTGGATCTGCTGCTGTAGTTTTTATGAGTCATATATCTCGAGCTTGCTAACTTAAATGAAATAGCTAACGTCGCCATATGATTGGGCAGCAGGAGGGAACCCAACAAAGGGCACAACAGCTTTGATTGGAAAAACTGCGGTTCCACACCTTGTGTAGACAAATTGACGTTAAGTTAATCCGAGCACCTTTGGAAATCCCCCTCCCACACCACAAAAGCCACCTTCAAAACATCACGTGGGAACAAGGTCCACAGACGTGAGAGCTGAATTTGGGTGTGATTTTCTGTAAAGCTGGCCTCCTTATTTGAATCCCGTTTACAGGAGAGCTTCATGCTGCAGCAGGACCCTCAGGACCACCCGGTGGCTCTGATTAGGAGCGCCCTGAAGAAGAAGGCCACTGTCTTTCGCTCCCTGCGACAGGAGCCCGAGGACTACACCTTGCAGGTCAACGGGAGGTGGGAGTTCATCTACGGGAAGCATCCCCTGTGCCAGTTCAAAGTGAGTGACTGCAAAAACACCCTCTTTGACAAGTCGCATCCCCCGCAGCTGCCTCTTTGTGTTTGATTGCTTCTTTTTACTAATTGTTTTCCTTTTGAATCCCAGTGGATTTAAATGGTTTGGGTTGTTTTTTTTTACTCTGCTGGACAGAAATTTCAGTGTCCCTCTGAAAATAAAGCTTCACAAATGAATCTGACTTTAGAACACATCTAAAACAAAAACTCTCTGATTGTGCACTTGTCCAAGGATAACTGGTCTGTACCAGCTTTGCACAATGGGACGCTTCACATCAGCCTCATTCTTCTTCGCTGAGGCGCGGTCAAGTTGCACGGGGCGGCTGAATAAAGAGATACGCTCGAGAGCTACCGCAGATTCTGGGTTTGGACTTTTGATGGACCTGCTTGTTGCTGCCACCACAGTGCTACCTGGCAGCGATGGTGCCTTTCTGCTGGGGTTTTCCGCTTCGATTTTGCCCAACAGTGATTAGCATGAAGCTGGAGTCGTCCTCCGCTTTGTTTCACAGGATCCCACACGCCTCCAGGCAAACATTAGTCCAGATGTCATTTGATTTACCCCCCAACCCCCCACCGGTCTCTTTCTTTTGCCGTGAAGATGCGACTCATGAAGGAACTGGGGGCCCTCCTTTATTTCTGGCATCCTGATGTGGACATTCAGTTGTTTGCTCCAGACAGAATCTTGATACATTTATCAACATTTTCTTTTGATGCTGACAAATTGAAAAACCATTTTCTTTCGATTCCTCCAAATGCCTAATTGCCAATTGTCTGTGTTTTAGTGTTGTAAAACGAAAAAAACCTAACTGAACGCCAGAGCTGTTATTTTACTCAGCGGATGGGAATGTTTTTTTTCTGTTCGGTGCTGTTCGTCTGTGAGTTCTGCCTCATGCGAGTGGTCCATAATAGCTGAAATAATTGTCAGATCAGGAGTGGGGTGAGTCAAGGTTTTGGTGGCAGGAGACTCCACTGTTGATTTTGAAACTCCAGCTACCTGCAGGGGTGACTCATATCTGTCTCGCAGCCCCGCAGAAGGGAACTGCATCCATCCACACATAATGAGATTTTGACTGCATTAACCCACAGCAAATGAACAGCCTCCAGGAGTTAACCAGTGCTATCAGAACACTGGGAAATATCTGTGGGTGAGCTGACTGATGGCTCTAACGGTAAACCAAAAAAAAAAAAAAAGAAAAGAAAATCTCTTCTTCTGCGTCTATCTCCGTATCTCTCTCTTTTTTTTCCCCAGTACATTTTCTCATGTTTGAGAAATGGCCAAAACCCTCATCTGACCATGGTGCACCACTCCACCATCAGCAAGTATCAGGAGGAACAGGGCAGGATGTGCAGCCAGATATACAGGAGTCGCTCCCTGTCCAGACCTCCTCCGCTGCCGCTGAAGAAGGTGAGAGGTCGCGGACGGCTGTCGTCTTTCATTAACAGACCGCCGCTCCGTCTCCTTCTCTGTCCTCATCACAGTAATTCCTCAGCGGACTTTGGCATGCTGGAAACATGAAAAACATTTCTCAGGCAAAGTACCTCTGAGAGTCATCTGTCAGTTTCTTCCAGTTTCAAAGCTTGTTCCTTTTTTTTTTTACCTTCTTTTGAAAGTGCACGTTGTCTTGCTTCTATCTTTTAACACGTTGCCAAACAGGAAATTGTATCAACAGTTTCGTGACTTTAGACTTCAGCTATTAATGAAAGTTTAATGCAAAGACTTCAGGGTGGGGGAAAATAAATTTTCCTCTCCTCCGACTCTGTTCTACAGCAGAATACCTCCTCTCTGTGGTCCATCAATGAGCCTTTCTACATTCACCTGCTGCAGGGCAGTCGAGTCAATGCAGGCGAAGGAATGAAGGTTGGTGTGGTTTTGTGTGGGTTTCTCTCACTTTGGTGCTGAATGAAATGTGGCATTCACTTGTTTACCAATATCTTAATTTCAGTTGTAGGAAGAGGGGGGTTGACATGGAAATGATGGGGTGGGGGGGTGGGGGGTGTCACATGGTCGGTCCAGACCACACATTTCCCATAATTCATCAAGGCGGTTGGCTGGTTAAAAGTTCAAAACAGGAAGTGGGGAGGGCCTATCTGTTTTTTACGTCTCATTCTGAGGCCTAGATTCTAAGAAAAAAGAAAGACTTCATGCTGTCACTTCGCCTCTCTCGCTTTCAATGCGCTTTTTTTTTTTTTGAAGGCGATGCATGCGTTACTATTGCAGATAACCCCTGACCTATGTTGAAATGCGACAAACACGTCCCTGTGAAAATGACACGTTCGACTTTTAGTTCTCTTTCTCATGTCAGTTTTCTCGTTTTTCTTTCAACGAAGAATGACAGGGGAACTCTGTTAATGTGTGCCTGTGTTTGCGATTCACTTTCACAACTAACTGCGTTACTGTTTAGTTAGGTTATTAAGTGTAAGTGCACTTCCGCCTGCTGCCTTAGAGCGCATCATGACTCATGGCAAATTTGTCCTGTCACATAATTATCAGTCATGTCTGCGGTTGGCAGGCACTGGTTTTGAAAACATACCCTGGGGCAGAATATTGGCTCGTATATTTTGTAAATGTAGATTCAGATGATCTTCATTTGGCAAAAAAGACGTGGGCTTAATGCTCTTACACTATTGAATTCTGCCTCTCGCAGGTGTTTGTCCTTTATGACGGACTCTGCATCGCACCGAAAGGCTTCACAACCTGCTTACATTTTGAATGTGTAGACCCTCTGACTCATAGCCTGAGTGACACAGGAAGTTCTGAATCATCTGGTGAAGTTTGTACATCTTCCACAAACAATCTCCCCCTCGCCGATGTGCTAAGCTCTTCAGCTTCCAAACCGCATGTCGGGCCCTCATCTCATCACTACTGTGTATGTGTGCGTACCCCCCCCTCCAGCTTGTGGTGCAGGCGGGTCTGTTCCACGGCAGCGAACTGCTCTGCAAGGTGGTGACAAGCTCGGAGGTGGCGGTGTGCTCTGAGCCGCTGTGGGACCAGAGGCTGGAGTTCGACATCAACGTGGCCGACCTGCCTCGCATGAGCCGCCTGTGCTTTGCGCTCTATGCTTTCATTGAGAAAACCAAGAAACCCCGCGGCACCAAGAAGAAGAACAAGAAGGCGGTGAGCCCGTTTTTTCGAGCCGCGGCGTACACCTCGCAGTCGAGCGTTTGGGCGAGTGTGAGTGTGAACTTGTTAGCAATCGCAAACAGATCTGCTTCCTCTGCTGCGTGTAGTGCGTGTGTGCACTGCGTGGGTGTGTTTTGCTGCTGCGTCTGGTTGTGCATGTGTGTTCAGTGGCAAGGCTGCGGTTAACATTTCATCCGCTTCTGCCCCTTTTATCTGTGCATCACTCCAAGGAAGGAAGGAACTGGCAAACATTTTCAAGGAATTCTAAATTCATCTTTGCAGTCGCCGTTCGTAGTTACAGCACTTGCACCCACTGAGTCGCCGACTTTTCGTGTACTCCTCGACTAAAAGGCCTCTAAAATGTTACAATTTACATTTTCGTCTACTTTCTTTTTTTTTTTTTTTCTCAAGGAAACACTGATAGGGAAAGTATCTTTTCTAACACACAAACTATGTTTTATTGTTTTGCGGCAAATTTCGGATATATGAGAGTACAAAAAATCTGATGACATATTTAACAAGGATCCCTCAAATTTGTGTGTCCTGGCTAATTTGTGCAACAGAAGCGGATTTTGTTACATCTGTTGAGCTCTGTCACTACCAGCCTGCAGCTGCAGAACTTTTATAAATTATACTGAGCATTTTCAGACACTACATTAAAAACAATACTGCAGGAGAACAGCAAATGTCATTGCCAGGCACCGTGACATCCACTACACAGACGTTGCATATAATGGAGTCTTTGTGCAGCTGCTTATTATTTGAATAAAGTTATATGTGGTTGGCAAAACATCCAACCACTGATACTTGATCAACAGTATTCAAATTATACTGGAAATTATAATTACATAATAACAACAACAGCAACACAACAATAATAATAATAATCATTTTATATATATTTCATAGTTTAAATTATTATAGAAATAATTGGCAGATTACTCAATGATAAAAACATTAGTTGCAGCCCTGATCACATGTGGTAGTTTGAAAATTAATATGCTACTTGATGCAGTACAAACAATCCTGTTTTATGCCTGCGACAACATGCATACACAGCACAACATCTGCAGCGGGGCACTGTGTGAACACACTGGAAGGAGCCTCCACACACCCACTCACTGTACGCTGAGAACTACAGTAAACAAAAACCAATTCCCCTTTTTCTGACGCTGTGGTCTCAGTGTCTTCTGTTTCGATGCGCTGCAGCGCTGTGGCCAACACAGCGGGCCTCCTGAACCCAGGTGTTATACGGGTATCGAGTCTGCTTCTGCTTTCTGTCTACTTCTCTCTTCTTTTGCCTGGAAATCCTGCAGCCAGACGGCAGAAGGCCAGACGGAAGTCGAGCTATTTTAGCCAGCCTTGTTTATGTGTTTCGCCTCTTGTTTTGTTTCACTGGCTGTTTCCAGCCCAAACGCAATTGTTTCTTTTTTGGACGATCAAGTTATTCTACTTGTGGTCAGGGCATGTTACTTATTTCTGTTTTTGCTGCTTCACATTTCAACTGTAGTCATGACGTTTGACAATGAGCTTATGAATAAGTTACAGATAAATTCAACTAAAGTTAGTTTAGAGAGGATTTGAGTACTCTACCTCTGTCCCTCTTTTTCTTTCTGTCTTTCAGTCTCAAAGACACCACCGTTGTTCCTGATCTGTAAAGCAAATCAACAAACCTTCCCTGCCCCTCTCTCTGTCCCTTCTTTCAGGATTGTCCCATAGCCTGGGTGAACACCATGGTGTTTGACTACAAGGACCAGCTAAAGACTGGGGAGTTCCTCTTGTCCACATGGCCATCTGTTCCTGGTACTTTCAGCCTCGTCTCTTCCTGCGTTTCCTCCTCTGCAAAAACACCTCACATGTTCACAGCCTCCTCTGCAGCACATGGGAGCCCAAACTGCAGGCTAGAATACCCAAAGTGACATTTAGTGCCATCAAATCCCCACATAGTCAGATATTATGTGTTTACCAATGCATGAGGCAGCTTTTTTTTTGAAGATGTGGAAACAGCTGTTGTTATTTGGAGTCAAAAGCTTTCTCTGCAGTTTGGAAGAGCAATATGTTTGATATGCACTTTTAAAAAGTGATATGACTGTGATATCATACAGGGATTACAGTAAAGTAAGCGGGTGAAAGCAGCCACTAAATGGCACACTCCATATATTCCATTTTTGTCACAGATGACAAGAGTGACTTGTTGAACCCGATGGGAACAGTCGAGAAGAACCCCAACGTGGACAGTGCCGCCGGGCTTCTCATCCATTTCCCCAACATCCGACCGCATCCCCTTTATTACCCTCCGCTCGACAAGGTACGTATTCCCAAAGGTTCTCACTGAGTACATCCCAACACTTTGATTTTTAATTCTGTCAGCCATAAAATCCCCATCTGTTTCAGATAAGTGACATAGAGCGGAATGGTGATGCAGCTATTGCCACTAAAGAAGAGGTAAGCTTCTGTCATCTCGCATTTTACAGTTCTCACACAGATAAAATAAAAGCAAAACAAAAAAAAACAGCAGCTTTTTGTTGCGAACCTTTTTTTTGATGAATTTGTTTTTCGGGCCACTCTCTGTAGTACATGAAGCTCAAAGAAATCATGGACAACAAAAACTACACAGAGTTTTTCGAGGACGAGAAGGAACTCTTGTGGAAGCTCCGCACCGAAGTCCGCGACCGTTATCCTGAAAGTCTGTCCAAGCTGCTCCTCATCACCAAGTGGAATAAGCGAGAGGACGTCGTTCAGGTATATAAATGGATCGTTTTTGGATTTCTCACGTGTCTGTACACACGTCTGGATAACACACCTAAAAAAAGGTCTCGATGTGAGTCCTTCCAATGTGGGCCACAAAAATATTCTTTTTTTTCCTGCTACATGACTTGACCCTCTTGTTTGTCGAGCCACTTCACATATAATACTTGGTGCGTTGGTAGTAATTGTTAGCTTTTTACTGACTAGCCAATATCTGTTGTCATGTTGAAACAGACCAACCAGCAGGATTGTAGCTAACAATATTATTTTATTGTAACAAATAATGTAACAGTTATTTAGCTGATTAAACAACTGATTTTTCCTATGAGGAGGACAAATGCCTTGACAAAACAGTGTTCAGTGGTGAACAGTGATAATTCGGATCTGAATAAGAGCTAGATCAGATCAGCTTGGCCACAACCTCTAAGTGTTCATCCCATTTCTGAGAATTCACAGTTATGTAACCGCATGTATATTTAACCAACATTCCAAGATCCAAGACGGTAAGAAGCAGAGAAAAGCAGCAACTGATGAGGCTCGTTTTTAAAGAAAAATACAGTCTTACATGCCTGAGTTTTAATTCATGAAATCGACAAAAATTGCTCGTTTGATTCTGCTCAGATGTTGAGTCTACTGGGGAACTGGCCGGACCTGCCTGCAATCCATGCCTTGGAGCTCTTAGACTACAGCTTTCCCGACCCAGTGGTCCGTTCTTTCACTATCAGATGCCTCAGGAAGCTCAGGTGCACATATATTTGGTTTTATATCCATTAGACATTTTGTTTTACAGGTTTTAAGAGCATAATCATTCATGGACCATTTTCTTTGCACACAGCAATGACGAACTGCTGCAGTATTTAATCCAGCTTGTCCAGGTCCTGAAGTACGAGTCCTACCTCGACTGTGACCTCACCACTTTCCTGCTAGAGAGGGCTTTGTCCAACAGGAGGATAGGACACTTTCTGTTCTGGCATCTCAGGTGAGACGCAGCCCGGCTGAAAGCACAAGATCACGTCTTTGGCATTTTTTGTTTGACGGGAGAATTTGTTCTCATTGTAGATCAGAGATTCACGTGCCGTCCGTGAGTTTGCGTTTTGGCCTGATTCTGGAGGCCTACTGCAGGGGAAATATCCACCACATCAAGCTCTTATCCAAACAGGTGAGCTCACACGCTAACACGAGCCGTCCTCAAGTTCTGAAATGTGGGTATTTGCTTTGTACTGAGGCTCAGCCTCTGCCGTGCAGAACGAGGCCCTGGGCAAAATGAAGGCCCTGAGTGACTTTGTCAAGTCGGGCTCCCAGAAGATGACAGCGGAGGACCTGAAGCTGTGTATCAGACAGGAGTCCTACCTGGAGGCCCTGTCAGACCTGCTGTCACCGCTCAACCCCAGCATCATCCTGGCTGAGATCTGGTTAGTGCCAGACACACAGTAGACAGGCGCGCACAAATGCTGCCGGATAATTGTTTTTGCTAGTTGCATTTTTTTGCCACAATAATTAAATTTTATGGGGCATTTCTGATCCATTTCTGGGTTCATATTACTGAATTACAAAGTAATTGATTTATGTAACATATTGGCAAATTGACAATTAAAGGGAACAGTGGCACTAATTTTTATTTTAAATCTAAGGATACACAATTTTACACTTTTTATTTAAGCTCGTAGTGCATTTTTTCCTCGGTTACGTAAGTCACTATTAAGATGATCGTGTTTGTTTACTCTTACAGTGCAGATAGGTGCAGATTTATGGACTCCAAAATGAAGCCACTCTGGCTGATGTATAAGAACCACTGGGCAGCAGGAGACATGGTGGGCATCATCTTCAAGAATGGAGATGGTGAGATACAAGAAGCTCTAAATTCATGGCCACTCGTTAGCATACAGTAGCCACACAGTGTGAGGATTTTAGCCGTTGTTAAGTTTCGCACAAAGGGGATAGGGTGAGACGTTCCATTATTATATCCTGTGGGTTTGGAAAAGGGTGTCCCCTAAATTCAGACGGAGAAGTGAAGAAGCACAGGGTTGAAAGTTATCATGGGATTTGAAGGGATTTGGGATTGAAGACTTCTTTTTAATTTCCCTTTATTTTCACTCAACGCCTTTAGATCTCCGACAAGACATGCTGACCCTCCAGATGATCCAGCTCATGGAGACTTTGTGGAAGAAAGAAGACCTTGATCTCAGGTACAGCGGGAGCAGCATGTTTGCCGCAGCTGCTGTTGTTTTTTTGCACAGGAAAGGCATATTTGATAACAACCTAACACCGTCACTGTCACCCCTTGAACCCGCAGGATGATCCCGTACGGCTGCCTGTCCACTGGGAACAAGACGGGGCTCATCGAGGTCGTGAAGAACTCTGACACCATCGCCAACATCCAGCGCAACAACAGTAACAGTGCCGCCACCGCTGCCTTCAACAAGGATGCCCTGCTCAACTGGCTCAAATCGAAGAATCCTGGGTGAGTGGGAGGAACTAATTTGACATTGGGCAATTCTGAAGAGCTCCTGAGGCAGCTCTGTCATGAGCTGTGTACCACATACATACTGTACGTCCCATTGGTACTAGAACCAAGTATTCCTAAAAAGCCCACCATGTAGAACATTTTTTAAAGTTTAAGTAGAAGAGCCACAGGGCCCCCTGATGGCCTAATGGTCCAGTCAGCCATTGTTCCCTGCCATCCCTCTTCTCTGACCCCTGATCCCCTTTGTTGCACCATTACTACCTGCTTTTAATCGTCAAAACATTAACAAAACTAAAATTGGTGGTGTTGCTAAAAAAAAAAAACCCTAAAGAAAAGTATTCAATCTGTGGGGAAATATTTTGTGCTTGCCATGTGTGAAGCATTTACACCTTCAACACTCCAAAGTCGCATTTTGACCGACATCTCTCGGGATGTGTTATTTATCGAGTAGACATACGTCTGGAAAGAGGACAGACGTCACAATCACCCAGGAGGCCAAACCAAGCTTGTCATTCAAAGGAGAAAAGAAGACTAACACCATTAAGATTTGTGTTGTGTACAAACGCTCTCTGGCTCTCTCGCGCGCAGCACCGGGAGACCATGTCAGACAAAGACAGAGTGCACCGGTGCCTACAGCTGGAGCAGCGTTAAATGTAGAGGAGATTTTGACTTGGAGCCAGGCGGTCTGAAGGTCTCGTCTATTCCGAATGCTCCTTGAAGAATTCGATGTAATGAATAAGCTTTTTACGTCACGTCGGCAAGACGGGCCCGGCCGACTGCGCGACAGAAAGGCAATTAACCGCCGCGTCTGAAATGGAGTGGAGAAAATTAGTAAAAGCTTAACATGGCGAACCCCCGTGCACGTCTAGACCGCGAAAGAATGTGCCAGTCTATCATTAATCAGTCACAGGAAATCTTCTGTGAATATTTCATTTAGGAGTTGACTACTTACTACTGAAGTAGTTTACTTAATGACTATTTTGAGTTACTTGAACATTTCTTGGCTCTATTTCATTCTATGCTGCTTTATACTTCTATCACGCTTCATTGCAAATGGAAATATTGCACTTTCTACTCAACTGCATGTATCCGCCACCTTTAGTTGCATTTGAGATGAAGATTTAACACAATGAATACTATAACAGGCTCTTAAAAGGCAACTCATAGTTTCAACAAGATTAAACCAGTGTTATACAGCCTGATGAGTCAGCCTCTCCACCAAATAGAGATATTTACCTCTAAACGTCTCATGTGGTTTCATTATATTATATTATATCTCACCAACAATCAAAGATTAGAGAAAAACTGAAAAAAAGATTTGTGAAACACAACTTTTTTCTTCTTCATTCTCCCTTTAATCATCTCACCACCCCCTACCTGATGTCCCTGTATAGAAATAAAACTGTATGTAAAGTAATTCAAATTAACTCCGCCTCCAGCAGTTACAACAGTAGCATACTGTTTACACACTGATGCTTCAGTACTAATCAAATAATGATGTCATATGTGGCAATATATCAATCAGAAGGCCCAAACCAGTACTTTTACTTTTATACTTTAACTACAATCCGTTGCTAACACTTCTGTCTTATTTCTACATTGCCGTAACTTGTACTTAAGTAAAGGATCTGAATGCTTCTTCCACCTCTGTATTGCAGTGAGGAAAACCTGCCTCATGATGTACTGTATGTGCGTTTGTGTAGTAGTCATGTTCTCGGACCCTTTTTGTCACCAGGGACAAGCTTGATCAAGCAATAGAGGAGTTCACGCTGTCCTGTGCTGGCTACTGTGTAGCTACTTACATCTTGGGCATCGGAGATCGTCACAATGACAATATCATGATCAGGGAAACTGGACAGGTGAGGTTGTCACTGAAACCTACCAGGGCTGATTTAATGTGAAGAAGAAAATGGACTGGATTTTTAACCTCAACGCTCAACCCTACTTTACAACAATGTAGTCTGTGGCAGAACACATACTACAGCTACCAAAATCAAGAGTGCAGTACTTGTCGCTGGAAAAAAATGTAATGCTAATTGCTACATCAAGAGATTCCAATTAGTCAACAACCTTAATAATACTTGATTGTTACTTTTAATGTAATCACAGTGATTATTTGGTCAGATTAGATGGTGATTGTGGAGTGAAATCATGCAGGTCACCCGTCGGTTTATGAGTCTCTAAGAAATGTAACCGTGGGCAGTGATTCAGAACCTGAACCTTAATGGTCATTTCAACCTTCGTTCCTCAGCTGTTCCACATTGACTTTGGACATTTCCTGGGCAACTTCAAGCGGAAGCTAGGGATCAACAGGGAGCGCGTGCCTTTCATCTTGACTTACGACTTTGTCCATGTGATCCAGCAAGGAAGGACAAACAACAGCGAGAAGTTTGAGAGGTACAATATTTTCGGTTCAGTTTCTTTCCTGGTCTTGGATTCTGCTCATGTATTTTCTAACTGGTGACTGACTGTTGCATCCGTGTTGTCAGGTTCAGGGAATACTGTGAGCGGGCCTATAAGATCCTGTGTCGAAATGGGACGCTGTTCGTCAACCTCTTCGCAATGATGAAAGCAGCGGGACTTCCAGAGCTCACCTCCTTCAAAGACATCCAGTATCTAAAGGTATACAGCGATACTAATGATGCTGCTGCACCTGCTGCTGATGAAGATGATAATGATGTTGAGATTGTTTTTGGTTTCTTCTTTCCAAAAGGATTCCTTGGCTTTGGGCAAGTCAGAGGACGAAGCGCTGAAGAATTTCAAAGTAAAGTTTAATGAAGCACTGCGAGAGAGCTGGAAGACCAAGGTCAACTGGATGATGCACTCCTTGGCCAAAGATAATAGGCCATGAAAAACACTGAACGACTGAGAACGACTAACTTATGGAGGTAAAAGTGAAGAAAACACAATCGGATATTTTATGACTTCGATGGCATTCAAAGACACTCAAGCAAATGTTTACATCGAACCTGGACTTGTCTGCGGTAAATAACGACTAAGTGGCGGAATCCAGAAACAATGAGATAATCATGGGGCATCATTTCCGCTCACAGATATTTCCACAGTGAGGGAAATCCATCACGCTCAGCTTTCTCCCATCAAGCAGTGGAATGGGAACATATCGAGACAGACAATAAAACATGTGTTTTTGACTTGTTGAAATCGCTACTTGAAAACCATCTGCTTATGCAAAGGTGTCACGAATGACTGAAACGGAAGACTGAAAGTTCAGCACGTCACCTGCATTACTCAGCAGCGAGCAAAGGGTGATGAAGATTTACAATGACTTTATTTGATACCTTTCGGTCTCGGAGTAAAATAACAGGGCGACAGTCTCACCTCATGTCTTTTATATGGTTTGTTGGCTGCATCATTTCCCCACATTTCAACTGCCTTTTTGCAAGTGTGTCTTATTTTTTTTATTATTTTATTGTATTTTATTTAATTTGGTAACTCTGAAATACTTGTACAAAGTCATGAAGATATTTTAAAAAGATTGTGTTGCCTATTTTCCTGCTGTATGACATTGATTTGTAATAATGCCTTGAAGTACAGTATGTTGCCTTTGGAGTAGATGAGAAAGCATTGTAACATTTACAACTTATTGCCAGTTGAGAAAACAAATGGGATCTTTATTTTTTATACAGTCCCAGTGTATTAGGCTGTGATACCCAGCAAACACTCGCTAAACAGCGACTACACGCTGAAGTAATCGTATGACATATTTGCTTTCTTGGCAAGAGTCAGAGGAGACGTTCAGAACCATAAGTAAGAAGCTGGAGCCAGCAGCCGCTTAGCTTAGCATAGCACAAAGACAGGAAACAAATGGAAAGCAACTAACATGGTTCTGTCCAAAGGAAACAAAATCTGCTGCCGGCACTTCTACAAATGACAACATTTTAATTTGTAAACTTTAGAAGTGCTGGTGGTGAGCTGTTTCCCCCTATTTCTAGTATTTATGTGAATCTAAGATAACCCTCTTCTGGCCCCAGGTTCATATTTAATGTATATCTATCTAACTCTTGTCAAGTGAAATATTCCCAGAATTGCTATTGGCAGCTGGACAAAGGAATGATCTCAGGCCTCACTCAGGAAAGATGCTAAAGGTTTGGTGACAGTAAAAGACAAAATATTGAATACGTGTTTCAGTGCGACACAGATAAAATAATCTGTGGACTCATGTAAGCCATAGACGCGCGGTTGTGTTTCTCAAAATGTGGCACTGCTCACATGGCCTTTTGGAAAAAGTAAATGTGCAGTGCATCAGATGATGCAGTATGCTTGCCTGCGTGTGTGTATGTGTGTTGTTTTCTAATATTTAAGTTATGCGTTGTGATTTCCATTGCATTTTTTTGAGCCGATGTGCCGGGTGCCATGAAAGAGATTTCATGCTTGCAGCATTGAACACGCCTGTACTTTTTCAAATCTAAAGCCGTGCAAAACTGGGTTTTTTGTCCGTCTAATTTTGCTGGATGACTCAAGTTTATGGTGCGTTCAGATGACCTTACATGCTGTATATCCTGCTGTCAGTCTTGCCAGGACCAGTTGAATGAAAGAAGACAGTGTGCTTTCCACAGCCTTTCTCTTTTATGTGACAGTTAAAATGATCCCTACTGTTTGTACGAGCCTCTGTATAATGATAACTTTTACAGAGGTGCAAGTGTAGCTGTAAATTATACAGCATAAATACCATGAACTACTGTGTACTACCACTGAAGTATTCACTGTTGCATAGATTTTAAATATGGGTCATCATTGTCCCTGGGTATGGACTATACTGCTTCTGTAAGCCAGGAGAGTGAGTCCACACAGTTCATGGGCTACTATTGCAAATTGTAATATATACTGTTGTTGCCACTTGACTTGATTGTAATTCATGAATTATGTCAAATGGTACAAATCCTTTAAGGCTCTGGCCTGACTTACATGTGTGCAGCTATAACAGATGAACTGGATGGAGACTTGTCCTTTTTCTGCATCTTGTTTTCACCTTTGCTTCACTTACATTCAATAAACAATTTGCAACAGCAGATCTCACTGAGGCTTTCTAATCTATATAAACCTGCAAAAATTAGTTTCCACCTTTTTTGCTTAATGAAGGCTAATTTCAGATGTCTGTCGAGTTGTTCCACGGTTGTTTATTGTTTCGGCAATAGTGTAACTGGGGTCACAGGTATGCTTCAGCGGGAGAAATGTCTGTCTTGAGTACACACACACACACACACACGGCTTACTGGTGGGTAGTATGATCATGTTTTATTTTCTGAGTTATGTTTTCAGATACTTACCATTTTGCAGTAGATACTAGGGACCAGTAAGAGCTGGGATAGCTACATAGCGGGCCATATCCGGCCCTTCAACAAAAATACTTGGCCCCACAACGAAAGGTCATGCTTTCTCTTTTTGAGTTGCCCGAGCCTTTTTCATAATTTTTAAAAAATCTGCAGGAGATGAAACTATAAATTCAAGGCCCACTCCCAATAAATTTAATCACACAGCATGTCTTAATAGTTGCTGATTTGCATTTCGAGCATGAACAGCTCAGACAGGAATGGTGTGCTGGTAAAACATTTTCTTTTCTCCGTCAGCAACACCAACAGTATGAAGCAGGCAAGGTTTATTGCACACTGATGACTTATCAATTATGTTTCAAGTTTTGCTGTGCAAGGCAAAGCATAAATTTGCACTTATGAGTCATTTCTTTCTGAATAAGTTGCACCGCATGCGGGTAAAACAGCAAGTTATCCATTACGTTCCTCAATTAAATCGAAAGAAAGCATAAAATAGAACAGAAACATTCAAATGACACAAACCAAACTGCATCTCCACCTTGGGCCCCAGCGCTGACGCTGCTGAAAAAAACCAAAACAACAAAAAAAGCACCCCCCCCGTTTGAGCCCAATCGCTCACCCTCTGGTGCATGTGCAGCGTCGGCCGCGCCGGTGGCGCCCCCGGTGGCCGGCAGCGGTACTGACCAGCCAGCAGGGCTCTCGCTGCGTTGAGTCAGTTCGTCGTAGCTGCGCCGACTGGAGGGATGTGACCCCGGAACAGGACGCCCTCCTACAACAACACACCATTCAAACAGAGCACAGAAGAAAGAAAAGCTGGACCAGGAGGGGTAAGCTCATACGTCTCGGGTTTTTTTTTCCTGACGAGGCGCATGTTGTCAGGGCTATTTTAGAAACGACAGGCGTGTTTGAATCCCGGCGTTTACACTCCTGGCACGGCAGCGGCACCTGGATGGTGTTTGCAACCATAGGAACTTCATTCAGGCTTTTGTCTCGGGCATGCTAGCGAGCTAGCTCGGCTACTTAGCGCTGACTGCCTTGCCAACGGTGGCGCGGGTTTGCTGGCTGGCTAAATGAAATGTTAGTCCGGGTTAAACCGAGGGCGACTTGCTAGTCGTTAAGAGGGCTAGCCGCCCACATCCCCCACGACGAATATTATCCAAGATCTGGGTCGAGATCGTGCTGAAGGCTCGTCGCTTGCTAGCAAGAGCGCCGCTACTCAGTTATTCAGTTTGAATCGTCTGCGTCCCGCAACACGACAACACGAGCCGTGCGCAGTCATGTGTGTCTTTGTGGTGTTGGTTGTTTTTTTCTTTTTTTACTTTCAGTTTGCTGTCTTTGGCGTTCGGGCATTTTCATCCGCTGTGCTATTTTTCCATTCACAGTTTGTGTGTGTGTGAGGAAAGCCGAGGAAACTGCTCGGTAGCCTTCAGCCAGGTAGGATAGATCTCGGCTAACGCGTAGCAGATTCTCGTCCGCGTCAACGCTACGTTCCGTTTTTACCTGCGTTAACGGCAATGCCGTGTCCCCGCTGACAACGAATTCCGGCACACGCACTTGACGCAAGTCTTGGACCCATTTGCCGCCCCACACACACACACACACACACACACACACACACACACACCACACACACAAACACACACACTCACCGAACGGCCAAAGAACAGCCCGGCGAACGCTGTTCCGACCGCAAAAGTTGCCGTGCCCAGTGACCGCTCTTCGCCCGCAATGCTTTTCGTGTCCGGCTCTGCTTTTCGCATAACTCCTTCAATGAGTTGTCTATTTTTGGCCCGTGGCGACCGCGGGGATGCATTGTGCCACCCTGCCTTTTTACAGTGTCTGCCCCCCCCACCCCCCCACCCCCCCACCCACACTTCACACCCCCCACATGTCAGATAGCTGACAGCCCTTGGAGTGGTGGAGCTGGCACTGGGCCTGCAGCAGGGCACCGATGAGTACTGCAGCCACTGGGTGTTGGGGGAGGGGGGTGGCCGGCCACTGGCGAGCACCCTGAACCCTCCTGGTCCCGGACCACAGTATGTCAGGCCCGCCTTAGTTTGCACATTCCCCGAGCTGCACGGATTTTGGAGCGCGACTGGGACCCGTGGCCTGGCGTCCCTCCCCTCCCCTCCTCGCCTCGTCACTGTCGGGGCAGGTGCTCCTCAGCGGCTGCTCAACCACCCCCCCCCATGTTTGGGGAAGGGGGGGTGGCTCATCAGCTGCCCTCAAGCCGTGTTCTGGAGGGGATGGCTGGTTCAGCTCACAGCCCCTTGCTCTGCGTTTGGCAGTAGCCCTCGTCGGTCTGTCAGCATTAACCAGGCCACATAGCAGCCTCCCATGGCCTGACACTGTGATCCGAGAGCCGCTTGCATCCCCTCGCTGCATACGCGCTCTAGAGGCCTCGAGACCAGAACCGCCGAGCCTCCTTTGCTTGAGAATCAAACTTGAAAGCGCCGCCGTCTGTTCTGCGCGCGGTTCTTTGTCCGCGGCGCGTGGCCTACCCGCGTGATTTGCATTGCATCGTATCTTTCTGAGCGCAGAGACCGCACGTCTGCTCGCAAGTCAGAATTTTTATGCCGTGCCTCGACGCTGGCGCATTTGAAATCTCACAGCCGCACCCCCAAGGGACCAGCTTAAGGCTGCAGCTTCTGTTTCAATTCCTCTGAGAGACCTAGATGAGCAAGAGAAGATGGTCTCAGATCATAGACCAGATTTAATTATGTCATGCAGCGTGGTCTGAGTGAAATAAAGAAATAAGTAGTTCATACCTCATTTAACTTTAGTAGTATTAAAGATATGCAATTTTTTTTTCCTGGCCTACGTTATGAGGAAAACGTTTTACAATGAGGTATAAGACATTTTTGACACGTCTTGTCCACTCGTGCAGTCGTTCAGTCCCTTCATGGTCCTGGGGTCAGTTTAAAGTGGCACAGAAACATTCAAAGAACGGCCGAGCCCACCCCGAAACCTCGCTATGAACCATGCCCGTACAGTCGAGCCGGATTACTGGAGTTCATGCCTCACGTGGTGGCAACAAGACATGACCTACTTATCAATCATGTTTCCACAATCCAGTTCATCACCATTGTCCCCCAAATACTGTAGCCATTGTTGTGGGCACTGTATACGCGAGGAGACGGCTCCGCACAAAAGGCGGCGTGCAGACGCCCGGCGACTCCGAGCAAGAGCGTCCCCGCCCAGCGGCGTCCGCTCGTCTGCCCGTTGCCGGCCAGACCCGGAGGGAGTCCGTCTGGTGGCAGCCGGTCAAGTGTTTTTTTTTATTATGGGTCTGCGGGTTGGAATTGTGTTGGGCAGCAGCAATAAAGCAGAAATTTAATTCACGGGTTGGATCTTTTTCAAATGCGAGCGTAGCTCTTCTTGGATTCGCGTCGATGTGAATTTAATATCCTCTGGGTTTCTGTCTGTTGCTGTGATGAAAAGTGAATGGGTGAATGGGTTGGGACATGTTTTACGGACCAAACTGCCCGTGAATTAACATAACAAATGTTTTTTTTGTTTTTTTATGTCAGTTGGTGGCGAAAGTAATCGTTGCGCTTGGCCCCTACTCTTTCTTAATTGTCATCACAGCATGACGTGACGATTCAGGAAATCACGATGAGAACCGATCAGTCGTTTCATTTGGAAAATGATGGGAAAATGAGCAGCTGATGTCTTCAGACAGCTCGTTTTGTGTGCAAAGTCCAGAAGGAGAAGAGTTAAATCCCGACATTTGAGAAGCTGGCACCAGAGAATATTTGGCATTTCCACTTTAAACAAAAAAGCAATCACTTGATTATGAAAATAGTCGCCCCGTAATTCCCTCTCCGTCGGCGAATCATCGCGGATCAGAAGTTAAGCGGAGGTACTGCTGTTAATTTGCAGAGCTGCCGCCGGAAAGCTTCGTCAAATTAATGTCCCTTGTTAAGTCTCAGAACTAATTCAGTGACTGACGTGGAATTGAACGGGAGTAACGTTCCGTCCTCAGTTCAGCACGATCCCCGAGTCGTCTCGCCAGGTTTCGTGATGGGGGATCGTCACCAGAGGACGAGTAAGCCTGCGTGTACCTGCAGCCGCGCAGCTGCTGCCCCGAATCCGGCCGGGTTGCCGGCAGCTCAGCTGGCGGCTGCGCAAGGTTTGTGGCCTACTTAGGTTTCTCGCACCTTTGCCCCGGGACGGCCGCCCCCCAGCGTCGGGACTGCGTTGCAGCCATTCCTCCCTCTCGCTTTTTGCCGGGTGACCTCGCAGCCTCCCACGGGGCTCAGGGCTTTTTTAACCGCAAAACTAAACCCCACTCCCGGCAGCTTCAACTCAGAGGCCCGTCTCCTCTGGTTCTGCCCGCTGGTGTAAACTCGATTTGTTAAAAACGATCAGACGCCGTGCGTCATGTCGGTCGGGCTGGGACCCTGTGTGGCCGGGGCAGCCTCTGCCCCCTCGTGACCCCTCGGCAAATGCGAGGGCCTATCGCATTGCGCGCTGTAATCCCTGGCAGCGGGCCGCGTGGCCCGGTCAGAGTGTTGAAACGGCCTTTTGGCAGCGGTGCTTTTGTTTCTCGGCGTCGCTAATCGACACGGACGCCCTCGAATGTACACAGGAGACCCGGAATGTCGAGGCCGTGCGGCAAATGGGCTCGTCCCTACTTTTAGAAATGCTGAGCTCCCGTGAGAGTGGCAGCCAATGTGGACGCTTGAGTCTGAAATGCGACTTTGTGGTATTCGCCGCAAAACGCTGATAACACAATGAATCGTTGGTTACTTGACATCACAATATGATTTCACATCTTGGCTCCTTCGAAACAAGGCACGGTGCAACGGCTGTGGAGAGCAATCCATCTCCCCAAGTTGAAAAAGTAACAGAGCCGTGGGTTTGGTCTTATGATTTTATTTTTAATCTGAAAAAAATACAAATAACTGTATTTTTATACAACAGAGAAAGAGTATGTGTGTATATATATATATATATATATATATATATATACATAGGACCCGAGTCTGAAGGAAAAAAAAAAACACACGCCCAGGTGGGCGAGAGGGAGATTTTTTTTTATATATATATAAATAAAAAAAAATCTCCCTCTCGCCCACCTGGGCGGTGTTTCCTTCAGACTCGGGTCCTCTACCAGAGGCCTGGGAGTCTGAGGGTTCTGCACAGGATCTTAGCCGTTCCCAGCATTGCGCTCTTTTGGACAGAGATCTCCGATGTTGTTCCTGGTATCTGTTGGAGCCATCCTTCCAGCTTGGGGGTCACCGCCCCTAGTGCCCCGATCACTATTGGTACCACAGATGCCTTCACACCCCACATTTTCTCTATCTCCTCTTTCAGCCCTTGGTATTTCTCGAGCTTCTCATGTTCTTTCTTTCTGATGTTGCTATCGCTGGGGATTGCTACATCTATCACTACCGCTGTCTTCCGATGTTTATCCACCACCACTATGTCAGGCTGGTTGGCCATCACCATCTTGTCAGTCTGGATCTGGAAGTCCCACAGGATCTTGGCCTGTTTGTATATATATATATATATATATATATATATATATATCATTCTCTAATCATGGCAGCACAGGAACAGGCCCTAAACACCAGAGCAATAGAGGCCGGGATCTACCACACCAGACAAGATCCCAGGTGCAGGCTGTGCAGAGTAGGCCCTGAGACAGTCCAACACATCACAGCAGGGTGTAAGATGCTGGCAGGCAAGGCATACATGGAGCGGCATAACCAGGTAGCGGGCATAGTATACAGGAACATCTGTACAGAGTACGGACTGGAGGTCCCAGGGTCCAGATGGGAGACACCCCCAAAGGTAACAGAGAACAAACAGGCCAAGATCCTGTGGGACTTCCAGATCCAGACTGACAAGATGGTGATGGCCAATCAGCCTGACATAGTGGTGGTGGATAAATATCGGAAGACAGTGGTAGTGATAGATGTAGCAATCCCCAGCGATAGCAACATCAGAAAGAAAGGACACGAGAAGCTCGAGAAATACCATGGGCTGAAAGAGGAGATAGAGAAAATGTGGGGTGTGAAGGCAACTGTGAACCCTCAGACTCCCAGGCCTCTGGTAGAGTCTGAAGGAGACACCGCCCAGGTGGGTGAGAGGGAGATTTTTTTTTTTTTAAATATAAAGCACTTTTTTTTTATCGCTACACGGTGCAACCTGCACATTTCTGTGCACGAATGTGACAAAGATGTGCGTCGAGCTGAAGTTGCCATCGCTGTTGGTTACCAGTCGAGAAGGGAGCAGGTCGGTTGTCGGAGATGTTGAGGGCCTACTGCGGCGCGTTTCCTTATCTGTTATTATGTCTCCCATCACTACTCTGCGTGCGGCTCCGACGTTCAAGGCTCGACCTCGCGTCGTTCCTTCAAATCGTCATTGCGGTCCACGCGTCGGTGATATGGTTGCGGTCCCGCGGGGCTGCCCGGAGGGACTCTAGAGAGCCCCCCCCCCCGCCTCAGTTCAACCCCCACATCACAATGCTGACAAGCGCCCAGCACAGGCAGGGGGGAGGTAGGGGGTGGGGGGATTAGACCTAGATCAGCATTAAAGAAAGCCTTTGATTACGTCTGGAACATTAGCTGCGTGTGTCTGAGGCCGAGCATCCCTCGAGGGATTAGTGTCGAGCCAGCCCACCTCTACGCCTAGACATCCGGCACACACAAAGGGGTCTAACGGGATCCTCGCTGGGGTCCTTGAAATATACTGAGGACACGTTACACGTCCGATAAGGCCTGAACGACCCTGGCAGGCGGCACGCCGCGAGGTTTCTCTCAAAAATGCTGCTTTCCGTTTTTTAGCTTTGTCATGTGTATTTGTCGCTGCTTCTCATCGGATCGTTCATGCCCGCATTGATTTGCTTGAATCGATAGTTATCTTCTTGTAAGCCGTCTTTTTTTTTTGTTGTTTTTTTTTCCAGACCAAAATGTAGCCAGCACAGACCTGAGAATCGCGATCGTTCCCCGATGAGTCAGATCACACAAATAAACAGAAAGCAGTTTGGGTCTTAACATTCAAGGAGTGGTCTCGTTGGACTTGGCCGCCGACTGAAATGGCAAATGTAATACAGACGCGGGCCTCTATAAATAGACGAGCTTTTTATGTCCCGAGAGTCTCCGGCAGTTTAATTAGAGCGGGGTTGGAAGAAATTCGATTGGCGTCGACGTTGGCGACGCGTTTACCGATCAGTCTTTTGTCTGGAAAGAAAGTTTGATTTTTTTGGGGGGATGTTTTGGTTTAGTTTTAGTCACTTTGGGGGGAAATGGTAATCCGCCTCGTGCTGTAACTCGGGCCGCAGCTAACAATGACTTTCATTATTGGTTCTTCCCATAATTATTGTCTGAATTGATTGCTCGGGCTAGAACAGGGGGGAAAAGCGAAAAATGACCATCGCAATAACCAAACATAAATCACCACAGCTCTACCTGAAACAGTTCGTCTGTAGACGTCTGTAACGAAACTCTGTCTTGGAGATAACCAATTTTGAAAACAATGAGCGGCAGCATTGGCGCCGCACCCTCAGACATTTCCGGTGTTTTGCGAGCGTTGTAATCCAGCGCTGACACCCTGGAAGGCATACTTTCGAGGTTAAGTCTCTCGCGATGAGCCATCGCACGCCAGGCGAGCGCCATCTGGAGCATTGTTAAAATTGCAAGCATGGCTGGAAAGGTGGCGGGTTCAGTCTGGGCGCATTGGATGAAGCCGCTGTCATCCCGTTCACCGAGGCCGGAACTGTAGCGGCGCCGGCTCCGCAGCTTCTCTGCATGCAGAACTTAGGATTTGACGAGGCGAACTCTGCTGGATCTCGCCCGCCAACGGGAGAACACCGGCGATCGGCCGCCATTTACAATTCCACATCGTTTCTGCGTCCCAAACGGCGATCCCTCCCAATGGGATTTCATGCACCACACTTCATGTCACCGTAAGATCAGGATGAGATGAGATCAACCTTCAGATTGGTGAAAATACAAAACTGCAAGCCTCCAAACTGTCAGGAGCCCGGGCAGAGATGGTGCTAAATATGGCCAGTTTTCACACTTCAAATGCAAAACATCAGAGGATCAGAAATGCGGCGGGCCTATTTATACAGACGATGAATGCGGAAGCTATATGGGCCCGCTGTGCAGCAGCAGACACTTCGTTTCAAAATGCGCCTGAATATTAATGGCTCGTCGTTTTATAACCGGAGGTCTTAAGACGACGTCGCACCTTTCAGCAGTCAGAGAGCCCCAGTTCTTTGCATATCCTCTTCATCACCTGCTCTTTCTTCAGTCGACCTGCTCCCGAGCGTCCTTCCAAGGCTAGATGCGCTCGCGCCCGCCGCTTTCCTCCGCGCCTGGAGACCCGCCAGCTCCCCTCGTTCGTCTGAGGATGAGGAGACGCGATCAAACGTGCCACTGCTGCCGATTGAAGCCGCCTCCCCCCCATGCCCTCCACCGACACCCCCTCTCCACCCGCTAACCTCCCCCCTACCCGCCCACGCACGCCAAAACCCTGAAGGCACCCCGAGCTGCTGAAGTGACGTCGGCGAGCTCTCCGCATCTTTTCATGTCTGCCTTGCTTTCGAGTCTTCGGCGAGCTCGCCAATTAAACCGGGCCCCGACGCCGGGGTCGGCGGAAGCGCCCTCAATCGGCATGGCTAGAAACAGACGAGCGGGCGACGTCGGGCGCTGGCGGCTCGCGGGGTAAAACGGCGGCGCACCCCTCGGGTGTTTGTCGTTTCAAGGGCCGTAGCCAGGGGCACGCTCTCCGGGCCGGCTCTGATCTGGATGGAGCCGCCACGGCGGCGAACGACAGCCGGCGGCCGACGGCGCCCCATTCATCCCCCACCCCCGGGGCCCTGCGAGGTGGGGGTGCGGCGAGCCAGCTCCTCAATTAAATATAACCCCACATCAAACAGCCTGTCAACATGCGTTAGCGACCCTTTGTGTAGATAAGAGGCCAAAATAAATTGCCAGAACTATCACGGTCGCTGCGGCTACTGTAGGCTCCTCTGCGAAAGGCTCCTCGGGGGGAGAGCGACCCCGACTTGCATGCTGATGTTCTCTTACTCTCTCTCCACTGGGCTGATGCTTTTTCAAATTTAGCAATTTTTTTTTTAGCTGTTTCAATTAGACAGCCGAGGCCGGGTATCAAGCGTCGTCGTTGACGCTTTATAACGGAGATCTAATGCGACAGCGGCCGACCTTGATGTGCGCGCACCGCCGCGGCGGAACCCATCCCTTTTCTGTCATCCGCATTAGCTTTGGCAGCTCCTTTTATATCCCCCCCCCCCCCCACTTCTCCTTTTTTTCCCCCTCCCCCGTATATCTCGCATCTCTGCAGACTGACAGCGAAAATAGGTCATTAGTTAGACGGGGAGTAAGAGATGGAAGGAGCAGGCGGCGGTGAGGTCCGCGCGGGAAAACTGCCATGCAGTATTAATGACAGCCGCTCGCGCCGCGAGGTGCCACAACTGCGCCGAGACAAGGCCGCTGACGTCGACTATCGCCTCCGTTTGGTTTAGTCGCCCGCATTATTTACCCCGTTAGGCACCGGCCTACAGCGCTGCGCCGAAAAAGTCCTGTTAGAAAACATTTGATAATTGAAATGCGGCCCCCCTTTCGTGTCGTCGTCGTGCCGTAAGAACTAATCCAGTGGGTGTTAGCTCGGCCGCCTCAACCTCGCGTCGGCCGAAGAGCGGCGCCAAGGACGGTATGAAAGGTTCCCGCCGGAGCTTTGTGCTAAACGCTCAAAAAGGACAAAGAAGGAACTGGTTAAAAAAAATTCCTGCGAGCAGACTCTGAAACCAACCCTCCGACGGCAACGGCGAGTGTTTGCGTAGCTGGGGTTGCTCGCAGGTCTTGTGTAACGTGGGTTCTGTTTGTGTGTCCAGAGCCACAGGAGCAGGGGGGATGAACCGCGAGGAGGCCCCGGGGAAGTCTCCTGAAGACATGTACATCCAACAGAAAGTGCGGGTCCTGCTCATGCTTAAGAAAATGGGATCGAACGTAAGTGTCTCGCCCGGAACGCGGCGCGTCGTCCCGTCGAAAGAGGCGACGACTGAAGTTTCACTGTCTGTCGATGACGTACGCTTGTCTGACATCATCCGGCGATTACTTCCACCACGTTTACGGGAATTCAGGTAGCGAACGCTCGTTAAAACGCCACTTTGGACGAGCGGCGCGCAGCCTGGTCACGAGGCTGAGGGAGGAAAGTAGGCGCAGATTACGAGCCCGTCCTCCTTCGAGCCAGAAAGTCAGTTCTCAGAAATAATGTGACAAAAAAAATCTCTTTACTTAAGATAGCTTACGATCAGACAAGAGAGCCGTTGTCGTCACTAACGGTGAATTCGTAACCTGCGAGTTATGTTCGGGGGCTCGTTGGTTCTAAAGCTACAAAGTTAAAACCCCTCAACGCTAAGAGACTTTCGCACACAGTTCCAAGAACAGCTTGGAGGAGACAAATAAAAACGTTTGGATGTGCTCAGACGGGTGAAAAAAGACGCGTACAGAAATACATCAAGCAACAGTGAACAAACGACACAAATTGTGTACATTCTAAACTAGAATACAGTAGTGCAAGTAGAATACACGATGAATAATGTTCACATAATGAGTTGGATCATGTACTTGATGCTTTTGTAGCGTATGTACAGTGCGCCTAGATTTTTATTTGACAATGATGACTTTGATTACATGTGCATGTTATAACTGTATTTTACAGTCATAATTTAGACATAATTTATCATTTGGATGTGGGGTTGTTAACACTGCAGGCCGGTAACATTTTCTACGTCCTCTCTCACTTTCTTTATGATTTAATATTCCCGTGGCCTTATAACGAGTTGAGGAGCAGATGCGTACCAACAAGAAATAAATTTTCGCTCGTTAGCGTAAAACTCCAGACGTACTTTGGGGCCCACGCCGTCGCCTCTGATTTGACACACGCTCGACTTCTCCTTCACGAGGGATCTCTCCTTGTCCGCTCCTCCTCAGCTTACGCCGAGCGAAGAGGCCTTTCTCCGAAATTACGCAGGTGTGGTCCACAGTCAGATGAGCCAGCTACCGCAGCACAACATAGACCAGGGTAAGGCCCGTGACACGTGCACGCACACATTCACTTGTGATTGAGTTAACATTTCCATCAGGTTGGTAGCCGTCACTACAGTTTTCTGACATTTTTTTTTCTTTTTAATGTTCATCCTTTGGTTTTAACAGGAGGCGTGTGTGTGTGAGAAAGTCGGTTAATATGAAACACTTGTGCGACGAACTTCGGCCTCCCGTGCTCCAGAAATGCAGACGACTGAATGCTGCGCGATTAGTCACGCGGCAAACGGCGCGGTCGGCTGTGACCGGGTGACTCATCCTCGGCACGAACGCGTCGGCGGTTTCGCTGACGCCCGGCCCGAGCTGGGAGCGCGGCGTGCGAATGTTTGTTTATTCGATAAAGCCGATCGCTCGCTTTGCTTAATAATGTGACCTTGCAAAGGTCCTCGTCTATGTTTGTTGTTCTTTTTTTTATCAGGGCACTGGAGGGCGCTGTTGAGCTTTCTTTGGCCCCCTAAAGAGTTTTCATAAGTTGAAACCACAAGAGGGCGCTGGATGAAACAAAATGACACACGTGGAGAGGAGCCGCAGTTGCCTGAGTGGCAGCAGATTGGAATTTTTTTTTTTTTTTTTACAGTCAGATACCGTCTTCACGTTCGATATGACCCCAGGCGAGATTTACGTCTGGGAAGCATCGGCCCGAGACGCTTCGCTCGCCTTGTCTGTGAAACAGTCGAAAACGAAACAGTCGCGTCATAAACGCCCGACTCATGGAGAATGTCGCCTGTCCGTTGGGGTTCGCGTCACGTCGTTTTCCTCGCCGCCTTTAGCGGACGCGAGAGCTCCACGTCTTTGCGTCAATGCCGCGAGGGAGAGCCTCATCAATGATGCAGGGGGCACGACACGCGTGACAAATTTCGTGCTGCGTTTCCAAAAATTAGACGCCCCACCTGCACCAACCTATGATGGACATAATGTAATGTGGTTTGGAAACAGCTAAAAAAAAAAAAAGCACCCAGTTTTCCTTCATCGCTTTTCAGCTGACTGTTGGATGAGCCCGCAGTCTTTTGTCAGCCCCCGAGACGACGTCGAATAAACCGGAAAAGACAAGTCGAGGCGACGCGCCTTCACAAATTTGTCCCGCTCGTGTAACAAACTAAACCCGCTCAGCCACAAAAATCCGCCCCCCGGCGGCGTGAAACTGAGCACGGGGAGAGCACGCCGAGGCAGGAAGCAGCTCGATTACCAGCGTCCTCAAGGGGTCTCGGCGTGCAGCGACTGGGTCGATTTCCCGACGGCGGTTAGAGGTGCGCCACGCCGACGCGCTGGGATATCGAATGAGCCCGCCAGGCCAGGCTGCGTTCAGGAGATGTTAAACAGGAGCAAAGGTGCGAGAAGACGCAAGCGCTAATGTGACAAAACGGTTAACCATCGTTGCTGCTGTCAGCACGACATATTCTGATAAGACAACTAATTTGTAGGCGTCCGGAGTCGCCGTCGCCCTTCATCGCATCGGCTCAGACAGAGTGGAAGCGACACCGTCGAGTGTTACTTACTTTTTTTTTCTTGCCTTGTGAGGAAAGACAAAAACCGACTCGCCCCGCGTTCCTTTTGAGTCTGGGGCGGGTCACTGAATATGCATTTCTTGCAGGTTTTAATTGGCTGATTACCATACATGCAAATGCGGAGTTTTGTTTTGCAATTTTAATCAGGCCAAAGAGGAGTTCTCCTCCAAAGGCTCTGGAGCTGTGAATGTTGTTTTTCTGTTTTCTGCTTTTTGAAATTCTGCTTTCTCGCCGTGAATACCTTGATCTGGCCGAGTTTTCTCGTGGCGCAGAGGAGCAGAGGACCGGCGTGAGGCGGCGTGCTCTGTTGAAAGGCCGTTGTTGGATGCGTTTGGTCTTCGCGGCGCGGCCGGTCGTCTTCCTCCTTTAGCTCGCTCGTGCTCGCACGCCGTGTCAGTTTCTCAGGGCCCGCTATCCCACCTGATGCGACACAGAAAGTTTGCTCCTCCCAGAAAGACGTGCGAGGGCCTCAGAGGAAGAGGTGAGGCGGGGATGGGGTTGCCATAGCAACCCCGGTTGTCCCAGGAAAGCAGAGCTTCCCTGTGGGTTCTGGTGTTTTTGTTGCGTCTTGCTGCGTTGGTAGATTGGAGCAGGTTGTCGTCGGGGGGGGAGGCAAGCTGGAGCGCTAATTAGACAGCCAGGGTGTGAGATTTCACTCTCTCCCTCCGTCCCTCCCGTCTCTTCTTACAGGAATACGGCCGCTCTCCTTTTCAGATATCACCGCAGGGCTGCGCAGCCGATACACAATCTTGTTTCTCATTGTCCACGATGCAGCTCCCCCCGGCGTCGGGCGGTCCCGAAACCGCCCTTTTCCAGCCGAAAGCGCGGCGAAGGCAGGGCGAAGGACCGCGCCTTTGTTCGGCGACTTGTTCGGGGCGGAGTGGTTAGCGATTCTTCGCTTCGCCCTGCTCCCCGCTGCGGCATGAATCGGAGCTCAGATTTATTAACCAGCGTGTCCGCCCGACTAAAAGCACAGGGGGCTCGATTTTTATTTTTTCCCCTCTCTATGCCTCAGAGGCGTCACGCAGTCATATGCCACAGGATTGGTTTGATGGTTTTCCAACTCAGATGTGCTGAGTCAGCCAGTTTTCTTTTTTTTATTTATTGATGTCCGCGAATTTTGGCAACAGAAGCCAGAAGTGTAACTAAACCAGTCATCCCCTCTGGACCCGCACCTTAAATATCTTCCGCCTCGTGAACCCACGTGCCGCCTGCACATGGTCAGATCGATTAAATCCATCTTTAAAGGATCCAGTTAGACGAGAAAAACGACCGCAACGTTTCTCTTGCTTCGAGAAACAATGCGGCTGGCAGCTTCTCTCTTGCCTTTGACGCACTGGCTCCATTTCTCTAGTTTGTAAACCTTCACCGAAGCGGGACGTCATCAGAAAAAAAAAAAAAATCAAGAGTCATGCCTTTGTAATGTCCACGTGAGGTCACCATAACCGCAGAAAGAAGAAAAACCTGTGGCAATGATGGAAGATGAAATGGAATTTAAATTTGCGCCTCACTGAATTGTAAACAAAGTGTTAAAGGGAGTAATGTGCTGGTACTGTGCAGTTACAGTTACAGTATTATCCTAAAATAGCAGGTCATCCCACTGTGCAGAGCTGGACTGCAACACCCCCCCACCACCACCACCACCACCCCTGTTGTGTGTCATGCTTCTTAACCCACCCCCTGCTGTTGTTTGTGTGTGTGGAGGAGGAGGAGGGGGGGGGTGATCCTGTGTCTTTATCCTCTCAGCTGACCCGGGACAGATTGTGACCTCGCATGCTGCCGCCGCTCTGGCTAACGTCGCGGCGCGTCTACCGCTGAGTCGTGACGTCACGGGGGAGGGGGAGGGGCTCGAGCGACGCGGCACGGCGCCTTTAACTTCAAACGCACGCCCTTCGGGTCCGTTTCGCAGCTTTGTTACCCTGAGAGGCTTCGAGCGCGCGCGAGGGCCGTGCGCCTGTTTTTATTCCAGGCCTCCTACTCCCTGCCACATGTTGGTTTACAGTCCCTCGGAACGGTGAAGCGACACTCTGGTGATTCGTGACGGCTCGGAGTGAGCAATGCTCCAAAATTTGTGTTTATTCATTAATATCCGCGGTGTCTCTCTTCTTTTTTTAGCATTTATTCAATTATTATTTTTACACGAAGCGTCAGGAAAGAGTCAGGAATGTCCATCGAAGCTTCTCCCCAAGGCGGCGTCTCACGTTTTTGAGGAGCTGGAACCAGCTTTTGTTTGGTTGAATGGCTTCAACAGTTTGTCAGTTTCCAGTCAACCGTGCTACATGTTTCAGTCTGAGACACAGCTTTGCGACTGACTGTTGCGTCACTCCTTGATATCCCTTCACCATCTCCCTGCAATATTTACTTGAAACTAAAAAAAAAAACCCAACATCATTTTCCCGTAAAGTCTCTGTGTCTGTGGCCAATGAGGGCGCCCTCCTCTCCCCTTAAAGTATTTATGGAGGACAAATTGGATGACACGCCTGTTGCTGCCGTTATTTATGTAATCCAGCGTCTGGAGCGCGGGGGGTCGGTGCGCGTTGGAGGGGGCGGGGCTGGCTGGAACAAACCGAAAGCCGTTCGCTCGCAGGCAGCAGCGGGAGCGGCCCGCCATCCACGCGCGCGCGCCGATTCTTATCTGTCGCTAGGCAACAGCTTTTGAGGGAACCTGACGTCCCGGCCGGAGCTGGCGCTGCGTGCGCGAGGACGCACGCGCGGGCGGTTTGCGGCGAGGCGGGCTCCCGGCGAATGCGGCCCCCGGCAGCAGCTCGGCTCCATGGGTTTGCTTATGAGGGGCAGCGAGCTCTCGTGGAAAGGGGAACTGGGAAGCTCGTTTTAAAAGCCTCCCCCTCAAAAAAACAAAAAAAAACCCTCTGGATTTTTACTGAGCTCACAACAACCCCCCGAATGCAGCGCGGAAACATGCAAATCACCACCACCCATCTCCGCCCCTTTGCGCCGAATACGTGTGGAAGCTCTCGGTCCCTGGCCTACTTTCATACCTCCACAATAATTAAATCTAATCAGCGCTCGAGGGCTGCGGCACACATGCGTGAGGTGCCCGCAGGAAATCTTCCCGACCGCCTGCAAAGCTGCGGAGGTAGTTGGTTAACGACATTTATGTGATCAGACCTCGTCAGGTGTTTACATTTTTTTTTTTGAAATCTCACTTCTCCCGAGCTTCCGGGTGGCCAGTCATTTGGCCCTCTCATCGTGAAGAGATGTTTTTTTTCTTTTCTTTTTTTTAAAAATAAGGGTTTTGAGGAGACTGGAAATTTCACTGTGTGTACTTTGTATTTCTCAGACAGTTTGCTTCCATCGCTGAGGAGCAAATGCATGTCACGGGGCTGCAGAGCTTGATGTTGCAAAACCGACTTAATAACTTCCCTACTTCATCTGGCAGAAGAGTTTTTATCTCGCTCTCTCTTTTATGGACAGTCTCCAGACTGAATTGCTTAAATTAAAATCAGTCCTTGCCAAAAATTAAAAACGGAGGCTGAAAGAACTTTTTGTAATTTGATGTACCCTTACTTAGAATGGGAGCGTGTCAGGGTGAGACGGTCGCAGCAGGCGTGGGCAGGCACAAGCGACTGTTGACGAGTCACGGTTGGCGACAGAATAATGAGCGATCCCCCTTTAAAGGGCGAGCTGACGGGATCGGCTTCACGGTCACAGCCGAGGGGATTTGCGGGACGCCGACGGGATCGAGCGGCAATGGGGTTGGGAAAAATGAAAGAGTGGAGTCAGTCAGTTTTTTCAGGTCGAGCTCTGCGCAGAGCGGGCTCCTCAGAATTCATGTGAGGGAGTCCGCCCCACCCAAGTCCCGTACCGTATTTATTGAGTTCTTACACACAGAAAGCATCACCTTCTCCAATCCTATGTTCGTCAACTCTTCATTTCCCTTATACGGTATTGTCTTATCTTGCATTACGCCCCTTGATGTGAGTTTCATAACCATCCTCACGTGCATCATCTTCGCCTTTCACATGTCCATACTGTGCTCGTTTTGGTACAGAGACATGGTGACCCAGGTCAACCTGTTCTTTCAAGGTTCTATGATCTTCTGGGGTCACACCAAGAATGCAGCCTTATCACATCAACCGCCACATCAAAATATAATGATTAAATTTCCCAATCGATTCGTCACCACTGTAACTTCTCCTGCAGGCACATACATCACACAGGCAGAGGCCGCTGTATAAATAGACAGTTGTAATGGTATTTAAAATATGTCCTCAGAGGAGACGTTGCATTTGCTGACAAATCCTGTACGTTAGCGAACATTTTAAAAACGCCCCGACAGCAAGATGCGACCGCATCATAGTCTTTTATAAATCATTTACTGAATGTCTGCACTCTTCCCAGAAATCGCTAATGGGCGAAAGGAAATTAAGGGCCACCGTAAAATCAAATGCGTTTTCTCTTCTCAGGCATTGCGTTCCGCTTAATATCAAATTATAGCCTGTTTTTTTTCGGATTCGAGCGACAGGTCAGCGGTCGCACAACCCAGACGCACTCGTCAGGCGAAGTGAAGAGGGATCAGGTGACCTCTGACCCTCACCGCTTTTGCTTTATCAGTTGATATTTTTTGTTGAATGTTTCAGTCCGGCTGTCCCATCCCGCGCCGCCCACTGCTGACTCTCTCTCAACAAAAAGCAGAACGGTCAAGCCTGTGCAGCCTCGAGGCCTCACGGTAACGCTCCCCGCGATTCGCAGTCCGGGACAGCCTGCGTTCTCCCGCCGCAAAAGCTCGAAATGGCAAGGTGACGGATGCGCGACAGGCCCGTCGTCAATCACCTGTGTTTAATTCGCGGAGTTAGCAGAGCGGGAAAATGAGGGCTGCGACATGCTTGATGGAGAGTTCTGCGTGAAGGTGAGAGTTTTTTTGTTTTTTTTTTTCTGTTTGAGCATGCACAGTTTTCTCCACGCGGTTCTATAAGTGAGGCCCCACTCGTTCTTCTGCTGCTTTATTTTGAACCATAGGCTGTTGAGAGTGCAACAACGCTTTCCTCGCGGGGAGAGCGGTAAGAATCGAAGACACTAGCAGACGTAATCACGCGAAACACAGGCGTACACATAGTCCCCGAGCAAAATGTTTTGTTTTGGGTTATTGTGACATGTAAAACCTTTTTTTTTTTTTTTTAATTGTACAGCTAGTTGGGAAAATACAATAATGATTTGATTGTGCCAACTGTATTTTTGTTATTTTGTTTCTGTAAGATAAAAAAAAATTAACATATTGATCAAGAAAACAGACGAGAGATGAGCTGTAGTTGTAATTTATTGTTTTCTGAATTGACTCCCTGTTCCTCCAGCGCATCATTAAAGATGGAGAACCAGTAGATAGTGAAAGTCTCTCCGTCACATCCTCAGCGGTGGCTCTTTGTTCACACTAAAATCATACAAACGCTAATTTTCAACTACCTGTAACGAAACACGTGAAGCCAAACGTAAGAACCACGTGCTACTCCTGACTGTACTGTATCTCTTGCACTATTATCAATGGGATGTTTGCAAAAAAAAAAGAAGAAAAAAATACATTTTGATATTTAGCGCAGAGATTCTGTGTTTGGTTTGAACAGATAAAAGAAAACTTTGTAACCATGTGTTTTTATTCCTTTGGTGATTTGAAAGAAAAATATCTTCTCTGTGTTTATTGACTCAACTGGAATAGCTCAAATGACAATTTGTTAACAACCGACATGTTTTTTCTAGTGACATGCTCAATATTTAATGTGTTTTAAGTACAGTTTGTTAACTTGTATAACTTAAGAAAAAAAAAATAATTGTAACGTTTTAGAGCCAAGCATGTCTGCCTCGTGGTTTATAATTCATTGAAGTGGAGCCGGGGATCTTGGAAGCCTTGCCCCAGTGACCATTGTTCGTACATTCTTGACATTTGTGGAAGCTACTAGCTCTTTAAAAAATGTTTCAGAAAAAATAAAAAAACTTATTTTTTTTTTTGTAAGTGTTATTCATTATATCTTGTTGGCAATAACTTCTATTTGAATGTCCGCAACAATCATGGTAATGTAAACGGCCAACAGATGCGTCACGCTGTCCGCCTACGACAAAGAAATTTGTCCTTTTATGTTTACTTTTACTTTAAAGCATTCTTTATTTGTCTATGCATTGTTTGTTTGTTTCTCTAAAAGGTGTCTTACTGTACATTTTACCTATCAGGGTTGTTTTACAGCCTTTGTTCATGTTGTGAATGAATGTCTGTGTGTGTGTGTGTGTGTGTGTGTGTGCATGCGTGTAAGAGAAAGAGAGCTCATCATTGAACTTGCTACTAGTTTTGATTTTCAGCATGCTGTTGAGTTTAACTAGTATCGATGTATCTTTTTACTGTGATGAACTGACGTTGCCTAATTGTCCTTTTTTATTTTGATTTTTTTTTTGAAGGTTTTTTTTTTGCCTTTGTATTTTATTTTCCTCTCGGTTGACATTGATTAGTTGGTTTTGTTTTGTATGGCTGCTGACCATGTCTTGACTTAATGCTTCCAAATCCTATACCAACTGAACCATTAAAGAAGTTTTAAACAGTGAAAAGTTACTTTCGCTTCTTCTCTCCGCGATAAAGTCTTCAAACGTTCAGGTCCGGACTTCAGAAACCTGTTCTTAAAGCCCACAGTGTCTGCCTGTCTTCAGATAAGGCCTCATGCCGGGCACCCGGGGAAAGAGATATTCAGCAAAGTCATAACAAGGGTAAAATCACGGTGTCTTTGTTTCTCTTATCGTCCACACAAAGGCATACTAGAAGGTTGATGAAGTCTTATATTCAGTACTCAAAGTCCACTTACTTGCTTATTCTGGGGGCTTTTGAACTTCAGTCTCCCATATGCTAAGCTTCAGCTTGACTCGAGTTGCACTCACGATGTTGAAGTTTGAATTTTCACAGTGTAAATTTCATCTGCAGAAGAAGACTTGGTCCAAAGCTCCAGAACCAGAGCGGACGAGGTTGTTTAGCGGTGCTCACATCCGTTCTCATTCAAACTGTAAATGGTTCACATCCGTCATTCGCTGTAAATGTTGGTGACACGTCGTCCGTCATTTAAAAACACGGCTGTTTACCTTTTTACCAAACCATAGCCAGACACAGCCTGGTACATTTTCCAGTTTAGGTCAGGCAGATGTTTAATTCCGGTGCTATCTAATTACCAACAAAAAAAGAGAGAGAGAGAAAAGGCCGTTTCATATTTTTTCCTGTGCTAACAATGAACATCTGCTCACCGCTCCCATGCCTTCGCTCACAGATGCCGATGGATCTTGCGAGGTAGTGAGCCATGGGAACAACACACCAGCTGTTCGACACTTTTTTTTCTGTGTTCATGCAACACTTTAGATCGTGGCTGTCATTTGCTGACATCAAAACTTCCAACAAGAACAAGTTATATACTTGTTTTGGCTGCTGCCATTAGCAATATGAGATCCTGGCGCGAGGACTGCGCGCCGCAGGATCGGCTTTGTTCCCCAGAGCTGTGTGGATTCAAGTTAAAGCGTCCTTAAACGCAAAACTGACACATGCATCCTTTATATTCATTATTCAAATACAAGCTCTCGGACTGATAAGAGGAGCGGTGTCTGCTGCCGGCCTGAAATGTAGCAGCGTGTGAGAGCAGCGTGAGCTCCCTCCCTCACCGCACACGTGAGCCTTGATGTTGTGTTTATCTGATGCCAGACCCAGATCAGACCCAGAGCTCTGCGCGCGGCAGCACCAGCCAGCTGATAACTGCCACCAGCACTGCCACATCACGTTAAACAGCATGCGTGTGTGTGTGTGTGTGTGTGTGTGTGTGCCCGCTGGACACACACTGCTGCAGTTGCTCTGACACGCTGAGGGCAGCTGTTCGAGAAGAAGAGGGTGAAACTGCGTGATGCATCATCCCTTTTAATTAGCGTTTCGTGGACGTGACAAAGACGGCGTTCCTGTGGTCGGCTTGGATTCCTCACAAGGTTTTCATGGCAGAAAATGAAGGATCGAAATGTCCGTAGAGGCGTCTCAAACTGCTCCTCCGACAAAATCTACTTCTCCTCCGTCCATTCGTATGCTCAGTATTAATTTGATGGTCTGTATGTTTGTATTTATTTCAGAATATGCTAAAAATGAGACTAAATAAAACATTCAAAAAACCCTGGATTGTGTTAAAACAGGACTGTCATAGCAAATGTATTAGAGATTTGTCGTTTTCACCGCCATGTTTACAGACAATAAAACTGATTATTTAAAAGGTTTTGATGGAATCAGGTGACATTTTTCTGGGGGAGTTGGGGCTTGGATTCATATAATTGGAAGGGAGACCTTGTTTTTATAGAAAAATTAAAAAAAACAACAACTTTGAAGCCACATGCCTCTACTGACCTGGCACCGAAATAACTCCACCCCGCAAATATGAGAGGGAGGATATAACTTTACAGCCTAAGTGGATGCGATCAGCGCCACCTTTCATCTTCAAAAGGAGAAAAATTACGAGCTGAGAGCGCGGGAGCTCCAGGAGTGAGGGAGGTGTCTCTCCCTCCCACCTTATAACTCAGCATTATTAAGCAAAAGCCAGGAGGGGTCCAGAGGGAGGAGGAGGGGGAGGAGGAGGAGGCGCGCTGCGGAGAAATGCAGCAGTGCACTCTCACTCACAGGCCGACGCAAAGCTCTGCAGACGCACTCTGGTCCACCCTGAACCTCATGACTAATAGATGAGCTCCGCTCTCAGATCCTTCGGCTCGCAGCATCTCAAGCTCATCAAGGAGGCGGCACACCCCCTTTTCCGCATCAGACTTTTTTTTGCATCCCTCCCTGATCTAGAATCCAACTTTGATCAGTCTTTTGTCACTACGCAGTGCGACTGTCAAATACAGAAATGATTTTTTTTAAATAAATACAGACATCTGAGTGATAATGTCCCAGCCCTCCTCATGGGAGCGTATTCATCATACAAATTAAAGACAGAACTTGGCCGGTGGCCTCAAATGCAAACAGTTAATATGATATAGCAACTGTAATATAGTAACTGCTGTGGGGAGAGTTTGAGTGCAGGTGAGCACTCGGCTCAACATGCTGCCCCAGCCCGCTTTCACTTCTGTTCTATTCTACTGGCACATTTGCACTTTAAAGCCAAAGCGTGTTTAGTTTTGCTGAAAAGGCAGAAGATTTTCTCCATTTGATGCACTGCCTCTGAGCGCGTTTTCAGCCCATAGTGCATCACTTTATTTTGCCACCCACGTTTTGGTCCACATCGCACCGAAGTGAAACCCTCTCAGTTATGAGAAACGCTTTTCCAACGCTGCACCTGGTGGCTCCGAATCGGGGCCATATGTTGGTTTAGCTGCTGCGGGGTCGCCGGTTTGTTCCTGTGGACCACCTGCGTTACGGTCATCTACTTTTGTGATTAAAAAACACACATCCCATTTTAAGCCCGTCAGCCACCGGCCGTGAGAGGCTGAGCTTGCTTCACAAGTTCTTCCACTCTGCTTCCCACCTGAGTGTTACGGCACAGCGCTCCCCTGAAGGCAGACTGACTCGCACCATCTGTTGAGCTCTTTCTAGCTGTGATATCACTTTGACAGAAGCATATTTCCACAATATACAGTACTCCAAGGATACCTATCCACCTCCAGGATTCCCACTCCAGTGCTTCCGCTGAGTGAGATATATTTCTTTTGAAATGTATGGAGATGTCATCTCTGTTTTTTTTCATGTGACAAATGTGAAGAGGAGAATGTTGGGTGAAGAATTGGGAAGCGTTCAGTCTCTTGGTGGAGAACATACTGTATATCACTGCATGCGTCAAGCTTTTGACTCCTGCTACCCTAACTACAGTAAATCTGACTTCTACATTTTCAAATGATAGTCTAATATCAATGGTGATAACCCATAAACAAAAATTTCCATCTTAGAGTTCCAGTGTGTAATATTTTCTTGAGAATCAGGTTTGATGGTGAGATTTGACAGCTGCTGAAAAGTCGGAGCCAGACGCTCTTGAAATGTCACAGATCTACGCTGTGTGCCGATATAAACAGACCAAATGTTCAAAATAATATTATTATTTATGAATCATGCACATACATTTCCGCTCCGGCCTCAAAATATCAAGCCTGGCCTGTCGCCCGGCTGTCATAACAAACAGGTTCTGGCTGTGTCACCGGGACCAAAGTGTGCATCACGTTGACTGAAATAAGCATGAGTGACTGCTGTTGCTGCAGGAACAGCATATACTTAGACGGCGTGTAGATTAGATCCAGCTCCACCAGTAACACAAGTGCTGCAGCCAACTGCAATAGAGCCTCTACCATGACTTTAGACAGGAAAATAGATAGATAGATAGATAATTTAATTCAGGGGGACTGTGTAGGGTTATTTGCTGAACCTGAAAGTGATAAAAATCCTCCCTCAGGTGGTTGGAGAAAGAAAAGAAAGATGCCCGGCCTGTGGCAGCTCTGATATTGATTAATGAAACAGAATCCAAGCTCAAGTGTTCAAATCTGTAATTATAGTTCCTAGTTTCCTTTGCAAGTAGACAGTAGAAATCTGTCAGCTCTTCAACATGTTCAACGCGAGGGGCAAATCTTAGTGTATTTATGTGACTCACTTCTCTCTGTAAACAGGATGAACTGTGGGTGGAGGCGCTATCACCAAATCACAGCATTAAAAAAGCAGGATAAGGCTTTTCTGTGACCCACTGGGGGGGGGCGGAGCTATTCGTGGACCCCGGATAAACGACTGGAGCAGTGAAGCCGGTGGAGCAGCCCACTGAATGCTGGGAATGTGTAGAATGAGTCAGCGTTCTCAGCAGGGGCTGGCAGAGTGGGCATCCGTCACGCCACTACAATGGTCTGTCGGTAGCCTATAGGAACCCGCTCTGACACTGTAGCTGTTGGCTCACTGTTCAGGCCGAGCGGACACTGCTGACTGCCGAGGAAATCTCGCTGACCTTTTTCTGCCGGGGGGGTCAAACCAATCTGAGGCGAAATGAGGAGGAAGAAGTGATTAGTGGAATTAGCAAGATTGTAAACCATCATTATGTCTGGCTCGCTGCATTACGTTTAGCCTTGAGCCC
This sequence comes from Psettodes erumei, assembly GCA_016785225.1. Lineage (NCBI taxonomy): Eukaryota > Metazoa > Chordata > Actinopteri > Pleuronectiformes > Psettodidae > Psettodes > Psettodes erumei. Next base: position 740,484 of record JAFBJZ010000511.1, read on the forward strand.
CAGTCAACTGAAAGTCAAGTCAGTTTTCTTCTTTTTTTTTCTAGTAGCCCAAGCTCCTTGATCACAATCTGTACAGGATCCTTTATTTTGGGGAAATTTGATAATCAGAGACAGTACATTTACAAAGTACTGGTTAGAATAATAAAGGTATTAATATATGGCTCCATATTTTTCAAAATCAGTCCAAGAATCCTGATATGCCCACGTACACTGAAAGGGTTACTGGTACCGCTCGCGATAAGCCACGCTTTCCTAAAGTCTTCTCAGTGTAAGCGATGGGGGACAAAATCCTCAGCCCTCGTTCCGTGTGAATGACTTCTGAAGTTCAGCTAAAGGTAATATGAGGCTTCACTGAGTCAAACAATTCAAGTGGATATCTTCAAAAGTTATTGTCTTTTTAGGACCAAACTCCTGCTTGGCTGCAGCTCGGAAGGAAACGCTCTGTGAGACAGTTTCAAACTGCACATAAATTTAGAAAACAGCCAGTTCATTTTAGTTATATTAACCACGTGCGTTGCAAAGCTTGTTTTGACTGCATGGATGCATTTATTTGTGTTTCACGGGGTTTGTGTTGACCTCCTGTCGCTGTGTTGCAGGATACCACTGATTTAAAAACCGCGCTGTTACATCTCCGGACGTATGCGCAGCTTTTATTTTTTGCGCTCCGATCATTACCCCTTTCTGTTTGCCCTCCTCCACAGGCAGCAGAGGTCAGGGTCGTCTGCAGAGCAGCACCCTGCAGTCTCGTGCTCGAGGACCCTGAGGCGTGGTGGCGTGGTGTGATAAAAGCTGAAAGCCTCTTGCGCTGGTCATTACAACGCCCGCTATGACCTCCACGTAAGAATTCGCAAATGCATATGTCAATACTAATTCCCGAGAGCTTTATTGGCACAAATGGAAGCGGGCCGACGCTGCCAAAGCATTTCATTGTATCAGTAGGCTGATGCTGATGCACAATAATGAACCGACCGGATCTTATGCAAGACTATAATTGATGACTGACACAGCAGCGGCTCCAACCAGCAGCACCTGTTAGTGTCAGATGATGATGCAGATATTGGTGACTGATGACTATTTTACCAGCTGATCATCTGCAGGGTTGGCATATGCATTTCAGCCCACACGCAAAAAGCGCGGGGGCTGTATGTCACAGTGTGTCCTTTACTGACATACTGTGTAAATTGTGTATTTTCCCATTTGACAATACAAACGCCCTTCAGCCATATCCTCTCGACACAGAGGAGGTGGGTCTGAGTTGCCACAGCGCATTGCTTTCATCTGTCTGCAGGTGCTGTTGCCATGGCAACACTCGATGAAATTGTCAAGAGTGAATCATGAGTCGACTGTCGGCTCACTCTCTGCCCCGAGATCGGGTCCTGACCTCCTCAGGGGGCCTTGAGAATATAGTGTGTCAGAGAAGCCAGTGAAACGAGATTCGGCCCCTGCGCATGCACCGTGCAGCGTTTTTACTCGACTTTGACATCCGCTCTCAGCTCTCCCCGTGACAACCGTATCCTCGGGCCCACTACTTAAAATTAGAGAGCAGCTGTCCCTGGATTGTCTTATCCTGAGACAGATTCCTAGAATACCCAGGACAGAATTATCCTGAGGGTGATACAGACGGGAGGAATGGAGCTGGGAGCCATTTTTGGGGGCGGGTGAATGTAAAAGCCTATTTTGAACTGTGTCTGTACCCTGGCAGCGGCGGGGCAGGCATGAGCGCTTGTTAGTTTCCGTCCTGGCATGAATCTGCCACGGTTTGGGCAGTGCACTCAACCTCCCCTCTCAATGCATCTTTTTTTAGGGTTGAGGTTGCAATCAGGGTTACGTTGAGGTCAGAGGTTAGAGTTTAGGCAATGTATTTTGTCAACAGATGTGTGTATGGTTATGCTTTTCGTGTTTTGTAAAGCTTGTAACTCCAATTTTGGTGTTTCAGTTGCAGAATTAAAAGCTAGTCTGAGGGTTGGAAACCAACTTTAGAGTTTATATGAGTATTTTCAAATCTAGAACTTAAGCACTCTCAACCAGCCCCCCAAAATCCAGTCTCTTTTTCTTTATTCCTGAAGAGTGGTATGTGCAGAATGTACATGCCTGTGGAGTCTTATGTGTGCATCTACAGTATCTGTGTATTTTTGTCCGTATGTTTGTGCACTTGCCACTGGGAGTGTAGCTGTATTTTTCTTTGTGTGTGAGTCCTTCCTGGTTTCCTAACAAAGCTCCTGGGAGACCTGTGACAGCCCGTTTTCAGCAGCGTCCCACGGGGCCGAACTGGTGCTCCTTGGAAAATATACCCTAACCTCTCGCGGATGTAAACACATTGCAGGCTTTCCGCAAACTGACTTCCCTGAGCCTGAATAGCGTCTCAGCCAGGCCGTTGCATTGTCTCAGTGAAATATGCATTTTTGACCAAACGATATTATTCAGTCGCACCTATAGCTGCGGGGTTTTGCTCTTAAGGGAGACTGCACACACATAGAGATATACCTCATTCATCATAATCTGAGCTCCAATTGTTCAAATATGGCAGCAAGAGGACCATGCGGTGTTTAATGAGACCGGGCGAGGCTGTCGTTAGCGCAGGGAGAGGCGCTGTCTTATTGATGCCTCCGAGCTCCTCGCCCGGGCTCATATTCTCCTCTGGGAAGAGGCGCGCTCACTCACCTCCAGCCCAGGTGACAGCTGGGTGTGAATTACCATCCCCATTCCCCTGTGCTGACACTGCAGCTAGCGGCAGCAGCTACGCATTTTAATACGGAGGCAAAGTCTGGGGAGAGGCAGAGGAACGAGCGGGAGCGAAAAGACAAGAGCAAGTCTGTGTGTGTGTGTGTGTGTGTGTGTTCGTGAATGCGTCTGCGTGCGTGCATGCGGCTCTTGTGAGGGATTTTGTGTCGGAGGGAAAAGAACCAATCAGAGAGAAAGACCGAAAGCAGCGGGGTGAGAAAGGGGGAGAAGGGGAGAAAGATGAGAGGAGAGATGAGGCTGAGCGAGTTGAAAATCAATAATTAAAAGGTCACGTTTAAAGCGAGAGTGAGAGAGAGCGAAATAGACAGAGAGAGAGAGAGAGAGGGAGGAAGAAAGAGGGCGCTTCACCTAAATAATACCTTAATCCTCTATTAACATGCAGCAGCCAAAATCTCCTGCCGCCTCATCGCGTGAGTTCACAGGGGACGCCGCCACTAATGCAACATGGGATTTATTCATGCCAACCTCCCATCCTGCTCTATGAATACCCACATACTGTGCATGAGATGCGAATGTACGTGTGTGTGAACGTGAGCCCGTGGACGGGCACCAGCGATGCGCTGTAATTTCTGAATAATGCATGCAACAGCGTGCGCCTGTCAGTTGGTACATGCACTGAATGCACATGTGGTTGTCAGCGGCCACATACTGATGGCGACTTAGACCTAATGGGTATCTGTGAGCTGCATTTTACTGATTCAAGTACCTAAAGTCTGTCGATATGCTACATTTAGTTTTTGCTATGAAAACATAGAGCTAACATTGAGTTAGTCCTCAGTTCTTTCAGTCCTGGGACCTTCATGTTTCCTGTTTCATTGATCGCCTGGTGTGTCTTCTGCTACTTCCTGTTGTTGTGATATTCTGCCCCGCCCTAACGGGTCCCCCCTGTGTCCCGTTATCCCTGCCTCCCTTGCGTCTATGAGTCTTTGTCAGTTTGTCATGTTTGTCTCCCGCTTTCCTTCGTTGATCCTCAAGTATTTCTTGAGTTTCAGTTAAGTCTTTGGTTTGCAACTTTTATTTCATGCTTGGATTTTGGCGAGCACAGACAAACACGTATATGCCGTATGCACGTGTGTGTGTGTGTGTATATATGCATATGTATAGGCTAAATGGGTATGTGTCTTTATTTGTATGCTGTTTTATAAGGTCACTCATATAGCTTAACTCTGTAATGTCTTTTATGTCCTCAAAAAAGACATTTCTTCTTATACAACAGCAAAGCAGAACAAGCAAAGTGTAGTTGGACACAACAGAGTGCATCTTAAATTGGCCTTGAGAAGTTGTTTTTTTAGTAATACATATCTGGCTGATGTATATTATGGCGAGGGCTTTATAATACAGTGTCTTTGTCTCATCTTAGTCTTTCTGTTGTATGTACATTGTGCAGAGTTAAAGTGCATCTTTTAATCATCAAATAAATTCATTACATTCAGTCAAATATCCCATGGTGCATTTAACCTCCCAGTGTAATCAGTAAGTGCATCACTCGCTGTCTGACTTGGACAAGAGTCAGACTTTTGTAAGGAAAACACAGAGCTCAACAAAATATATAATGAATGAACATAATTAATCAAAGGGATGGATTAGGAGGAGCTTCCCAGAGCATCACACAGCGCTGATGTGTTGTTCCTGATAAGCTGAGCCAGAGACTTTTTTTAAAAAGATGCTAAAAGGCCACTACAAATAAACACACATGACAAGTCACTGGATCAAAACCTTTTTTTCTGGTTTCTCCTGCATTTTTGGGCAGGGGATCATAAACAGACACTGAGAATGACCAGAAGGATTTTAACTGTTCCCCCGAAAGCAATGCTGACCTGTCCAGTTAATAATCAGTGATATCATTCAATGATAGGCTTACAACATAAGTATGAGCGGCTCGGGAGCAGGAAACAAATGCTATAATGGGACCTGAGTCACAATATAGCCGAGCTGGCGGCAGAGACCCTGATATGTCTTTGTGATTTACTCCTTTAATGTCTCAACAACCGATTCAAGTGTGTTTATGAGCACGAATTCTCCCACAGACAGAACAAATAACCATCACTCGACCCCTCAGCCCACTGTGAGTACAGTTGGGGAAAGATGGGAATAAGGGCAGAAGAGTATTTAAATCTTGCATAAACATTTGAAAAACTATGGGTGGAGGCTTAACATCAGTCTTTCAGATGATTTGGCCTCCTTTTTGAACTGATTTGAATTAGATGATATGATTTTTTTTAATCAAATAATTTATTCGATTTTTGTTGTTGAGGCCAGTTTCAGCATTTGGGTCAGCGTGCTCCCAGATGCACCGCGCACTCGATCAGAGACCACAGAGCCACACACTGGCTCCAAGCCATTTTAACCTCCTCCACTTTAATATCACCCACTCACCATATGAGCCTCCTTCATGGGTAATGAGGGAGCAGACTGCTCACTTCCGCTGTCTGGACAGCAGGTTTTCCCATACACAAACACGATTTTAATCACAGACATCGACTTGGGGGTTGTTATAATGGGTGGGCAATGTGTCCGGGGTCTGAGTCTGTGTTATTAGCTTTATCCGGTGTGTGGGTGTACACTTGCAATTCTTTTTGTGTGTCTGTGTCAAGCGATATGTTTCTTCAGCTAAAACGAGACTCAGATTTGTATGGAGATTGGATGTCGACAGCAGTAGGTCCTGACGGCCCTGTTAGGTGAACTGAAGTCCTTTTTATTGAGACTACAGGGCCTAATGTGTTTAAGTTTAATAGTATTAATCACAATTAATTATGTGATAGTAAATATTGTGTAATGTTTTCCCGTTTACGATCCATACTGTAGCCAGCCACCTGGGGGTGATCAAGGTGTTTTGGCCTCACTTTTGGGGGGGTGCTTTCATCTTGATATCCAGTCATTGGTTTCAACCATTTAACCAATACTTTTTGTTAACTATTTATTCATTTTGTTACTTTTAGCTTATCGCTAACTTTTTCTCCATTATTGTTGGCGAACTTTCTTTTATTTATCTCTTACTTTTAATAAACTCAACAATTTATCCATTACTTTTTAGCCAACCAACATTTAGTCATATACTTTTAGCTGTTTGACTTCTCTGATTGCTTGCTAGTTCTCATGAACTGTCACAACATTAATATAGTGTTTGGTGTCAGAAATCAATGTGTGAATACTTTTTTTTAAAAGTCAAATTAACTGAGCTACTCCATAGTTTTTCTAAGGCAGCTAAAGAAGTACATGTAGCCCTCGTAGCCTACCTCTGTTAATCATAGATCTACAGTACTGTATAATTTTCTTGCCACTACTTAATTAACATTTGAACGTACCAACTTTACAATGTCGGACATAACCATCAGCTGCCAGGGCCTTCATTTTAAACATTCAAAATGGGAGTGTCCAAGGAGCCGAGAGACGCTGCATATCGCAGATGAATGATTGGACTCCTTGTGACAGCCATGCAGTGTCCCCTCCCTAAACCCTCTGAGGCAATAAAGCCGAGGAGGTGAGAGTTTGACACCAGCTTGACCCACAGTATGGCATGTCAGAGGTGACCTTCTGTGGGGGTCAGAGGTCAAGGTCTTAAAAAAGAGCATCGCAATCATGGTACCCAGACTCCTGTGAGCAACCTGATGCCCATCTGGGCGAATCCAAATCCATTTACATACATACATTTTCATTAATGAAATCTGATGTTATATTCAGTTTCAGATGAATGATTGCAAATTAAATCAAACGCGTCGGACATCATATCAGCAATAAAGTTAAAATATGGCCGCTGTGAATATATAGACATGGATGAAGGTGCTGACTGAATGATTAATCTGCAGGGTTCTTGAGCCCTATTGAGAGAACTGAAGTATGCAGAGGTTATCAAGCCTCCATCTGTCAGATTCCCACTCACTCTTGTGTTTTTAGAGCCCTGGCCTTACATCAGTAACAATGGGGTTTGAGAGACAGCTGAAAACACTTGCTGTTGACAACCAAGGGGACCATAGAATACCCAGAGGCTACTTCACAAGTCAAAGAGAGCCACAACATAATAATAGGGCTTTGGCTTTTCTCAAGGGTTTGATAAGAAGTTTGTGATGTAAAGTGCCTATATAGACAGTGTGGGATATGGATGGAGCTGTCAGATTGTAGCAGAAAACATTTCTTACAACAGTTTCTTTGTACATAAACCAAAATAGACAATCAGGATTCTGCATGGCACCAAAATAGAAATGAAACAGGGAAATAAATAGATTGAGCTGAACTGCAGAAACGTTCGTGGTAAACTGACAGGAAGTATAATGTAGATTCTGATGAATGTGGGTGGAATTATTGTAAGAAAAGACAAGTGGCAGTGTGTTTTCCTGGCATTCACAGTGAGAGTCTGTGCAACTGGAGGGTGAGCCAGTGGCTGATAAATGACCATGAGTGACAGCGCAGGATGTAAGATAAATGAGAGCAACTTAGGTGCAGGGGAATCAATCACAGTGGGTAAGTTCTAAATGTTCCCTGTAGAGCATGCATGAATTAAACGGCGAAGACAGCTTTTAAATATGTGTAGCTGCAGTTCCTTGTGTAATTAGTTGCCAGACTGCTGCACACACACACACACACACACACACACACACACACACACGAGCCCATTGGCTTTAAAAATGTCCTGCTAAAGAACTTGATAACATCCAGAACTTCTAAAGTGAGATTTAATTTCCCCCAGCCAAGGATTTTAAAAATGTATTCATGAGCAAAGTCAAGGAGACAACCGTACTAAGGCAGAAAAAAAGATTGAAGTCTTGCTGTATATAAAATTAATCTTTCAACAAAAATGTCCACTGAAAATTGAGGCTTAAATTTATGAGGTGACATTTCAGGTGACAGGATTTTTTTTTGATTATCAGCTAAAGAAACTGAAGGTGAATAATAAAAAAAAACGAAGGCAAATTGGCACGATTGGCATGCAGAGCTATAATCCTCTGAAATAACTTTTCTGAGCTCTTTCCTTGGGCCAATTAAATACCAGGACATTTTCTCAAAAGTATGCAGCTCCTGTCTGAAAAAGACACCAATAAACAAACGCTTGTGTTTGTACACATCATTAATATAAAGCACATGTAAGGAATTTATTGTGAAATGCTTTGGGCTGTCCAAACAATCACCTACTGAGCAGTTATCTCTGAGAAAAATCTGGGCCAGTTATAGAAAAGTAGAATAGATTATGGAATTCCCTCTCTTCTGGAAACCCTGCAGTAGTTAATGACACAAACTGCAGTCTAGACACGAGACAGGAAGGAGAATACTGAGTAGCCGTGGCATTTACTGGTCACGACCGATTTGATTCCCATGATAGCGAAGTCTTTTTCTCGCTCCGTCTGCTGCCAGCCACCCACCATGACTGCAGCCCGCAGTAATGCCTCCCACAACCCGATTCCTACGGCCAGTGACTGAATACGCTTCAACCCCCGGAGACTCTCTGCTCTCCATCCACATTGTGTTATAGCCGAGGCAGAAAGATGGAGGCTGAGGTGGAAGGATTTTGAATAATGTGATTCATGACCTTCGACCGTCCTAATAATGTGGTGTATCTAATCCCCAAATCCTTGTCTGGGGGCGCGAGCGCAGTCACTGAGATGGATGGCAAAGGCAGGTGCTTCTTTTTATGCTGAGCAGCCATGAAACAGAGGACAACACTGCTGCAAAACAGCGCTGTTAATGTGGATGAGTCATTAACGGTTATTTACCTTTCTATCTGTCTGTCTCTGGGGGCTTGTAATGGACATTTGTCACTAAAACAATAGACTGATTAATTGATAGCGAATATAATTGTTAGCTGAAGGCTAAGCAACATGTGAGACACATTTGCATCGGGTCTGTTTTATGAGATTATTATCAAAAGCGTCATTAATTTGACATTAAACACGCATGCTTCTAAAACGTCCGTATGTTTAGGGCTGCAGTTAAACTTAATACTGTGACACTCACTCAAAGGTATTCAGCTCATTTTTGAAAAAGCCAGTACATCAATAATTGGGTCTGTGGAGGTCTCCTGTTAATAGTTAATATTCACCGCTGCGTCCAACACATACTAATCAAAACCAAAAAGCAAAAGTTGAAGTAACACCACGGTTAAATCCTGCAGGGGAAAAGTAGAAAACTATCTTCGTAAAGAAGGGGCGGCTTCATAGAGTGGTGAGATAACACTCATTAACATCTGTGGCTGTTAACGGACCACAAACATCACCGGAGTGCGCAAGTTATGAGACGCAAAGCGAGCGCCTGCGTTCGCAGCAGATAACGGGTGGTGGGGCGGTGGGTGCCATCTCACAGCGGCGGGTGAGACGTTCTGGAGGAAGTAACACCGTCCCGATCGCTCGTTTACGTCTCACACCTCTCAACTAAGCCCTCCTACTGCCTGCCATTGTCCCCCAGAGGAATGATAATGGCCATTCTCTCTCTTCCCCAGAGTGATGGACGTGCGTGAGGGAGGGAGGGGGAGCTTCCACTTTCTCTTGTCCACTTAATGTTCTGCCAAACTGGAAACAAACAGGCATTGTGCTTCAGCGCTGCTGATGCCCATAGACTGTCTCTGTTTATGGACCCGTCACTTAATTGTGGCCTCACACAACTATGTCCTTTCTCTGCTGTTTTTTTTCCCCCCATGATTATTGCAGCCATTGAGACAAAGCAGAGGACCAGTGGATGGACTTTGGATGGATTCAAATTTATAAACTGGGTCTTTTTTTTTAGCAGTTCTTTTAAAATGATGTTTTGCATCATTTTCATTTATTTTACTTTCGGGGAAAGGGGACAGACAAATGTGCGACACTGCTGTGGCACACAAAATAAGCATAATTAAAAAAAATAAGCTTCCCGTAATGGACTGTTGACCTTTTCATGAAAACCTCACTGACTGGTAAGAAAACAGATTAAAGTCACATGGGTCTGGATTCACACGAGTAGCAACCATATTCAGGTTGCCCAGTATGATGGGGTTTTTTTTTAAAAAAGAAAAAAAAGAAAAAGCAACCTCGGCACTCTGATTGCATCTCACTCTCTTCTCCTCAGGGTTTCTATCTATATCTGCGGGTGTTGATTAGGTAGCAGCCCCCACCCACATTTGCAATTCAAGGTCCTGGCATTCTCACATTGCCGTGCACTTGTTGTTGTGTGGGCGCTCTGCGGGGTGAGGATAGTGGTTAACTCATAAATGATCAACGTGATGCTCATTTTAATAAAAATGCATTGCGTGTTGCTGAAGTCCCGTTCCTACATGAGCGGTGCCTATTTCTGAAAGTTGCTCTGTGGAAAGCAAGGATGTATTTCAGATTTGCAATTCCAATCTTGTCCGTCTGGACTAAAGGATTAAACAACTTTTTTTTTTCTGCCTCTGAGATGCACAAGTTTGTTAAAATTCTGGTAGAGTCTTGTTGTTGAAATATCAATTTGTATCATGCCTGGATTACCTCGGCAGGACTTCAGGGCAGCACGCTCAGTCGGTCCCCTCTATGAGCATCTGTACAACCCTTTGAGATAACTTAGGGGGCTGATAAACACTAAAACATCTATTTTCTGGCCTACAACTGTTGATGACAGCCTAAATGAGCCACGGGTGGAGCGCATTTACATTTAAATTGCTAATTTGTTATGGTCTCCAGGCACACAGAACCCTTGGAGGGTCCTTGTGGGCTCCTTAGCTTCAGCGCTGTGTTTTAATCCACTCGTGCTCCGAGCATAATGATGATATTCACCACCATCCGCGCGAGCCCCTCGGTAGCACAACCAGAAGGCATTTGGCCCCGACCCCTGGTCTCAGTTTAGCCGCCTGTGCTTAACTAGCTGCATGCTCCCACAATAACAGTGCTGACGTCACTGGCCACCGTTGGACAAACGCTGCCTTCACGTTCTCTGCCGAAAATCGGATTACGGAAAACTTTACGCTGGGCATCCAATTTGAACTGACTGGAGGGCGAGAAAGACACAAGACGAAGTGAAGTGAGATATTTCTGGTTGAGCGTTTTAGAGCTCAGCGGAGACAAATCTGTTTTCAGCAGAATGTAGAAGAGAAGCTTTAAAAACACAACAACAAAAAACTTCACTTTTTCACGAGTGTTTTCATTATCCACCAATTGATCAGCTGCAAAGGCTATTGAGTTGAATTATTTTTGCAAAAGTTGACACTTGCATTTCATGCACCTGCCATAAACAAAATGGAAAAATCCCTTGTTGTATGATAGGCTCCCGTATGTGCCAGGTTTCAAAATACCCACCAGGAACACGATGCCGATGACTATACCATTTCCTCTCAAGTTGTGCTTAATGTCAGTGAAGCAAGCATTTAAAACACAGATGTTAGTTTTCTGAGATGTTTCTGCATACAGTTGCAGACCAAACTTGTCAAACATCGCTTATAGTCTGAGGAGGGAATTGGAATAAAAGCTTTTAAGAATGGGCCTTATTGTCAGGTAGCAAAGCAGCCATTATTATGTCAGCTGATGTTTTGTTTTACTGATGTACTACATTTAACCCCAAACATTTGATCAGCACGCACGAGTAGCTGGGGGCTTCCGGTCCTCCTAACATTCTGGGGTCCCTGAAGCAGTTACCTGGCTTTCCCATTTTCCAGATTTGCTCCCATGCAGGAACTTTTATCTATAAACAAAGTTTTGCTTTTTCAGTTTAAAACGGGAAAACCTTTCCTTCTGACTCCTACGTTAGGGCTTTGTCAGTCAAATTCCCATCTGATGCCTTTTGTGTTCATATTGTGATTTGGTGGTTAGACATTACATAAACACGAGTCACGGGGGGGGCGTGCGCGCGCAGGGGTTCAGAGCAAGAAACAATCTTTGTGCGCCTTCAAAAAAAAATTCCGACAGTCCGCGAACGCGGCGAACTGCACAACTGCGAGAGGAGCGGCGCTTGAGAGCAGAGCGGCGGCGGCGACGACGGCCATCTTAGAGCTACCGTGGTAACCGACACTCATCTCCTGGATTTTATATTCTTCTTGTTTGAGAAGCACCCCGCCCGGCCGACGAAGGGAAGAAGAAGACGGTCGCCTCTCACTCCGTCGCGTTCGAACTCCAAGTCGGGATGCGGTTCCGAGGGAATAAACGATTTGCATCCGCTGTCGGACTGGTCCTCGGACTATTATGCGCGGTGGAGGCAGCTAAAGGTAACTAAGCTGGGATTTGTGTCCCGTTGTGTTGTGTGTCGTGTCCTGCCTGTGCGTGTCCGACGGGTGTCCGCTTCTCCGGAGCCTTTTTTCTTTTCTTTTTTCTTTTTCAACCTGCTCGTATGCAGACGCTGGAGGAGAAACCACAGACGGTGGTGTCGGTCCGGTCCACAGGGATGCGTGTTTCGATAACCTGTTCAGGGATGGTCACCCCCCCCCCCTCCGGAGCCGCAGCGGAGGGGATGACGCTAAAGTAGCCCGCCGGGCAGCGCAAGTGCATCCCCGCACTCGCGCGTCCAAATCAGCCGCAGGCAGGCAGTCTCGTGCCATCAGCGCCTGATGTTATACATGTGTGGGATAACACCTGCTTTAGAGTGGGTTGGGGGGGGCACTTTGGAGATAACATCAAGGCCGTGAGACGACCCCCCCCTCTTCTGTCATCCGCATTCGGTCTATTTTTAGCTGGTCTCCTCGCGTCGCTCCTCAACACTCCCTCTTTTTTCTTCTTCTTCAAAATATAAAAACCCATATTTCACCCACTGCACACACACACACACACACACACAACGCGCACGCTTGGCACTCCCATGTCGTTCGTCGAGATGAATCAGTGTGTTTGAGGCGAGGCCGGTGACGATGTGTTTATTTACACCCCCCCTTTTTTTCCTCCTTTGGATTCGGTGTTATTAAAGCTGGCGTCTTTAGCCCTCCATTAGCAGGGCCTAATGCCGGGTTTTGGCAGCGTCGTGCGGTCGCGCCGGGATGGAGCTCTGCTGGTCGGCTGCGCATTGCAGATCCTCCCTCACATGCCCCCCCGTTTTGTCGACGGGTTTGTAAAAAATTCATGCGCTGCGATCACAGCAAAAAAAAAAAGCCCCTCTCTAAATGGGGGCGCGTGAGAACTCGTCTCCGCTGGACGTCCGTCGCACGCCCAGGAGGAGACACGCCGTTTATTTGCTGCAGGGCGGTCCACCACCCTTCTCGAAGCACTTAGGATTTACGGACTGCGCCTTTAGCGAGCGAACGCTCAACCAGCTGGCCCCTGGCTGCGAGTTTCCTGTTCGTGCGTGTGCGTGCGTGCGTGCGCGCGCGGGCAGGTGCGACGTGTGTCGGTGGCCATGTCTGCGGCGTTGTCCTTTTAACGTTAGGGCGTTGAAGGGCCGTGGGATCCCCTAAAAAAAACAAACAACAAAAAACCGTTTTCTCCCCTGTTGCCACCTGAAGCAGCTGAGAAACGCAGGGGGGTTGCTGCTTGCACAGCACTAACTTCAATTCCTTTTCCCATCAGTCATGAGGCTCCTGTTTTTTGGGTTTTTTTTTCTTTTTAAACTTTGCAGCTTGGCTCTGCAGAGGCGCACCTGCCGGCTTTCCCACTCTTATCAGCGGTGGAGGCCTGTGAAAGGACCATCCGGGGCGAAGGCTTATCTTTTTTAAAACCAAAGGTCACTGGTTTGTTTTCGCGAGGGCCGCACCTTGCCACCCGCAGGCCGGCTGGGCGCTTTCTTGGCACGTTGCTGGTTCAGTTTTTTTGGTTCTTGTTCCTGAGCCCTCCGGTTTTAGATACCTGCGATTGACTTTGAGGCCGTCGCCGCAGGATCGGAGCCCAGGCGGCACAATGGGGGGGTGGGGATTTAGAAGCGTTGGCAAGGGATGCTGTGGTGCTCAGCTGTTCGCCCGCACGGACGCTTATCTGCGATGACGTGGCTGCAGCAAACCTCGAAGAATCTGTGTGTGTGTGTGGGGGGGGATATCTGTTATGATACACATCCAAACTGTTACCTACACTGCATGACTCATTACGACGCCAGAGAGGAAACACAACACACAAGTGTGTGTGTGTGTGTGTGTGTGGCAGGCCTGTTACAGCAGGGACTGCGTCCGGGTGCACTCGGGTTGAAACGCACAGAGGAGAAACTGGCCAACAGGCCTCCTGGCTCGTTCGCCATCGAACAAATTGCTCAGGCTTAGGGGTACGTGGAGGCTCCCGGGCCTCAAGTGTACGGCCATTACATGAGACTACATCGGCTTCGATGAGGTGAAGTTAATAACCCCAGCTTGTATTTGTAATTATCGGTTGCGTGCGCAGGCTGCAAATGGTCTGACTAGAATTCATTGTTTGCTTTTGGCGTGGCCCTCACCTGGGCCCGGCGTTTATGCGCCAACATACCAAGGCAGTGGACGACTGGAGGCCTGAAGACACTCTTTCGTTTCAAAGTTCGATCATATGTTGTTACTGCCACCATGTAACAGTTTGAACCCGTTTGCCTCGCACTACGAAACCAGCGCCAAATGGGTCCATTTAGGGAAGGGTGCAAGAAACCAAAGGCTGTTCCGCCATCAGTGGCCTGGCTCACCCCGGGGGAAATAGATGTGCTCACTTTGTGTACGCCGTGCACTTGAGAACCTATTCAAGCCTTCAGGCTGCCGACAATCTGCGCGACGGCAAACAGAACGTGCGCAGCCGCACGCGGCAGACAATGAGCGTGTTGTTCGCCTCTCCCGTGCAGCTTGCGCTGTGCCGCCGTGCGCCGTCCTTCAGCCTCAGTTTGCAGACTCGTTTTTTACTCGGACATAACATCGTTACCTGTCCACAGGCGGGCCGTGGGTTGATATCATGAAAGGAGCAAGCCGGCGAAACAAAGGAAAAACCGAAAGATCAGCTGTCATCAGCGCGTCACTCTGGGCGGTTCAGATCGATTGGACCTGTTTAGTTCGATGTGTGCATGTCGTCTACTCACCTACAGCTCTGTGTGTCGCGGAACACAGATACAGCTACAAAGCACTCAGGGAGCGCGCACATCTTAACTCTGATTGGCCAGTGTCATGGCTTTTGAGGAAATGGGAGTATTAGGGCTTTGCGCGAGGACTTCAAAAGGGTCGGGTTGACTGATTTACGGCCATTTATCTTTTTCGCCAAAGTAGTGGAGGAGGTGCCATCGGATTCGTTCAAAAGGCATGGAAGTCTGAGTCAAATGGAACGTGCCGACAAGTTGCTGGCGGCCATACAAGCACCTCAAACCGAACCACCTGCTCTCCGGTTCACGGCCTAAAATGTTTGCCAACGTTCACCAAATTCAGTTTTGTATTTCTTGAGAGGTCCTGCAACACAGTGACGGTCCGCCCTGGGGTTATGGAGGAACTCTGCATTGTTATCAAAGTGCAACTTGGGGTTGTCTACCGCAAAGAGAACCGCGAAGAAGCATTTTGAATAACAGTTGACTCGCCCCCAGACGGAGCCCCTGCCGGCCAAGTCAACTCGTACATTTTTTTTCTCAGGGACTCTGCAGAGGAACAAAGGGCTTCTTTAGAGCCAGACGTCAGGGCCAGGCTCAGGACTGAGCGCGTCACAATGCGGTCACTGTTCAGAGCAGTGCGTCTCAATCCCGGCCCCCCCCATGGAGAATGTGGATATGAGCTTAACACCCCCGGAGTGCAAAGTCGCCCAGTTGTTTCGATTTCGGTTGTTCGGCGCTGGAAGACGACGGGCCAATGAGGACCCCTTGCCTAATTGGGGTCGATGGTGACTTCCCTCTCATGGGTGCCCCCGCGGGTTGAATGGAGTCGGTGAACCATGGCGAAGGGGTCGTCCGCTCGTGAATATAAAGTCGTGCCACATGACTGGGGAGTTTTGGCGACCACGAGGAAAGGAATTTGCGTTAAAAATGCGAGAGGCTTTTAGTCATTAAAATGTCATTGCCGAAAAACTGAAAACCGCAACACTGACGGCGATGGCCCACGGCGTGTGTTTCCTTGTGGAACTGTTATTATTAAAAGAGAGCAATAAAAAAATCCCCAGCATGTTGGTTACGCGTCTGTATCGGCGGCCGAGCTGCTCGCACTCCCGGGGTAACCCGGAGGGTACGCTACCTGCCGCAGGTCGCCACCCCCGCTCTCACTGGCCCCTTTGTGTCACCACGCACAGAGAGGTGATTCACTTGCTGTCGGGGCCCCATAGGCTCCCCTCCCTGGCAGTGGGACCTGCAGCCGTCCAGGGTGTGTTCGCTCTGTCGGGGGGTTAGTTTTGGGGGGGGGGGCGCAGAAGACAAACAAGTGTTGTCGCCTGGCGGGGAAGCTGAGAGGCTCTCCTGTGCGAGCGGGGGCGTTGGGGGAGTGAGGGGCCCTTGAGGTCTGGGCTTCCCTCAAGGGTCTTCCAGGCTTCCGAGAACAGTCCCCAGTCTGTGATTGAGGTGTGTGTGTATGTGAGGGGTGTTGTGTGTGTGTGTGTGTGTGTGTGTGTGTGTGTGTGTGGGGGGGGTCGGGGGGCTCAACAAGTGAGCAGGAGCTTGTAAGGCAAACAGAGAAGCGTGCCCACTGTTTCAGGCCGTGAGCAGATTCGATTATTCTCGATTTGCCGGCGATTGACTCAGCTCTGCACGCACGCATTCCTTCACCTGTTTGGCTACAGCTTCCGTCCCCAAATTGGCCTCATGAACCGCCTGTGAAGGCGCCTCGTGGCTGCTGTTGACACCACACCTGACCGAGCACAGAATCACTGAACAGTAACCAGTCTGCAGCGAGAATGCCCCTCCGCTGTGCACGAGCGGCGCATCGTCTGCATTCTGCGGTTTGTTTCCACAGTTTGAGCGCTTCGACTTTTCCTTCTTTTTCTTTTTCTTTTTTTCGCCGTCTCCCTGGAAACGCCTCGAGGCCTGACACTCCCTCCTCTCTCCTTCAGTGTACCGCTGCAGCTAATGGGACAAATAGGAATAACAACCTGGCAACAGTGAGGCTTTATTTAGTCGCAGACAGCGACGAGACGAGCCCTGCGCACACACTTGCCTCCTCTGATGCATTTGGCGGGTCCGGCCTCGTAAATAGAACGCATCCCGAAATTCCTAATAGCACGTCGTCGACATATGTGAGCGTGCTCACGTTTCAATGCGTCTGCAGACGTGCAGTTTGTAATAAGGTAATGGTCACAGAAGAGAAACTTGAGGGATTACTTCGCACTGAGCCGAGCTGCACATCAGCACGTGCTGAGAAGATGAAGCAGGCCAATGGCCATCAGGTGTAGAATATGAGCTGAGTCGGTGAAGGCGGAGCTTTGCCCGATGCTCGGATGCAGTGTCGCCGTTGCGCGGCAGGCCCCTCAGAGGTTCCGGGGCATCAGTGGTTTTCACCCGACGCAGCATTCGCAGCGTGAGCCCTCGCGTTTGGTTCTGCCCCGGGGCCTAAGGGTTATGCGGTAACCAGGCGTGCCTCTGCTAAGTTTCTGGGGAGGCAGAAGGCCTTTTCCCTCTTCCCCCTTCATGAAGACAAGGCGTCACAGCGGAGGCATGAAGGGCGAGAGCATGCGCAGGTGCCCCGCCGAATCTCACGATCATCAGGAAGCACTTCATCGCGGTTCATAGGTCAAACTGTATAGGCCGGGCTTCAGTACAATAGCTCAGCACCCATGAAGGGGTTTTGTCTTTGCGTCAGTGTCAGCTGTCAATACGTCGCACTGAGCTCTGGGAGTCAGGAAGCTGTTCGAACTGTGCTGCATCCTCAAAGATTGCCCTGAGGTTTTGTGTCGATTGGCCGATGTCGCCGATGGGACTGTGGCGGCTCACGAAGCCTTTGCCGTGCGAGGTTGCTTGCCATGCTGCGTGTTTATCATTTGCAAGGGGGGCGCGAGGGTTTTTGGTGGCGATCGCGATGGACAACACATGGATTCATGTCGCACGCGGCTCATCTCGGCAGCCGGCAGCCGGCCAATTCAAAGAGAGGGAAGAAATCAGTCTGTTTTCTTTAAGAGTCGGTTGACTTTGCAGATTTAACAATCTCACAGCAGCACAGACTCGGAGGTCATTGGTGGATTGGCTGACGCAGCACAGCTTGGCTCTTGCAACCACGCTGAGCGCTTGATCCCCTGTCCTCTAGTGTCTGAAGTCAGCCGCGTTTCAACCTTTGTCTCGGTCGCTCCGTCTGACGCCCCCGCTCGTCGCCGGATTGGTCCGGAAACGAAACGGACGCATCCCATTACAGGATTAAATGACAATGGCCTTTGTTGGCAGCGTAACCGCACAGCGTACCAGGTACTGCGCTGCCCGACGGGCCGCCATCTGTGCACGTACAGCATCGTGCTGTTCGGTACTGGATTTTACCATGCCCAGGTCGTGCCAGATGAGAATGCGGGTTTGGTCCTGGATGCAGAGTGCGGCCAGCTCTTCCCCTGTTGCATTTCTGTGGAAGCTGCTGCCGAGCAAGCGTACTTGCTGTCGCAGGCCTCCTGTTTCACCATCATGTTGATCTGCGGTCGACTCTGCGCGCAAACGCATGTGCGTCTCAGGCCACGTCAAAGGCTCATTGATCAGTTTAATGGTGATGATTCATTCAGAGGAAGAGGAGGAAGAACAGAAGAAATGACGGCGGGTTGTAAATTGGATGGAGGGCGAAGCCGTTTCTTCCTAACACGACTGAACTACATGCGAGTGCCGGAGCAGCAGGCATAGCTTCAAAGGCCCGTTCCTAATCTCATTCCAGCTCCTAAATCCCAAAGCCGCCCCTCCTGAAAGGAACCAGTCCCTCCCTTACAATACAAAGCCATTGCCTTACAATCGTACAAATCACATCAGTAGTATATGTGTGTGTGTGTGTGTCTATATATATATATATATATATAGTATGTAATAAATTGCCTACTTTCCAAGAATAACGATGTCTGCGTTTGTGCAAATCACATCCTGCTTGGCACCGCAGGCCCGCAGGGGGCTGATGGAGCTGTCTTGTCAAAAGGGGCCTTGTCTGCGATTTCACACGACGTATGCACGGATTTCACGCCTCGGATTTCACCCGAGTGAAAGGAGTTTTTGTCCTCGTGCTCAGACTGAACCTGGGTCGCGTTCCCTCTGCTGCGCGGTTTTGCCACCTGCGAGCAGTACCTGCGTCATAGCTTTGTTTTCAGCCGATCTCTGTTTCTGACGCCGAGCGTCTCAGGCCGTTGCTGGAACTCACTCTGAATCTGTTGGCCAGGATTGTCCCGGGTCTGCCTCGCCTCAGGTCAAGTTGGCAACGGCGACTCATTGGGCTTGATCGGTTCCGAGTGAGTCAACTCCTTGGCTCTGTGTGCGCAGGATGAGATTATAGGGGTGACCCCAGTACAGTACTTGTGACATTGCAACATGCATGTCACAAGATGTTTTCTTATGGGTCGGCCCTTGCAAATGGATGCGAAGCCTTTATGCAGATTTGCCCGAATGCGTAGCGGGTAAAGTGAAGATGTATTTCAGCCGCGATTCGCGTCTGCTGCAGTCTGAAGATGCCTCCAAACAAAACCCTTTTCTCACGGCAAAACAAAGACACACACAAAAACCAATCCTGCTCAAGCGGCTCGTAATTAATTCCCCTTGATCGTGCAATCACGGGGAATTACGCCCAATTATGCAGCGCTCGTTTGCTCCGCTCAAATTGGATTTGACTGCTCGACGTCTGATGCCGTCTGGGAAAAAAACCCCACCGCCGCGGATTCGTGCCTCTCGTAGATTTTCTTCCTTGCAGCCGGGGTGGCTGTCCTGAAGTTCATAACGTAGTGGCGGTGCCCGTTTCCCCCACAGAAGAGCGAAGAGCGCGTGCACGCGATGTTCAGGCTTTGGACGCCGCGAAACTCATTTATTCGGGTAGAAGCAAAAAAATAAAGCAACTGGTTCTTGGACGGCGAAGCCCAAAGTTGCAACTGCCTTTCTTACAAGCCTCCAGTAAGTTCCCACTAAAACAGCACATGTATTGGAAATATATATATTTTCCCATGATCCTTTTGGGCCAATGATTAGGAGCTGAACTGTTGAAAGGGGCTTTTATGTGCGAAGCTGTAAAAATGGGTCTTAAACAAAACCAGTTACGCAATGGCTGCATTTTCTAAATGATCTGGACGTACTTGGTGTCTGATGCCCAGTCTGGCCCCTCTGAGCGTGACCCCCCCCCCACCCCCTCAGCAGCGCGCTGTCAGCTGGAGTTAGCGTCGTCTTTGCAGATCAGTGGCGCAGGAATGCCGGCCTCTCCGCGTGCTTCCAGGGAGGGCGCGCGATCGGCCACAAAGAGAGCTCCACCACCCCCCACCCCCCATGTCTAAGTCAGCCCCGAATCTGTTACTCGCCGCAGCACTGACGCCGGCGGCTACTTCCCTGGCCGGACCGCCGTGCAGAGCTGTGGACGGCCCGCTGCCCCACAAAAACCGCCCTGCAGTTTCGCAGTCGGTGCCTTTGTCGGCCCTGCGATGGTACGGGTGTTTTCGCTGTTTTCGCCGTGGAGACAGTCAACTTAACAATGTCAGAACTTTACAGTATTACAGGCATTTCACTGACCATAACCCTAACCCTAACAAGATACCAGCTGATCTGGCTGGCTGCACTGTCTTGGTCCTGCGCGGCTCCTGGTCGCAGGTGATGCATTCGCGGCGCTCTGGATCACCTTTAATGTTGAGAAAAAAAACAACAACGTCCAAATCCTCATTAGTAAGTTTACTGAAGCTGCGCTGGCAGGAAAGATAAAAGCCAGCAATTCGACTCAGACGAAACCGGGTCATTAAAAAGAAGAAAAAGGGGAGAAAAAAAAGATGCAAATGGCTAATTAGCACGGGTGAGAGAAAAACACGGCAGCTTGTCTCGGGTACGTTTCTTGTCTTTACAGTGGACGCTCACGCTCTCTCTCTCTCTCTCTGCTTCTCGCAGTCAACAAGCACAAACCGTGGATCGAGACGACGTACCACGGGATCATCACAGAAAACGATGACAAAGTGCTGCTGGACCCGCCTCTGATCGCGCTGGACAAGGACGCCCCCCTACGCTACGCAGGTGAGAGAGGGGGGGGGTTTAACATTTCGCGGCCGACGACGTGTACGTTCGAACCCCCGCGCCGGCTCTTTGCCCGGTCGGGCGATCCAGGGGACCGGCCCGGTTACTCTCGAAGACGGGGCCGAAAGAAACCGACCTCGAATTCGATTCTCGGCATAGCGCGCGATGTAGGAAGGTTAAAGGTCAACTCTTCTTCTGATGCGGGCGGCATCTGACATGTGGGCTCGTGCAGATCAGTCTGCTCAGCACCGACACAGTCCTTTCACGCGCGTCTGGTTCTGGCTGATTTTTTTTTTTTTATGAGATGACATACAGCTGGCTCCCATATCCACCAGAGTGGCCCCTTTTCATATGCAGATCAAACTATTCTTTCATGTTTTATTTGCGTTTTTTTCTGCCCCCACCCCCAGTGGCAGCACAATTAGTGTGCTTTATGTACTTTATGTACCGAAGCCGCATCAGCTGTGGGACTTTTTAATCACATCAGGATTGACTTTGGCCGGGAGTCAAAAATGCGTGTGATTTCCACTCGCTCCGTGCTCTCGCTTCACTCGATGTGGCCATTCTTTTTCAATTCTCCGATTAATTGATCTCCCGAACCCAGATTTTAACGTCGTCGTTGGAGGAGGAGACGGCAGATCCGACGTGCCTTGCGAGAAGCGGGCGCAGGCCAGCGATGGCTCGTGTCAGCTGACCGGCGCGGGCCTTTTTGAGGCGGACCGCTCCGGCCAGAGGGCCCCTTCGTTTTGGGGGAGGCCGCGGAGTTTAATGATGCGCCCCCCGCTCCCCGGCGGTACGTTTGTTCCCTCCGTGGTAAATTAGCGCTGAATGCAGGCCTCGGCCTTCCCTCCTCTTTCAGCGGGGGCCCTGCTCTTTGCTGAGCGGGACTGTGTGTGCGCTGAGCTGGCTCTCAGGAGACGGAGCAAGCCTCACGTGGCAGCTGGGGGGGGGGCTCTGCCGTGCCAGTGCCAGCCTGCCCTCTGGTCGGCCCCTCTGTTGCCGGAACAGGTGGCTGTTCGGCACGAACCAGGGGCCGCAGTGCTGGTTTCTCTGGGTAAGGTTGAAATACTGTGCGACCGGCTTTAAGTGCGGTGCGTTCAGGGAACTCGCCGAAACCGAAGCGCTCGTCGGCTCGATTTTCCGCGTCACGTGTGGGTAACTCGGCTCGAGGGGGAACGATAGACGAGGTGGTGAGCTTGTTAAAGGTCAGACCCGCGCTGGCGTCGAAAAGCGAAACTCGTGCTTGTCGTAACCGGATGTCCTGTGACTCTTTCACTAGCCGTTCCCTCCTGAAAGGATTCGCTGAAGACTCATGCCCCTAATCCTTCCTTTCTTTCAACTGGCAGACGACTCTTGGCGCGCGACGGGTTTTCGTGAGCTTACCGACTGTGTTTCCTTCCTGTGTTTTTTCTCCTGAGCTTCTAACTCTCCTTTTAAACTGACGTGGATTTATTCTTCTCTCCCTTCCCTGTAGAGAGTTTTGAAGTGACCCTCACCGAAGAAGGTGATCTTGGGCTCTTTCTTCCTGCCTTGTGCTTAGTCGTTTCTATTAACCCACTAACGCAACCCTCCCTCGAAAAAAAAAAAAAAAAGAAACGGCATCCACACGTTTACACAGAAACTCCCGCCATGCTCCGTAACCCCCCCCCCCCACATTTGGTTTCTCTCGATTTTACGTTTTGTTTTTTTTTCCTCTCACCCCGAAATCGTTTGAACTTCCAACGGCTGGATGAAAAGTGTGTCGTGGGGCCGACTGTACTTAGAAATATCTGTGCATGAGACATCCATTGCAGTTTGCAGACCCTAACAGTTTTTCAGCTGTCACTAGGAAACAGAAAGCGGCTTTAAACAGGAGTTCTCAGCCACTTTGCTGCCAATTAGTCCGATCCGACCCAGCCCTCCCGGCGAAAGGCAGCGGAGGGGGGGAAAAAAAGAAGGCAAATTTGAATGATTTCAGAAAAAGGCAAAATCTTAACAGGGCTCAAAAGATTGCGTAGCCCTCTTGGCAATTGGAGCAGAAATTGA
>JAFBJZ010000100.1:600000-759494 GCA_016785225.1 Psettodes erumei
CACAGGTCACTGGGAGTACCTGGTGATGCCCTTCGGCCTAACTAATGCCCCAGCAGTCTTCCAGGGGATGGTGAATGATGTGTTAAGAGACATGATTAACAAGTTTGTCTTCGTCTACCTGGATGACATTTTGATTTTCTCCCGTTCCCCAGAACAACACACAGAGCATGTGCGGCAGGTTCTTAAACGATTGCTGGAGAATCGATTGTTCGTCAAGGCCGAGAAGTGTGAGTTCTCATGCACCAGCACCACCTTTTTGGGGTTCAAGATTTCAGCGGGAAGCATTGGCATGGATCCTTCCAAGGTCGAGGCTGTCACTGAATGGCCCCGGCCAGAAGACCGTAAGTCATTGCAGCGCTTCCTGGGATTTGCCAATTTCTATCGGAGATTCATCAGAGACTACAGCACAGTTGCCGCTCCTCTCACCGCCCTGACCTCCACTCTAAGGCCAAGTATTCCTGGGGCAGGGAAGCCGAGACTGCATTCCAGCACTTGAAGAAATTATTTACCACTGCGCCTATCCTTGTTCACCCCGACCCGGAGGCACAGTTCATCGTGGAGGTCGATGCTTCTAGCATTGGGGTGGGGGCCGTCCTGTCCCAGAGATCATCACAGGATGGAAAGGTGCACCCCTGTGCGTTCTTTTCCCATCGCCTAACCCCTTCAGAACAGAACTACGACATAGGCAATCGCGAGCTCTTGGCAGTCAAGCTGGCCTTAGACGAATGGAGGCAATGGCTGGAGGGGGCCCGGGTCCCTTTCCTGGTGTGGACAGATCACAAGAATCTGGAATACTTACGGACGGCCAAGCGGTTAAATCCTCGCCAGGCCAGGTGGGCCATGTTTTTTTCCAGATTCGACTTCCATCTGGCATATCGCCCGGGTTCCAAGAATGTCAAACCTGATGCTCTATCCAGAAGATTTGATCCACCGGGGAAGGATCCAGCTCCTGACACTATCCTCCCAGCCAACATTTTCATTAATGCGGTGGACCTCGAGATTGAGGAGTGTGTGAGGCGTGCCCAGGAGGGTTCTGCGGCGCCAAGTGAATGCCCTAGTGGATGCCTTTACGTACCCGCCAGTGCACGACCTCAGGTCCTTCAGTGGGGACACGCCTCCAACCTCTCCTGCCACCCGGGGAGAAGCCGCACATATGACTTCATCCTGCGCAAGTTCTGGTGGCCAGATTTAAGAAGAGACATTCAGGACTACGTCTCAGCCTGCTCGGTCTGCGCCCAAGCCAAGGTAGATCACCAACCGCCACAAGGTCTCCTGCAACCACTACCCACTCCCAGTCGTCCCTGGTCACATATAGCACTAGATTTCATAACAGGTTTACCCACTTCCAACCACCACACTACCATTCTTTCCATCGTTGACCGGACCTGGAGCATTACACGCTCCAATCTGTTGAAAGCGGCTGCTCGGATGAAGGAACGGGCAGACAGGAGGCGTACTCCGGCGCCAGTTTATCTCGTGGGGCAACGTGTGTGGCTGGCTGCCAAGGACATCCCACTGAAGGGGGGCATGCGTAAGTTGGCTCCTCGCTGCATTGGTCCATTCAACATTATCAAGGTTATCAGCCCCTCTGCAGTCAGACTTCGGCTTCCCGCTACCATGAGTAAGATACACCCCACATTCCATGTTTCACGTATCAAACCGGCGGTCACTCATCCCTTGTGTTCTGCTCCTGAGCCCCCTCCCGCCCCCAGCATCATCGAATGGAGAGACATACAAGGTCCGGAGCATCCTGGACTGTCGTCGTCGGGGCCGGGGTCTCCAGTACCTTATTGACTGGGAGGGCTACGGTCCCGCGGAGAGAAGATGGACACCGGCCAGGTTCATTCTGGAGGACATGATGAGGGACTTCCACAGGACTCATCCCAAACCACCTGTTAAAACGCCGAGAGGCGTTTCTTAAGGGAGGGGGTACTGTTATGATCCATGTCCTTTCGGGTTTCTGTCTGTCTTCTGGTGTTTTCTGTTAAGGACTCCCCCTGGTGTTCTTTCCCCTGCTTTTGGTTAATCACCTGACTAATTCCTCGCACCTGTGTCTCATTTGCTCATCACTCCCCAGTGTATTTAAACCCTGCTTCACACTTCCCTGGTGTCGAATCGTGACCATTTCATGCCTGAGCCGAGAACCCTGTACGCCAAGCCTGATCTGTTTTTCGTAGACCCAGTTTTGCCTGACCACCGTTTCTTGCCCTAGCCCCTCGGATTTGTTTGCCGTTTTTCTGACTCGGACTGTTTTTGACTACGCCTCTGGTTTTGCTGCCCTGGTTTTCGGACCCAGATTACGGACTTGTTACGGATTTTTGGATTGTCGCTAATAAAGATCATTGTCAGCACACACTGTCTTGCGCCTGGTTCCTGTACTGATCATCACAAAAAAAGCCTTGTGCAGTTTCCATATTGTACTTTCCGTCAATTTTGGGGATCCTTAAACCATTTTAATCCAGGGAGAGACATATGCAGTTACATTTTACATTAAATGCTTTAAGATAAATAAAAAACAAAAAGTAGAGATGGTTAATTGTGAGTCGGGGGAAATAAAGCGAGAGGAAGTCGCTCGACTCATTGAGAATGCAAAGAGCCACATCTTTCCCATTGCTCAGGAAAATCATTACACTGTGTAACACAACTTGTGAAGGGGCTGCACTCCAGCAACTGTTTCTCCCTGTCATGTAAATCTGTTGCTCTCCATCCTTCAAGAGGCCCTCTGACAAGCAGACAGCATGATAACACTAGCGTTCCTGTGGAATAAGAGGAATGAGCCATAGCCCTACTTAGTATTTCCCTCTCTGACTCCACCAACACACATTTTAGTCACGGTCTATTAGAGTTGGTTTGTCCCATTTTGTCACAGCACCTCTTGCCAGTGTTTTGCAGAAATCACTGGAGGCTCAGTGGACGTAGTGCTACAGTAGTGTTAGAGCCAGTAAGGGTTCACAGATTAGGTTTTATGCAAAACAGAAGCAACACACACTACTTTTGTTAAGCTGTTAAGCTTTTTCCATCGTGATTTATGAGTCAAACAGTCAATGTGAAATCAGTCAATTTATTTGTCTTTAATACAGAAGAAAATATCTACTGTAAATAGTCTGGCATGTTGAGTGATCCTGACAGACAGTACAGCAGTTCTTTGCTTTTAGAAGGCAGACACAAACTCAAAAAAACTAAATCCCTGTTGTGTGACATTAAAACCTCTGCATGACTGAAAATCTGTTCTCTCCATATCTATCAAAACATCTATGGTACAGGCAAGTGGTATTTGTACTTGAATACAAATTTTACTCGTGAATTGTCAGGATGGATTTGAGTTCTACAGTAGGTGACAAAGATCCCTTTGACATGTGTTTTCTTTATTGTGCATCTGCCTCTGCATCTGCTGCAGCCTCTGTCTCATCAGGACACAGATCTGAAACAGAGGTGAGAAATGAAGCTGTTATTGCATCCTTATACCACAAATGCTGGTTACTGCTGTGTGTGTGTGTGTGTATAGTGGTGAAGAATGACAGAGAGACTGCAGCATCTCACCTGTGCTTTCTACAAAGTAGAAATCTGGTGGGAAATTGAGACATGCAGCCTGCTTCTTGAAAGTTTCCAGATAAGAGGCATCCAATGTCTCAGACTTTGCTGCAGGACAGGAAGGGAAAAGGGAAAAGATGATGTTGTATTGATGAATAAGTCAAAGCATAACTGATTCCTAAAATTTGGAGTTTCATTTGGGGTTTGTAGTGTGTACAGATGAGCTGTTACAGACAGCGGCGAACTCACCCAGGAGGTAGAGGTTTCTGGTATTTTTGCTTTCTCCATTCACTGTCACTGAGGTATCTGACCAGATGATGCACTCGGGGCAGGTCACCAGGTACTTCCCAACATGCTCATGAGTCGAGGAGTTAAAGTGAACTATTAAATATATAAACAGAAGTTTAATAAGCACATATAACACAAGACATTGCAATTTCTGGAGAAATTACGGTGGGATTTCTGACTTCTGGAAATGCTGATGCTTAAATGCATTGCTGCTTAGTAAAGAAAGGCTGAAGTTGACCTTCATTGCTGGAAATGCTAGAAAATGATTTGCATTCTTGTCATGAATTGGTAGGAAGGAGTAAATGGAGATGTAGAGGGATGCTCTGTCAACATATTATATATTCCAACAATTACCATTATTTATTTTGGTTAACGTGGTAAATATACATTGAACTGGAGTCAAAATTAATTTTAAATGGGGATTTTGCATGGGTGTGTGTGTGTGTGTGTATGGCCCAGATCACTGTTTTCTTTAACTGAGAACTGTCTCCTGACTAATATATGTGTCTTGTGTGTAGTGTGGGAACAGTATGCTGCAGGACTTTGACAGAAATGTCTGTCAAATATTTGATGACTGCCACATATAGCAGACAAGCCATCTAATCAGCTGATCTTCTTTGAGCTCTTCTGCCATGGGGCATGTTTTCACAGAGTGCACACCTGAATGCAACCACTTAACACCAGCAGTTGCCACTTGAGCAATTAGGTCATCCCAGTAATATAAGCCAGGTGAGAGAGCAGTGTCGAGGGCCAGAGTCAGGGGGAATGGGTTTCAGTTCTGTTGCTGGGAGCCTATTTTTTCCCTTTATAGATCAGTTGGATCATAAGTTGTGGTGTCACCCAGTCAAGCCTCTGAACATTGCATCAATGTATTTCTATGGGGAGGAATTGCATATAAAAAGTTGAATATTTTGGAAATTTTGAAACATGTCACTGAGAAAAATGCCTGGCAACTCCTGATCACGCTGCACATTTAGACATTTGAACCCTGTAAAGTGCCTTGAGATAATGCGTGTTGCTATATACAGATAAAATTGGAATGAATGGAGTCTCTATAACAAACTGTGTGGGACTAGTTAGGTGTCTAAGATAAAAACACAAGAGATTGCAATTGAGATTTCTTGCTCAGCATTTCCCACCAAATATGCACCATAGTGTACTTACATGTCACCTTTGTGGTGTTTCCTGACAAGGTGGTATTAGTACTGCCGTAATGACATTTCCCATTCCTTGTAAGGAGAAGTAAACAGGATTAAAACACAAAAAGTGGGACAAATTTTAACACTTGGTACACCTTACATTGGGTTGCATCAAAGGTATTAAAGAGTCATTCAGCAGTTACATTTTGTCTCCCCAGCGCAGGAGCATATCATCGCTATCGGGTTGGTGTGAGAGTTCAATCCAGGAGCTGCTAATTAATTTAAGATGCTTCAGAGCCTCTTCATTGTCTGATGTTCCAGCATGGAGTATCCATTTTCCAGTAACCTAGATACAGATGTGCAAATCTGTAACAGTCTTTGAGATTTAACACTGACAGATATAAAAAATGTAAGGTTACTGATGGGCATTTTATTAAAGCTCAACATACTGAAAATCAACTTGATTGGAAATTTTTCACATCAACACAAACAGTAGTCTTCTGATTTTCATCTTATTGGTGTGTTCATGTCCTTCTGGGAAATTATAGTTGGGTTTAATCATGTACAAGCACCGGTGTAACCTTTTACACCAATGAAAACTCAATTCTTTACACTCAATCTAAATCCTGAGGACAACATACCCCCTTTTGATCCTCCAGAGGTTTGACCAGCTCTTCACAGTCTGGATCAGATGCGGCAGTCAAAGACGAGAGAGCCAGTAAAACGAAACCAAACCCAACAAACATGATTAGATGTCAAATGACAGCCAGTCAGACAATGCAGCACGAATGGTCCTGCAGGAATGCTGGTGTGGCGGCAAGCAGCGGGGATGTCAAGAGAGAGAGAGAGAGAGAGAGATGGGGGTGGGGGAACCTGGGAGGTGGGCAGGCCACATTCTGCCTCTATAGAAATGGTGTGACTGTGTAACAAACAGTTGGAATGCATCTTTGCTTAGTATACTGTACACAAACATGTTTTTGGCACTGCTGTGAGAAAAACTATATCTGCAGACTACTCCCATATTTAGGGATTAATATTACTATATATATATATATATATATATATATATATAATATATTAGATGTTTGTTGCAGGTAGGCGTGTGTACAAAAGACCCTTTTTGATGCTATATTATAGTGTCATACTGGAGAAATACTGTGGTCTTTGTGGTCTCACTCTTTGTGTGTTTGAGGACAGAAAGAAAGAGGCAGGTAAACTTACACAACAACCACAGACCACGCAGTCCTTGTACATACACTACATATGCCCCCGCTGCTCATATCCGTTAGTTGTCCAGCTTCCTTGCTCATGGGCAATGGCTGAAGAGCACACCAGTGGTGGCAATGAAGGAAGGTTGTTCGTGTGTCCCAACCAGATCTATCTGGTTGGGGCAGGATAAACCTGGATGTATTACTTTCACCTTACCGACCCTGATCTACGCTGCTACCCCTGTCATTACCCCAATGGCCTTGCAGTCGTGAGCCTGCCTATCGAACCACCGGTTGGTTTTGGCAGGACAATGACAGTCACTCTTTGATCTTAAGTGTTGGCAGTTTGGAGCCACTGCTCTGCCGTACAATAAAGGCAACACAACTTAGAGACATAACTCGTGGTAACATAACTTTGTCTGTAAACACACTCAAATACACCTTCAAGCGACTGCGTCACAAATGAAAGGAGTTGAGACTTCGACTAAGGGAAGAGAAGCTTTATACCAGCATATTCAAAACCCATGAAATACTTCTCTGTATTTACAAAAACATAATACAAGAATAAAAAAGAGAAAATGAACACATCACAAATGGAGTCCCACATACTGCCACAAAACAGAAAATATGATCCAATTTACAAATGCATCTTCTCGTACTCCCACTTATGGCTTCAATCTAACAAAAAAATGAAACAAAAACAGAAACACAATAAAAAAAATCTCTGTTCAGTTGTGATGGTGCGTCATCAGTCCATCGCTCACTTTTGCGATAATTTCTCCCCAGATTTTTCTTTAAATAATAACAATAATATCAAATACACATACAAGACAGAGGAGCTACATTTGTGAGCTGTACACTTTGTAGTAAGGGAATGGAAAGGAGAATGTTAGGCATATTGACCTTTTATACATGATGATAATACATCTTGGGCAGTGAAAAAAGTTTTAAACATTGATTAAAAACAAGCTTGTTTTAGCTTTTTTGTACCAACTAACCTTTCATATCACACTGAGATCACAGTATATCCGGATGACAATAAAATATGAGTGACCAAGGTGATTTTACAAGCTTGTGTCTTTGTTTACCCATCAGACTGTCTTTGATTTCTCTCTATCTCATTTTAAAACGTTATGTCATGTAAACTGTGACATAAGCTGATAAATCAATTGGATCCAAGAACTAGAGGTCAAGAGAGGCCTCAGCAAACAAAAGAAACAAACATGACTGCAGATTGGGTGTCCCCCTCTTACCATGATAGATAACATGTTTACAAAAGAAATCGTTTATATTTTGCTGTCCCCATTTGCAACTTTTTCCTGTGGTTGTGCAAACAGAACATTGCACAACAACAGGCCATCCTTCTGCATTCAACAGATGCAGAAACATGGCCAAACCTTTGGGCTGAACAGTGCTGTTGGGTATGAGCCTTTTTTCTTTGTTTGTCATCCTAACTCCAGTTAAATTATAGTTGGTGTAAGGAATGATCTCATGTGATTTGAAGGGAGACTATGTAACTTTTGAAAGAAGAAACATTCTTCCTCGTACAATGGAAAGTTGAATCAATGAACAATGAGATGCACCATTTGCTTTTATAGCCTTGCTCTGATATGACCAGTAGCTTTTTGTTGCTAAATGTTAGCTAATGTTACAAACAACATATTGCTCTGTAATGGACATTGCTAGGCCACTTCAGAGCCTTTATGACTCTTCTCCAATTTTTACACTATGTTTCAGGATTATTATTATTATCATTTACCATTACCCACTTAATTGTCACTTTTGTTAACAGTGGCTACTATTCAAAAGTTACACAGTCTCACTCACAATGCTAATTTTTCTCAATAACAACTCAATGCAAACAAATATTGCAGGCTGTACTGAAGCCTTTCTGTAAATAATGTTGAAATACATAGCTGTCGAACAACAAATAGCTTTCTGAGCTGCGCTGCCGCAACAGGCCTCGCAAATGTGAAAGGATGAGGCAGAATGAAAGATCTTACAATTTCCACGTTTGTGACTGTTTGTGATAGAAATGGGGAAAAAAACATTCTTTGACCCATATCATAAAAAACTAAAAACTCAATGTAAGTGGTCTGAAAGTTTGGGCAACCACAAAAGTTGAAAAGATTTTTACAAATACTTGCACAGGCCTCAATTAAAACCTCATGATTCAACATGATTGTGATGTCTCTCCAATTCTCTTCTGCAAATGGATAAAATAATTTGTAAGGTAAGAGACAAAAGATGTTCCATGTGACTTCAAGTTAGATTACATTTTTACTGTAAATCGAAAAGAGTCCATGTAGGAAATTTAAACTTTAGGATAAATACTAGCCTTTTGTTTTTGGGCATGAGCTCCGTGACATGATGCAAAAGGCAGAAACATCTGTCTGTGACTGGAGTGTGCGCAGTCTCATACACACCGTATGCAAATATACAAAGAGTTCTCCTCCAGGTTTTTTTCAATTTGGTTCCTTTGTACAGTCTCATAGTTGCAGAGGAAGAACTGATGAATGTAGCAGAGTCACCACTTAGAACGGGAGAAGAAACAGGGGAGAAGAAACATGGACAGAAACCATGAAGGGGTGGGGGAGGGCAGGTGGGGGGTAGCAGAAGGACGAAGCCTAGGGCAACTGCCCTGGCTAGGTAGGTGGTGGTGCCGGAAGAGTCACTGGCCTAGATGATGCCACGTCCAGTCTCTCTGCTTTTCACCAATCCACACAAGCCAACTGAGCGACTGACCGATCCGCTGCCCGAGCTTTCACACGCTCATCGTCATGTTTGGAGAATACTGCAGAGATTGGACGGGGAGAATGAGTGTCACCATGTCCGAAGATAGAGAGAAAGGCAGTTTCTCGTATCCTGAATTTCAAGCCACTCCAAAATCAAATGAATCAAATCATTTCCACCATTGTGGAAACCCTCGGATAGCTACAGCAGTTCAACATATAGGAGGTTTTGAAGATTGAAAGTTTAGATTGTCTTGTCTTAGCTTATCTTAATGAAAAGCTGGAGCAAAATCTGCCTACCAGCATCTGTAAAGCTTACTACTTACTAAGTAATAGTGTGGTGGCCATGCAACCATTAGTGAGTCACTGCTCCCAGAGGTAAATTTGCATATGGTGCTTACAAAACACAGCACATAGCTTGTGCTAGCGAGTGTGTGTTGTATTTAATCTTTGGACAGAGCCAGGCTAGCTGTTTACCTTGGTTTCCAATCTTTATTCTAAGATAAGCTAATTGGCTGCTGGCTTTTATTCTATTTTTTGCTTTATTTTTTAACTTACTTTTATGTAGGTTCTCAGCAGCAACACCATCAACCTCCCTCTAATAATCCCAAACAGAAGATGACAGTTGACTTACACTTTCATTCTGAAAAGGGTTAAGGAAGTTTCCTCCCATCTCTCCATCCTCCCTGGGGGTTCCTGGCTGGTTACTCATACTTAGGTTACCAGGAGAGTTCTGCACAAAGGTTATTGAAATACAGCTTAGTGGTAATTGTGTGCTTACTGAAGCTGCAAAACTCAGGCATGGTGCAGTCGCAAACCTGAACTAAATAAATAGCTTCCCTTACCTTAGGGAGACTGTCCATATCGCCTGACCCTGTGAGAGGGAAGTATGAAAATAAGACAAATCACCATGATCATATTAATATTTGTTTTTCCATAAATTATAGAGAAAGACATAACTGGGGATTTTGTGTCAGTGCAGCACCTGCGAGCAAATTTTTCCTGTACCTAATGATCCATTCATGTGATGGGGCTCCATTCCAGCCATCCCACCTAAAGGACCATCGCCACCTGCACCCATAGGGAACTTAGGAGGATATACACATAAGGCAGTGAGACTTCACCATCAGCAAAACAACAAAAAGTAAAACAATACTAATTTTCCACCACTACCACACTCTATCACATCAGTACATTCAGACACAGTGATAAAGAGGGAAAAATGTCTCACATTTGGCCGGCTTCCACCTGGAGGGACTGTGTTTATCATAGTGTACATGTTGTCACCGGAGTTTGTTGACTCTGACATAACACATGGAGAAATAATAAGAGGATAAAAGAACAAACCAATGTAAATACACACACGTGCATGCACAGAGCTTACCTGCTGGACTTGGCATTATTGGGGTCCCAGGTGGCCCTCCGCCTCCTGGAGGTCCCTGAAGTGACAGTTTTGGTTTCCATAAGATTCTTTCATGAACGAACCGCCCAAACAACCACAGTTTAAACTCAAACATACAATACATACCACATAACTTCCTGGAGATGCAGACGAGTAAGGGGTCTGCAGAAATAAAGAAGGAAGCCATGAAAGAAGCTCTTAGTAACTCTTAAACATTCTTTTGGGTGTCTTTGTTAGAGCACTTACGGAATTGGAGTTTGGAGGATTTGGCCAGGGTCTGCCCCCACCAGGTCCCCTGGAAAACACACCAGCACGCACGCACACACACACACACACACACACACACACACACACACACACACACAGACACACACTCTTCAGTTTTATGCTTTGGCAGGCTTCTTTGTTTCCAATTCACTTGGGCAGAGTTGGCAACAACAAAGCCTTCCATTGCCAGAAAGAGGTGATGGGAACAACAACAACAACGATGACAAAAACCTCACACACATATAAAAACAAGAAAGAATAGAGGAAAGCTGTCTCCCACTTCCACTTCCACACCTCTAAGAGCCAGGAACATACAGTAAAGTTGTACTTAAAGTCTACATACAGGAAATGGATGACTGCATCTACTGCTGTGAGAGATTAAGGACGTTTGGTGTTTAATGTTGTCCTTCTGAGTGAGAGATGTGAGGATTTATTTTAGATCTCGAGAGTGAGAAGCAGACAAGGGAAAGGGTTTTTTTTCTCTTTTTTAAACAGGTGCAAATGTAGGCTCATGCTACTCATTCTCAATGCTCATCTGTATGTGTGTGTAGATTACACTGTGTGGAAGCCACTCACATGTTCATGCCAGGCATCCCCGGACCAACAAGGGCATTCAATGGTGGTCTCATACCACCTCCATAGCTCTAATAAAACACACCAAAACACCCTAGTTACAGTATGTCTATAAGAGATTAACTATCACAATCAATTTTTGTGAGTATCTCCCCACATCAACTGCTTCCACACCTGGGGCCCAAGTGGTACCATGCCTCTGGGTGGAGTCATCCGCTGCATTGGTCCTCCCATATTTGGATGTCCTGAAACACAGAAAAACAAGTCCAACTACAACCAGCCTTCAGTTTTGCCCAGAACAGTGGATTGAGTGGATTCAGGACCTGTCAGACTGGGGGATGTTTTATCCTTACCATCTTGTTTTAAGCTGGAAGAAGTGAAACTGTTGTGTTTGACATCTTTGTCTGGACACTATAGTATATATAGTGTGTATATATATATATATATATATATATATAGTATATAGGACATCTATTTCATCTATTTCTGTTTCTGAGTGTTTTAACCTGTGCATCATTTATATGTTGTTTAGAGGAGTGAGTAGGTTGTGTAAATAGGGATGTATTTAAAGGATAGAAATCTATCTTTTTTATTATCAGCAAATGAAGAGACTAAGCTAACAATTATGTCATCCAGCTGACAAGAATTGTCTGTGTAACTGCAGATTGATATCAGACTGCGGTAACAGACTTCACTGCCATCCAAAAACTGTTAAAAACACATAAAGCTGCCATTCTACTGAGACATATTCCTTCATTACAATGAACAAGGCAGGTGTATCTTACTTGTCCCATCTCATCCAAATTACAAAAGTATACAGCACCTTTTTCCAGAGAGTGCTCTGTGGTTACTGTGGTGTTTAGCCACGCTAGCGACATGGCTCTAGTGACGCCATGTTCAGCCAGTCCACAACTTTAGACCAGACTAACCTCAACATGTATGGCTTTTGCCATTAAAATTTGGATTTCATACGCCCTCACCTTTGGTGATCCCCTGGCTGTTCCTTTACTGTCACAATCAAGTTGCCATACAATTAGTGTCTAGTGTACCTTGCTGTCTTGTGGGGTCCATTCCACTTGGTAACATAGGCTGGCTGCCTGGGACTCCTCCAAGTCCCTACAGAGGAAAGAAGATCCATCATCAGCATTATCATCACCATCACAGATATGGTCCATTTCTCCTATCCACTCTTCTGTTTGCTGCCTGCAGGTGTTGGTGTTGATCTTACCTGATTGGGTAATCTGAGGGGTGGTCTGGGTCCTCCAGGGTATCGAGGCGACATAAATGGCTGAAAGAAAATAACGCAGCATAAATGCAGACTGAATCACTCCAGGTTATAGCCTAAATAATCTGCACACAATCCATCATGTGCACGACACGGGTTGGAATGTCTGAAGGGTGTAGTGAAGGGAGTCTTTAATAACGTGCCCATGTCAAGACTCACCAAAAAGAACTTTGTACACTATGACAAAGAAAAACCTTACAGACAACCAAAAGAAATGTCAAAATGTACTGGCCTCAGTCACTAAGCCAGAAGACAGACTTGAGTCCTTCTTTTATAAACCCTTTCACAGAAACCATTGGTATTGTTTTGTGCACGATGGGAAGTTTTTTCACTCTCCAAAACAGGAAGTCAACCGGAACTACTATGAATGCCTTCTGCTGACTTTTTGGGCTCATTTAACAATTGCATGATGGCAGAGTGGGACAGGCGACCGCATTTTCATTGGATAGCATTTATGGAAATAAAAAATGAGGGAATAAAGGATG
Organism: Psettodes erumei; assembly: GCA_016785225.1. Classification (NCBI taxonomy): domain Eukaryota; kingdom Metazoa; phylum Chordata; class Actinopteri; order Pleuronectiformes; family Psettodidae; genus Psettodes; species Psettodes erumei. The sequence continues at coordinate 612,911 of JAFBJZ010000100.1, forward strand.
AGGTTTGATAATCATGATGCCAGTGCATGTGTTAACCATGTGGAATTTGGCAGCATTCTGCAGCTGTGAGTGGGTTTTTACTTGTCCTCGCCATAGTCAGTAGCGATGCTGTTGCTATGTCTGCTGAACTAATTGCACTGTGGTGAGTAAAGTCAGTCTGCTGTGTCGGCGAGGCAATACTTCAACAAGCCACTAGAGAGCAATGGGCCACTTGTTATGATCATCTTTAACCAACCCCCACTTCTCATGGCCCTGCTGTGCTGAAGGTCCATTAAAGCAAAACAGATACAGTATTGCAGGCATATTAAATTATGCTTTAACGATTTTTAGAATATGAAATTTATAATAATGATAAATGAAAACCTTGGTCTCATACCTATCACTAAATGCAACAACTTTACATGGAAAGTTCAGAAGTAAGTGAGTGAATAACTCATAAACTAACTCAATGAATAAATAAACACATGAGACATGCATGAAGTTTAAAAAAACAACAACCTGAGCATACGTATTTACAGGCACTGGAGGCATTACTGTGGCAGAGCTGTCTACCCCTGAGTATACCCCGCCTCTCGCTCACCGCCTGTTAAAGTTGGCTCCAGCCCTGCACCCCCCACCCCCCACCTCCGTGACCCTCACAAAGATAGTGGGTATTGCTAATAGATGGATGGATGGATGGAGGATGTTTTATCTTTCCCCCTCCACTTAATCAGAAAATTCAGCTGGAATATTCTTTTATCTAGTCCATGTGCAATGAATTGTAGAACCTCAAGTAAGATCCGGCACTTTGTTAATTGTTGCATTAGTTTAACCGATAGGTCCTGACAAGACCTTGTCTTCAAAGAACAATTGATCTTCAGGAGGAGATGGAAACGGCTGTTCAGACCCAGATTTCAGTTTTCTTTGAAAGCGCAGCTGAGAAACGTCTATGAAGGTTATTGATCTGCGTGTCAGATGTGAGCGTCTGAATTTGACTAATAATGATGGCCAATCAATGTACAACTGGCAGAGGCCTTTCTGATGGAGAACAGATCTGGGACAAAGCTGTGTGAGTATGATTTTGTATGCGAGAGAGTTGTTTCTCCTGTCAGACTCCATGTTCAGAAAGACACAGTGGTACACCGACACACAGACAAATGTAGATTGTACACATATGTAAAAAGTATTGTACACTAATGTACACATTTAAGTTTGAGGGAGTTTTTTGAGGAACAGTTTTATGCGTTAAATACTTTTGAAAAAGGAGCCCTGGACAGTGGGCCATAATTTACCTGGTGCCACTTTTATCTAACACTATGCTTAAGTGGCCTAAACACCCAAATAGTTCTCTATCTCACTTTCTGCGAGTGTGTGTGTGTGTGTGTGTGTGTGTGTGTGTGTCTGTGCGCACTTCATACCTGAAAGAATCCTGGAGGGACTGGTCCCACTGGCATGCCCTCTCCTGGGGGAAGGTTCCCAAGGACAGGGCTGGGAGCTGCTGCGGCACTCTGACAGAGGCAAACACACACACACACACACACACAAAAGAGATATAAACTCACAACTCAAACTAGTCCAGAAAACTCAGTGCCTCATTGCTCAGTAGTGTTGGAGAGTAACTATTAAGCAACCTTACTTAAGTACACATTTGAGGTACTTAACTTGATTTTTCCATTTTGTGCCACATTATATAAGTTGCAAACTACCCAACATAACATTAACTTTATAAGTTAAAATTGGTTAAAATACGTCTATTTTTACTTGACTAAAAGATATGTCAGATTATCTGAAGATGTGTGTTCAGACACACAGTTACTTCCACCACCACTGTTGTTAACGTCTACACCCACTGAGCCTGCCCCTGATGAAACAATACATAAAAGTCCTAAAAACAAAAGCAATCCCAGGGTCTTCCCCCATCTCTCTCTCCCTCAGTGGGACATTTCCTGTTTCTGCAGATGCCCTGCCATGGGTGGCCCAGGTTTATTTTTATACCTTGTGTTTTTTTTGTTGTTGTTGTGCTTGTCCCAGACGGGCGGCACTGGCACCTTTCAGCATTGCCTCTGTCTGCTTCCTGTGGTATTGTACTCCTGACTAACCCGGAGTTACCACCCAGCATCGGCCTCTTCCTCATGCTCATTAAGAATAAAGAGCAGACAATATATAGTGTGGGAAAGCATAGAGCCATATATATATATATATATATATATATATATATATGATAATGTGTGAGCAGTGAGCACATAAAGACAGCTCGCCAATGTGTATTTTTTAATTTATTTTTCACTATCTGCCCACTCTCTGTTCTATTTCTCTGATCTCTCCTCTCGCTTTCTCTCCCTCTCTGAAGGCATCGGGCCGGGTATAAAGAGCTCCAGTGAAATTCACCCACAGTCTCTGAAGTTTCCGCCAGCTGACTTTTTAGGTCAGACAGGAACAAGGTTTAATCAGAGCTGAGATAAAAGCAGACTGACGACACTCCTGTATCTTCCTCTGCTCCAGCTCGCTACCCTTGCTATTCCCTCATCCTCCCTCATTCTCCTCCATATCTCCCAAATTGTTATTGTTCAGCAACAAGGAAGTGGATGCCTTGCAGCTTTCTGATCCCAAATTCTGCTGCAAACAGAGCCTGTATTTGTATCAGCAGATGAATGTACAGATGGACACAGATGGATATTGTATCTCCATGGTTCAGTGGTGAGAGACTGGATTTGGTTTGTTTGTGTGCGTCTATGTTAATCTGAGTGCACAGTGTGCAGCATCAAGTGCGTCGTTATTTTTTGAGAGGTTTTTTCCCCTTTCTTTTCTCCCTCTTCCTTCTCCCAACCTGGATTACCCAGAATGCCTTCACTCCGTGGCAGCCTGGAGGTCTGCTGAGTTTGTTTCATGCAGAGAGCGTGAGAGAGAGAGAGAGAGAGAGAGGGAGAGAGAGAGAGAGAGAGAGAGAGAGAGAGAGAGAGAGAGAGGGAGGGAAGGAAGGAGAGAAAAGAGGACAAAGAAGAGATTATGAATGTGCGTGTGTGCGTGTGGCAGTGAGTGTGTGTGCTCTTAATGTTTGTTTGTGTGGGAAAAGGAGAACTGGAGGAGAAAAAAAAATCTACCTGACCTGCTGACAAAGCAGCATTTTCCAAATACAGAAAAAAATACATACCAGGATATCTTCCTGCCTCAAAACCAGCACCCAAACAAAGACAACACTGACTCCTCTGGTTCTGACTGACAGCCTCCCTTGATTATGACAAATCAAACTGATTCAAATGGCATGAAAAAATCAGAAAAAATGGAAAATGAGTCACATTGAGAAGGATTCACAAAGCCACTTTATGGAGAATCCTTTCCCCCCCAGTTCTTCTGAAAAACCTTCTTGACCTCTCAAATACCGTGTCGTTGTTGGCCTTAACGACTGGGACACATGTTGTGATTTAATAAAAATGTCTGTGCAGGATGAACTACACGCTAGCACATCGGACCCCGCAAGGTGCCTTACAGTCAAGAAAAGAATCTATAGACCCATTTTCACTGGTGAGCATGATAACAATAAGAGCGATCATCCAAAGTGTTGGTTGCAAACAGTCAATAAAGCTTAAAGATTTTTAGACTCATAAGATGTGATACTTCTACAAATTGGGAGTGTTAGTGTTCATTTCAGTATCCAAAAAAATGCTCGCGCTTCCTCACTTACACTAATGACCTTAATCAGCTGGCTTGTGGATGGTTATGGAGAATTATGCGAGCAGCTTTTACTGTTTATTTCCACCGGTAACGACTTACTCAGATAACATAATAGTAATATTCAATAACACTTAAATTAAACATGCTGATGTACTAAGACCTTTACTGTAAACCCCCCCCCCCACGATTCAAAAGCTATGCAGTCAACCCTAGCCGCTGATAACTGTGTTGACAGTGAGACTGATGCAACGTGACCACATCGATGTGGTGCAATTCGCTTATATTAGCTACAGCAGTGCAGCGACCGGGAGGTTAATGTTTACTGTGTATTACTCTGCGAATTCCTGTCGGCCAGTTCTGTCTAAATACTGATTCACAGCCAAACTCAACATATTCCAGCACTTAACCTTCGCAAACACGGAATGCACACAGAGCGTTATGCACTGTTAATGAGTCTATCATTTACACTTCTCACACACCAGTGTTGACACTTTTCTGACAAGGCCGGTGGGGGGGGGATGAGCTATTGAGTTGGTGGCTTTACACGTTAGCGCGCTGTACCATAGTGTACTGTATGTTGTATGGTGTGAATGTGACAGTCAGCAGAGACCTGTGTGGTGAGACTTGGTACATTATTGACTGAGTTTAGATGTTTACTGCTGCTAATATTCATTGGGCTCGCCCATAGGCAGTGGGTTGCTGATTCAGTTTGACAACACATGGTAAAACCCAGATTATCTCACAAATTATTCACAATGCTTCAACTGGTAAATGAAAGTTAACGTCCTGTTCTTGTTGTACTGTATTATATAATGTCATTTTTACACAGGGCGGGGAACAAAACCACTCCTCCCAATCCCATTGGATCCCCACCAAATTGTCTGACCTCTCTACTGACGCCAGCTCGACTCTTCATCTGTGTCAGGGTTTTGCTCCCTCTTCCTCGATTCACTGTGTTCCCTCTGTGTCTCTGGGTCTTCACAGAGACCCCAGAAAGACTTGATGCAGTGTTTTAAGAAGCTGAAAACAACACAGTCAATTCAACTGCCTGTTCAGAAACCCCATTACATCAGGCCCTCTGACTTCATGAGTTACTGAAATGTTCTTGATGTTTGGTTGTACGCTATGATAATTACTGGCATTGTAACCATGAGCTGTAATGAAACCTGAGGCGGTGGAACGGCCACTGCACGTCCTCCGGTAAACACCTGCATCTCTGGCAAACTCATATGTTGCATAAATTATTCAAACCAACATCTTCCAGCAGATTTCTACAGTACACAACATACAGTAGCACATAATACAACATCACTGAATTTGCACCAGAGTACACTGCCCTCCATAAAGAAAGAATGGTGGTGGTGGAGTGTGTGCACTTGGAAGAAATGTGTAAAAGTACAATCTGATATCCAGGATTTAAAAACTGGTAAAGACGAGCGCCTCTATTCCCATGTGGAACTAATCGAATTGTTGGCATTCATTGTGAATTGCTGAGTCATGAACAAAAGAAAACCAGGATGGCACTCAGTAGAGTGCATACCTCCAACAAGGCCAAACAATGATACAAGTCCTTCCTACACTCATAATAGAAAAAGTAAAGCACAAGTAGTCTGACAATCTCCAATTTGTACAAACTCATAGATCTCTGCTCTAACAAACCTGTGTTATGTCTGATCAATACGTCTGATTTTCTACATCAAGATCTAGATTATTTCCTGAGAATTTGGGGAAAATGTCTAACACTGAGGCCATGCTCTGAATTCCCTATGTACTGAGTTCTTCTCTTGCCCGTGCCCCGTCGCTTCACAAATGGGGCCCATATTGGTTTAGCACTTTTTGCAATCCTACTGACATGCCAAGAAACAAACCAATCAGTGTGCCTGGCAAAGTTAGAAAAACCCGGAGAACAGATTTTATGTAAAGTAACCAACACACGCCGTGCTTCTCTGCAGAAAGCACAAGAACTGCTGAAGGAGCGGCAGACATTAAAATGTGGTGCAATTACACTACAGTTCACTACTTTGCAACCTAATCAGACTTTCTACATGCTACATTCACACTACACTAATCCCATCGGACTAAAGTGCTCAGTAACACTTAATGAGATAACTCGCAAACTCTGTTATCCCTATATGTTTACTGATGATGTTCTTCGCTAATGCGTGCACGTGATGATGCATGTACGTACTTTGTGCGTGTGTGTGTGTTTGTGTGTGTGCGAGAAGGTGGGGAGTCGTTTTCATTCAATACTTCAGAGACTGAGAGACCCACAGTGATGCGTGAGTGGAATCTCAAAAGGCTGTCTGTGTCCATCTCCTCCCTCTCTCTCACTGTCTGCCTCCTCCACCTCTCCCTCCCTCACTTTGGCTGTCACACAATAAACTCTCTCTTTTAAAGGATGGTCAATATTCTATATTTTTTCTTAGGGGTTAACAAAAATCTCACGAAATCACAAAAAACAACCATAAGTTGATTCTAAGAACAAGCACTGATTGTGTATCAGATGCCTGATGTGACATACAGCCACACTGTTGCATTTGGTGATGTTTTTTCAGAGCAGCAAACATGGATAATGTCATTTATTTTCACTTGATCCCACATGCAATATCCTGCTACCACAGTAAAAACTCACGAGCGAACACAACATGTATTTATCTGCAAGGCTGAAAAACAGTCCCTAACAAATGCACAATGTAATTATGCTTGAATACTGTTAAGGTCCAAGTCAAAGTGTTGGGGATTGTTGGTTCTGGTTATTTAATAACATTTGCTAAGAAACATGTACAATAGACTAACACCAGCCTTGTCCTTTAAAGTACTTCACAGTCAAAACAGAAAAGTTATTTGCAATGTTGATTTTTTTGTTCCTATTATTCAATTAATTGCTTTCTCTGAAGAAAAAAAATTAAAATGTTTTTTATATAAAACACAATAAACACAATTGTCTAAAGCCAAAATTGATATCTGCTTCTACTTACTTTCAATCCAACAATGAAGAGATATTCAGTTTGCAATGGGATAAAAGACAGGAACACAAAAAGTCTTCAAAATTGAGAAGCTGAAATGAAATGTTTTCTGTCATTATGAAGAAGAGCTGCAGATGGAGCGCTCTGGTGGTCGAATGGATGCAGCACATGTCGCAGAACTACAACGTCCCCAGCTTTGGCTGAGGATCTTTGTTGAATGTCATAACCCCCGTCTGCCCCTGTCAAACAGAAGGCATGAAAACGGCTGCAGATTAATTTTACCCGTGTTTACTAATTGATTAACCGATTAAATATATAAGCTCTAACATTTAACACTAAGTTCATGGTGGAATTATGGCCAATGATTAGCGATGTCATATTTTCTTTGGGGAATTCAATGGCAGTGAAATGTAATTAAGTATGAAGATACAAGAGATACAAGTTCACAGATCCCTTTGGTTTTTATGCAAACTGTCTTCAGGGAGTCCACTGGGCGGGGGGCAGTGGTTGGGTTTGGGCTTGACACTGTCTCAAGGCCGCCCGCTGTACAACAGGATCTACAAATGACACACCACACAGGAAGGAACTTCGTTCCTCCTCCCTCTCCCTCTTTCCAGCTCCCTCCATCCTCTCAAATGCCATTAGTCCACTTCCTGAGCAAGGGAGGGGGGAAATGGAAATTAGAGATACTACCACTATGCATCACACACACTCACCAGCAAAACACACATCCACATACATTAAAGAATGAGAGTGGCAACACAACAACAAAATTGATTTCTACATTAGTGCATATGTACAGACTATAACTTTCTACTGTCAGTCACTGTCAAAAGCATAACTACAGTGTATGTACACCTAAGGGTTCTAACTATTAAGAGAGTTAGAGAGGCAGAAACAGGGAAGAAGTGTGTTTTAGCAGCACAGAGATGAGAAAGGGTGTGCTCTGCTTTTGACCATGTATTATTCACAGTCTCCTGTGGTGAACACAGCCAGATCAACAATCTCCACTGTCCAATCCTGAGCCAAACTTCAATTTCAAGGCAGATAGGCTTAAAATCGCCCCCTGGCATTCAAAGCTGCCTTCTTAACCAAAGCATGCCATATGCTTCACCAATAAAACATCGGGAAAAGTGTTCTCTCTGCTTATTTCATTCCAGATCTCTGCTGTTGTGCAGCAGAATCTGGCTGAGTTCAGGCTGCCAAGAAAAAAAAGAGGCATACATGAGTGTAACAATGTGTTTGTCTGTGGTAATTCCTTTGAGAAATTTTGACTGTGTATGCTTCAAGTTAAGTTGAGGTTAATATATTTCTTATTGTCAACAAATCACATGGTGGGACCAAAACCAAACAAAGAATTCATAATTAATAACAAGTATTGTCTGGGTAGTGGCTAAAGTCTTCAAAATCGTTTGTCCAGCACCTGAAACTTGGGTTAAAAGTTGCTACCCAGCAGATTAACCACAACACGAAGGTGACACCCTCACTTGCAAGCTGGTGAAATGGCTCTGACAGTCTGTGTTGACTGATAGAGTTTATCCATCTCTACTTTATTTTGAAGACACACACTTCCCCTCTGCCATGCAGCATTACACATCCATGGCTGAAAATAGTCCCCAGTAAATGCACTACTTATTCCTGTGTGAGTAATGTTTGCTAAAAACAACTCTGCTCAGCTGTTTAGGTAATTACCAAGTCTACCATATACATTTGTGACCCATATTCACAGGTTTATGTTCTTCAGTAGAAACCGGAGGGCCTGGGCTGAGGGTCACAGACAAGGTATGGCAGGTGTGGGTCTTTTGTTGACAACAGGAAAAACATAAGATTAAATTTATTATTTAATTTGTTCAGCTGGAGAAGAAGATGGAGCAAGACGGGGTCAAATGTCTCAGACATGGGTTTGGTGTTATTATAACTGATTTAAAAACAGTGAAAATCTGAAGTGAGCTGTAATACACCCACATTTTGTAGAGTTAAACCTGGAGGAGAGCTCACCTATTTCAACCTGCGCAACATCTTCGACTCTCCATGTTCATCCTCCCCGCCCTTCTATATCTTTTCAGTCTTCAAGACAGTACCACTCAGACACTCTCCAGTGTGATATTACTGGGTGATTACCAGCCAAAACGGCGGCACAACACTAATCGGCTTGGCCTCACTGGTTGAATACAGGTATAGGGTGATGTCAGCTGCAGGGGGTGACAGTACGTGGGGGTGGAGGACGCTGGCCATATTTCCTTTATCACTGATGTCATTATCGACCCCTGTAGACATCTCTGAGGCTGCGAGGAGCTGTATTATATGTGAGGTGGAGCCGTGAGCTGATGCACCGTCAGATACACATACAGAGCTGAAAATGATAGTCGCTTTGGAGCTGGAGCCCCACTTCTCCCACCGCTGCCTCACTTTGCTTCAACGACACCAGGGGGAGATAAGGGGGACGGACTGAACACAGAGGAGATGAAAAGGCTGGAGAGACACAGAGGTAGATTTAAAAAACACACAGCTTGAAACGAAGATAATACTGCATGTCATTGCATTCTCCAGAAGAAATTCACATATTTTGTGACCTTTGACACTGAACAGATCCGTGGCTTTTATTTGAGGGGGGGGCTCATCAATCCAGGCCACAGGAAGAACTAGTGAGAAGTCGCTTTCTGTGTCTCATCTTGCAGTCCCTCTAGTGCTGCAAGGCCAGACACAGGAGACAGCGCGAGATAAGGATATGGTTGTCTACAACAGCAGAAAATACACTGGGGTTAGTTGGGGTCAAAGAGATAACGCGCTGGTCTGATCGTGTCAGCATTCTCACTCTGCCCTCCTGCTCTGCCTCCGTACTCCTGCTGCCACTTCTATAGTTCAATCTCTGGATCATTCACTATAATCCCTTTCACACACAGCCTGCGAGGCCGCCACTGTGTAAACTTTAGCAGCATTTCGGTAACTTTCCCCCCAGATGCGTCAGGAGGGAAAGGATATTTAGGTACACAGTGCTCAGTTTGTAAAACAACAAAAAACTCACTTTGACTGATTTCAAACAAAAATACTCTGTCCCAGTCTCCTCTGATTACATTTTTTTGTTTTCAGAAAATATTAAGTCCAGCAACTGCTCCGTGGAATTCATATTGCTGAAAGTTTCTGGTTTCTGGAGAGAAAACTTTCACTCGGACCGCTACAGACACATAACGCATGTTCCTGAGCGAGCCCATTACTTTCATAATCAATAGTAATAACTGCAGTCAAATGAGAAATTACTCTCCCGTGTCCTTCAGCTCTGACAGAGCCCTTTCTGGATCTTACACCCTCTTGTCTTCCCCTGCCCTCAGTTAACCTCTCCCCTCTGCTCTGCGCCTGCCGTCGTCTATGCATATGTCAACATCACATAAGCGCTCCACCTCGGCATGTCCAAACACGCGCGTGACATGACTCAGCGCAACAGGCCAGCGGAAAACACATTCCTCAGAGACCGGAGGACTGCAGCGCAACAGGCCAGCGAGAGAGGATGGGAGGTGATAAGAGACATAAAGAGGAATGCAGGAGGACAGAGAGGATGGGGCAGAGATAGAACGAGGGAGTGAAGAAGAGAAAAAAAAATCTGCTGATGTGAAACAGCAAGGATGAAGCAGTGTAGAGAGAGAGTGTGTAGGGGGGATAAGAAACAGAGTGAGTAATTTTGATGTTTTCCCAAAGAAAGCCAGAGAAGCAGAATATAAGCAGCCCGACATGCAATAAGTGTTCAGTACTGAAATTTCCCTTTTTTTCCCTCAAATTGTTGGAGAGCATGTCAACCATTTCCATCTCTGCGCAACCTATGGAAATTCCCGTTCTGTTTCTGCCCTCGGTCCCTCTCCACTCAGCTTGCTCTTCATTGCCATGGCAATGATGTTACAGTGAGTCACCTCCACATCTCCCTCCTCCTCAACGCCGCCAAGAAGGAAACACGGGAGCGTGCGAGAGGGAGACATAGACAGAGACAGAGAGAGCGAGAGCGAGAGAACAGGAGAGAGGGAGAGAGAGCGCTCTGTTTCCCTGGAAACAGACTGGGGGTCTCCCCAACCCCCATTGGTTCTCAACTGGTTGGAATCAGCTTGTTACCCACAAAGCTGGGAGCCAACAGAGTCTCTGTTTCTAGGTTGTCTCTGTCCTCTCTCTCTTTATATGCACATAAACGCACACGCGTACGCCTGTCCAAATTCAGGTTCACATTTCATGCCACATGCCTTCTCAGGTTCGGTTCACGCTAACACATAATCATGACAACAGTCCCCAAGAGGAGCTCGTCTGCTGATTTCACATTTGCTTTTCTGAGCAAACATGATGCTGTTTGCTGGATGTTTTCAATTATTTCCTGATAAATAAAAGTAATCTGCATTGCTGTGCGAAAGGAACTAATAATCAGTACGCAATTGATTCCAGTAAGAGGTAAAATCATCTCCAAAGGATTTAATGCAGCTGGTGGTAGTTTTAACAATTTTTAACAAAGGTTTGGAAAATACAAGTTATAGACGGTTCAACTCAGGTAAGAAAAGTTTTGCTGACGTGAATTTGTGGAGTTTGTATCGGAGGCAGCTCTGTCTGAGAAGAAAACTTCAGGGGAAAGAAAGTCCCACAGTCAGGAACATGGCAACATAGCTGCAAGGAAGTCGGACTGTCGAGGCAGAATATTTATTTTATTTAATCTGAGCTCTGAAGAGTGGCTCTCAGTGGGATTATTTTGTGTGGAAAAAAAATCAATGGATGGAAAAAGGAGCAATAATTCTTTCAGTGTGACCATTGTGTGTGAAATAGACTGGAAAGACAAAACAAGCTGATCAGACCTGTTTGATTATTGGACAATACTAAGATGAGCTAGTGTTCAGAGTGGGCAAGAAACAGAAAAGCAAAATGGAAACTGTCTTTTCTCTCAGCAACAAAGATGTGATCAGTGAAAATCATGGCAGTCTGCCCGTTACGTTTTGATATTTCCTGGGTACAAGAGGAAACTTGAGCAAGAAAAGGTCAACCCATATTGCCATTCTTGCACTGCTGGAAAGAAATTAAACATTAATAATTAATCATTTCAACATTACTGCATTTTCTATTGCAACCTTCTCATGCACACTGTGCCTTACTGGGTTATTAAACTTGCAGAACATTAGTACTTACAGAAAACAACCAGAGTGAATCAGGGGTAAAGACCCATTTTATACTTGTCCAAAGCAGGACCACAGAAACCACCAAAAAAAACATGTCCATGGTCAAAAAAATCAATGAGTGTCCTTCTGTTCAATGTAACACTACATATTTATACTCTACACAACATGTTTCTCATTGCAGAATGAAGCTTTCAGTTGAGGAAGTTTTCAGTTAAACCCCAGGGTCGCCACACCTTCCTGTCCTCCAGCCTCAGGCTGGCAGCACACTACGTTGTGTGTCCCCTTGAGTTTGCAAAAATACCAAATGCTAAGAGTGCATCAGGACGCAAACGAATAACCCCCCGTCCTGTGTGTTAGTACATATTTGCGAATGTGCATACCCCATAGCCGTACAGTGAAGACAGAATGCGTGTGTGCCGCTGTTAAATTGAGCAACGTGAATACATTTCCATGAGAAAGTGAGAGAGGATGAATGCAGGATCTGGCAGCGTGAGACAGAGCATTTTTATCAAAGGGGGTTGCTCTTGGCACTGCCTCTTGATCTCTTCTTCCCCTCTAACTGCCGTGTGCCTGATATCTCCCACAGTGATGCCACACAATGATACCAGACTCCCTACGATGTAATACTCGCCTGTGACACTGCTGCCTATCGATGCTGCATTTTATATTTTGCTGCTCTTTCTCCAGCTCATCCCTCTGTCAGCCTCTTTGTTCATTTTAAGTAAATCATCCTTTCACAGGCAGCCTGCCCACAGCACTGACACTTGTTTTTATTTATGTATTTATTTATTTTACACATTTTTGCCAAGTAATAGAATATCAAGGGACACCTTCTTATATTTGGAAGGTATCTGAGGTATCCCTGGATAAATTTTAAGGGGTTTAATATGACCGTCAAAGTGTTAAGGCAGGAAAAAAAAATATATATATATATATATATATATATAACAGCTTTCCAAAACCTACTTTTGTGGATACTTAAATTTTTTTTTCATTTAAATTAAAACAACCTTAGAAAGTTAGTAAAAGTGTTTCCTTGTGAACACAAGGTGATAACTGAACAAAGCAGATTTTTTTCTTACATTATGTGGCAGCAGACAAATTCTTGGGATGTTTATTGGTAGAACTATTATTCACCAACAGTCTGCCTCTCCACCTTTTTTCAAATTTAATGCCCGTCCTTGCCCGTCTCCCTGTGAGGAGGCACGCCTGGCTGATTCTTCACGTGTGGCCTGTTTCCCTATCTATCTACTTGTCTTCTGGCTGACGTAATAGCCTTCAGGCTTTCCTCCACCTTCGCACACCCACCTTGCGATAACGGTAACTGTACATGCACGTTACAAAAGTTACCTACGGTTTTTGACTTATTTCAAGTCACAATATGCACAATATGTTTTAAACGATTGAAACCTTCATTCTTCCAGGAGAAGTCATTTTTTTCAACCCACGACTTGCTTCAGTTAAAAAACACATTCTTATCTGGGGGCTGCACGGCACGACCAGTACAACTGTCGTACGCTGATAATCTCCAGATCTCAGGAGTCAGGTATCGCTTTCGGTGGAGTTTTGTTTTTACATCAGCTCTTCCAAACTCTCAAAATTTTTCTAACTCGTCAGCCCTCCTGGCACCAGCCTGGAGTTTGCAGGAATAATTCGCTGAGGGAATTTTGAACATGCGCAGAGTACATGTATAATTATTCTGCTCAGAGTGCCACGCACAAATACACAACCATGCACCAATGCACTTAACACAGTTTATAAGGAGACATTTGTATTTCAATTAAACGGACCATTTCTCAGTACAGAAAACATTTTAAAGGGTCTAAATGTCATAATGTAGTCGTGGAAATGCTGCTAATATGTTCAATATTAGGTCTTACAAGCAGGTTCATGCTGGCTTGATTCTTTCTCAATCCACTATCATTTGCTCATATTTTGGAAATGATCACAAAAAGTCTGCTGTTAGCAGAGAAACCGATCTATTTGTCCGGCAGAAATGAGCTTAAAACATACAATCGCATGTGATTCACAATCGCAGTTTATCCATTTAATAGTTAGCCTGAGACATCGCAATGTATATTTGCTCTCGAAATACATTCACATTGATGTTTTACAGCTGTCAACTTTCAAACCCCCTCAGGAGAAGCCTGATGTGACCTGCACGGTTTCATGTCTTTTTCCTCAAAGACGGAAGACAGCAACCGACTTTTGTCTCTAATGAGGCCATTTCCCTGTCAAGCAAAAGAATTTAAATATAACTTGTTTTTATGACTTCATGGCCCTTCACAAATGGATGCTGCTCATTTAGCACCGAGAACACAATTTACAAAGCACTTAACAGAACTGTAAATGGCCTTTCTGATGCCTGAAAAGCCTTGTCTGGGGATGAAATCAATATCATTGCATCTCACTTTGTTCATCAGTCTTTTCTTTCTCTCCCTTTTAACATTAGATCGCTGCATTATTGCTCTCACAGACCCTCCTCGCACACTGAAATCTAGCGATATGATGGACACATGGGCTACCCAAGCACATGCAAAGAGACTTCACTGTAAAACCATTTCTTTAAATGAGAGAGCCAGCTGTAGGTAGTACAGTAGCGGTGCAAATCCATTCAAAAGCCTTGTCACAATACCATCAGCTATCAAAGGGACACAAGGATGACAAATGAGCTCCTGCGTCTCCCCGGCATTAATTAGGACTTCACTCAGTAATTAGCTATCTGAAAATAATTACCATGAAAATGTCGGATTAAAATCTCCGTCCGTCTCAAAGTCAGGAGATTCAAAGAGAGGGACCGGCAACAAATTAAGGCGTGCTACTTTTTCCAACCAAGTCAACCGCAGTTGTCCCCTCATTTTGTTTTAATTGGCTGGCAGATATGTGGGTAGTGCCTCTGATTGGATCTGAGTAGCAGCGCAGCGCTGCAACAGTTGATTGAAAGTGACCTTGGTCTAATTACAATTGGTCTAATTATAATTCTCTGATTACATCCCTGCAGGAAATGTAAGAATAAGACATTGCTGGTGGCCTCTGCTAATGATGTTAAGATACATTCGGAATGATTTCCGAATTGAATTGATTCTGATCAGATAAGAAGAAACAAGAGACTGTTATTGTCATCTTAAGAACAATTACAATTAATGGGTGTAAATGTGTTTGCATTTTTTGCCATGTCGCAGACTAATAAATCAAATAGTGGTGTCTGTCCCTCGTTTTTGACTCTTCCCTTTCCTTTCTCTGCATTTCTATGTTCCCCTGATTTTCCTCCATCTTTCTTCTCTCCCCTCCCACTGTCTCACAGGTCTGAGGTCGCACTGCCCTCCAGCTCTCTCCCTCGGAGCCAGGATGACATCATCCCATAACTGCCTCGTCCTCGGAGTGCCTATTCATCACCCTGATCATCATCGCCAGCATCAGCAGCATCACCTGAGCGTGCACGCACTCAGACACACGCGCACGCATACAGGCACACGCACCGACTGCCAGAAGATAAAAGAGAAGAGAGCCCCCGCCAGTTCTGCCTGGAGGGAGAGAGGGAGGGAGAGAACCGCAGAGAGGGAGAGAGAGAGAGAAGAGGAGGGACAATCCTGCTGGGGTAGGCAGAAACCCCTGACCTGTGCACTTCCAACAATACATCTCAATAAACCACAGTACAGACAAATCTGATGAGTCAGACTTCAGGCTACAGAGGGAAAACAACAACATAAAACCCGGAGAGAGAAGAACCCCCCCCCCCCATCCTCTCCAACTCCACTCCGCGATTTCCTGCGAGGAGAGCCTCACTTCCTCCCTCTTAGTCACTAGTTCCTCCAAAACCCCATGAGCTGCTGCACTGCTCGCTGCATTCCGGTTACTGGACAGTATACGGCTGAACCCAACCAACGCCTCGACGTACGGGAATCACAGCGGTAAAGTGGAGCCACGCTGTTCAAACACAGAAATAAACAATGTTTCCACCGTACGGGCCGCCGTCTGCTCCTCTTCTGCTAAAGGTGCTCACAATGCTTTCCTTGGATGTGTGTGTGTGTGTGTGTGTGTGTGTGTGTGTGTGTGTGTGTGTGTGAGACATTTTAGCAGTGCGCAGCTTGAATGCAGGTCCTATAAACCTTAAGAGGTATGTTCCCTACACCTGTTTATCACACACGCTTAATGCCACGACAAGCATTCAATTAAACGCCACTTCAGATAAAGGATTCACAACAAGACAGAGCCAGCTGCCAAGACTGCAAACACAAGCTGCGACCATGTCGTAACCAAACACTGTTACGTTCCATTCTTCTGGGATTAAATGTGAGAAATTGATGAAGGCTGATAAAGTTACACTCAAAATGCATCCCGTTGTTGTTTTTGTGGCTTTGGATGCGCCACTGTGTCAACAAAAAAACAAAGGTGAGCCACTCTCTGTGACTGTTTTGCCCTCAATATTTCTCTCTGTATTATCTAGACAGCTATAATGTTTCAAACAGTATAATGTGGTATACTGTAATAGTATAATCTTTAATCTAAGATGATGGTGACCCAAACCTTTCACTGTTAAACAAATATTTGTATAAATACTGTATATACAGTAAAGAAATACATTACTAAGACATTACTAGGAAACTGGAAAAAAAAATCATTTTCAGCTTAGCATTATGAAATGTCATTTCATCTTGCTTTTTGATACAATAACAGTTTTATAGTTTGTTTTGGTTCCAAAATGCTATTTTCCCCAATGACTGTTCCCTGACACTTTTCACCGAATACTCCTCATCTGTCAGAGTCAGAGTCGCACCATGTGATTATGGCTGCCTGTGCATTCACGTTGAAGCAAGAGCCAGATGCAACAGTGACCTGCGATAAAATTTCTTACTGTAAACAGAAAGCAGATGAAATAACATTTCTTGATCACGAGTTGAAAATTTCATTGCACCTGTTTATTAAAACTATTTATTTATTATTCAGCCATGTCCATATTTTACTGCATCTCGCAGCATACACTGCTGCGTTGTACAGAGAGTGGAGGACCATCGTTCCAGAAAGAGCAAGGAAAGCCCCTGCAGCGTGGACTCACGTAGTCATGGAAGGCCTTGGCTTCACTGGAGTGTTCACATGTGTCTCTCCTCTCTGGAGCTGCACAGTACAGGTCCCAGAAAACACTACAACAACAACAACAACACATGCAGGCAGTCAGCGAGCAGCACGATGACAAAAGAGAAACACCTGATGCCTGACAGATATTAATAACAGTCCATCTCAGCGGCAGGGTAATCCGGCATCAAGGCAACTTGTAGATTCTGTTATCAAAATTGCAATAGATGACTTAAGGTGTTTGAGTGCGTTACAATTTGTAAACAGCAAAACTGAGGAAGAGCTTCTGGGAACAATTAATGAGATGATAAATATAAACAGGGGGGGGCGATCATTTTATTCAATAACTGCAAAGAAAAACAGAGAGGAACGGAACTCAAATCATTACATAGCAGAGGAATACTCACCACCACCATGAGTGGAGGAACCCAGGAGGTTCCCCTAATGTGATGTTCTTCTCCCATCGGATCTACAAAGACAGAGGGGGGGGGGGAGATGCTTCAGAAACAAATCGAGTATTAAAACATGCCCGACATCTGAATTACCTGCCTTACAAGATTGAAGATGGTGCCAGGGAATTCCTAAGGCACATGTCTTCCCGTAATTATATTAGGATTCTCATACCATGGATTCATAAGTGGATAAGTGCCTGAAAGCTTGTCTATTCACAACTACGCAAAAATGTACAAGTATGCGAGTGTGAGTGCGCAGAGCCAGGCGCCGTACAGAGCCTGAGGTCGGAGACATGTACCAGCCTGAGGAGCCCCATCAAACCTCTGAGCAGCCCACACACCCTTCGGTCTGCTCCTCGCCCACACTGTCTGTCCTTCTGCTTCGAATATGTTTCATTCACTCCTTCCTTCTTCCTGTCTTCCTTGTAGCTCAGCTCTATCTTGTATTCCATCTTCGTTCCCTTTTTTCCCTTCTTTGGTCTTTGCAGTCGTAGTTACAGTATTATAATACTGATAATCAGTTTGAAATGAAATGACTGACAGGTGCGGCAGGGGCCGGTCAGCGCCATCGTCGAGTTCCGACGAAAGCCACGGGGGAAGAAGGATTCAGACACTTCCAGACGCTTCGGTCTAAGCGCTCTGACGCCTTGAGCGCCTCGGCCAAGGTCAGTGACTAACGCCAGTGCTGACGTCAGCCACAGTGGGGACGATTTATGTTCGCACCCGGCGTCACAGTCTGAGCAGCAGCTGTGGGCAGCAGTCTACAGACTACTCCTATCAGACTATGATCGTATTGTTTAGGCTGCCTCTCCCCTCTATAAACAGACTTACATCACTCCTCTCCGAGGTTTCAAGTGACCTCAGGTTCGTCTTTTTCAATCTCCCTCTCTGAGCTATTTCTTATGTGTAAAAAAAAAGACCGAAACCACTGTATCACCTGCTTGATGAGCAGTGTGAACAAGCGCTAAAATAACAGGAAAGGCTGAATCACTGCAGTTTCAATCAGACCGTCCTGACCTCAGCTGCAGATCAGACACGCTGACTTTTGGAAGGAATGCCTTGCTTTGAAGTTGTTGGGTTTTTTTGTTTTTTTTGGAGGGGTGGGGAAGGGGATCAGGAACTGCCTCTCTTTGTTTATGCCACATGCTTTCATTCTGAGTTAGCAGTTCTACTAAAGACGTCGGTTAACGTGAAACATAACAGGCGGCCGGCAATTTCCCTGCACGCCGTGATGAAGGCGTTGATCAAATGGTGCGAAAGCTGCGGAATGGACATGACATCCCCCATTCTGCACATTCAATTGGCTGTGGTTCTGTCAAAACACACATGCAGCTCAGGTCAACGAACTTTTTGGCGTTACTTCATCCCCACTTCATCCGGAAAGCGTAGGGAAACAACAACAAAAAAAAGCACTGACTGAGCCCGCACATCCTGTATTCTTGTGGTCTGCACTTCCCCGGAGGTTCATTCATTTACCTTCACTATGCTGCAGTGAGATCCCTTTAGCGAGATTATTGGCAGATGTAGGCCGTGTGCTACAGGGGTTGCTCTTATTAGACTAAGAATTAAGTTGCCTTTCTACCCATACAAATATTACAACTATTTCACTCATGCAGCCCTGTTTTTATCTCCTAATGTGTTCTGTAAAAGCGTATTTTTGCCGTTATTGTTCGAGCCATCAGCTAGGTCTCATAACTTGTTGCTGCCAACTCTCTGTGGTTTGATATTTACATTAAGGTATTTGGGTCTGATTCATGACTTGTCTTTCTGGGCTCTTGTTTCCTGAGCCCGAGGATATGCTATAAACAGATGTGGATGATAAAAAGTGGATAACAGGCCTTTACAGCCGTTTTTTTTGCTCCACCCCACTGTTACAGCAAGAGCTACATTATGGTGTAATGCTCACCCCGTGTGTATGCGCAGGTCTGTGCGTGCATGTATGTGCGTGTGTGTTGTATACAGGCGGCTCTGTTTATACTTGTTGCTCTTTTGGCTAATGCGTTCCCACACTTGAACACGACACCGCCTATCCTTTTCATCTCTCACATCAGCGGAATAGCGATGAAGACAGAGAGGAAAGGGTGTCAGAGAGGCAGGCACACACACACGCACACACACACACACACACACACACACACACACACACACCGAGTCAGAGTGATGCGAATGGGTGCCAGCTGATGATGTAACCTTTTCCATCCCCCTCTCTTTGTTCTACTCTTCCTCTGGCCGATGTACAACAAGCCTCCAGCCACTGTCTTCTCCATTGTAATTTACCGTCATTTAAGGAGAAGCACCAGAATCCACTGACCTCATTTTCACCCCCTCACCTTTTTACCTCTGCAGGAATAAAGTGAAGACAAGCTCGCGTCTCAGGGAAAGTAGGGGAGAGACACATCAAGACGAGAGTGGAAAGATCGCAGAGGGAGATAGTGGAGGAATAATAAAAGAAAAACAGCGCAAAAAATACGATTGAACGAGATCAACAGAGCCGGCGCTGCTGATCAGAAATGATGTCAGGCGAAGACGTCAGCTCCAGGACTGGGCAGTGTATAAATCTCCCTGGGCTCCTGCTCCAGTCACATTAAATGCAACACTAATGTTAAAAAAGCCTGTTTGCTGCCACTAACCAGTTGGCTCAGCACTGTAAGGCCAAGACTAATTCAATTAGCCGCTACATTTACTGGACGCTGTGTATGAAGGTCAGGCCACTCTTCAGAGTGGACACATAAAGTACATGGGTCTGAACAAACAAATCCAGCAGGACTTACCTCGGAGAGGAAGGTCTGTGCCGACTTCTGCGCTCCTACGTGCAGCAGGTACTCGTACACGTACAGAGCTAGCCTGCACGGAAGAAGAAAGAACACAGTGGGAGTAAGTGGGTCAGCATGTTCATTAACATACACACACTCAAGATTCGATGTTGGACAAAAACTTTTCTTTTAGTCTCAAGACTTTGTTGTGAAGGATTTTTGGCTATGCCTGTCCAACTTTGAGGCCAGAGAGAAACAGCTTTAGGATCTTAGACAAGCTCCGACCCCCATATTGAAGATAAAGTCATACGCAAACGGGTGTTTCTCCCAGGATCGGTTAAAAATAAAAGATGCAAGGGCCTACGTGTTGGATACAAATTGCCAAGCAGCTCCGGGACGCAGTGATGTGCAGTCATGTGCGAGGGCTTCTGTTATAAATCTCATGAGACACGAAAAGACACACACCAGTGTAGGAGCACTAATCATCCTTCAATAGCCAAACAACAGGCAGGGCACCGTTTTAAAACATCTGTAATTCCACCTACGTTATGCCTGACCAACACCCAAACCGTCTGAAGAACAAACGACATGGGAGTATACTTGGTGGGACGGCTGCGAAAACACCGCACCCTCGTGCTTTGGGCCCTCCACCGACTTCCTCCCATGGCTTTGATCACAGTAAGAATTAATTACAGGTTTGATTTGTTAATCGATGCTCCACCCAGTGTCTGCGCTGGTGCTAACAGCTACTTGGGGGGTTGGCGCGGGTGATCTACCGGTCTATAAATACAAGATAAACACTGATCCGCAGGAGATCAATGGCGGATCACGCCGGCTCCATACGGCACCCCGTAGATTTAGAGAGCAGGACCAGTGAAACAACATGTCGTCACCGTACAGGGGTGAGAATAATGAGAGGTTTCTCAAGTGGGCAGTGCAGCAAGCATGTACATTTGTGTCTGATTTCCTCTAAAAATCAATATTAACCAGGTTGGGCGCTGATTGGTGTGATTTACAAGGTGCTCCAGAAACAAACTCGTTGAACTATTTTTTATATACCGGAGGTAAATTGCGTACAGCAGTTATTTAGCCATATTAGAAAACACATGCTCAATTAGAAGTTGGAGTACTCAGGTATAATGGGCTGTCGAGTGAACTGTTTTTTGTTAATTTATCAATTTAAAGTCAGAAAACTACAAAAATACATAATTGTAATTTCCAAGAACTCATAGTGCCACACTGAAATTGCCAGTTATGTCTGACCACATATGATAACGAAAAGAAATCACATTCGTGTAGCTGGAACTAATGCATGTTTGGCCTTTATGCTTGCAAAATGAATGACATTATTAGTTACTTATCTAAACAGTAAATCTAAACACGTTTTCTGTT
Organism: Psettodes erumei; assembly: GCA_016785225.1. Taxonomy (NCBI): domain Eukaryota; kingdom Metazoa; phylum Chordata; class Actinopteri; order Pleuronectiformes; family Psettodidae; genus Psettodes; species Psettodes erumei. Next base: position 634,336 of record JAFBJZ010000100.1, read on the forward strand.
AATTGAAAAATGGATTAATCGATATATACAGTAGATATGATGTTGTTTAAAAAGAAAACAAACTCAAGTTGACGGGTGACAGGGCCCGAGCTTCGACCTGGAGCGTGATGTGTGTGTGTGTGTGTTTATCTGTACTTGTCCATGATTGCGTATTGTCAGGCGTGAAAGATGGTCACACCGGGGATAGCAGCTGTCCTAGTACCCCTGCTGAAAGGTGCTACTGGCCTGCTGCAGCCGATCCAGACTCCTCTCATAACGAGGTAAAAATAAACTCCCCAGACAGCCCTGTCTGCCTGTCTGAGGATGATGGACTGCACACCTTTCTCTTCTGCACACAGGTACTCTGCCCCCCCCCCCCCATCCCTCTTCTTCATCACTTTCACTCCCAGTCTGCTCTCTCTACCTCTGCCTCTCTCCTTGTCTGGCTTGCCTTTCCTCCCGCGCTCTTTTTGGTAAGAGGCCATGTTTGCTTAATGATGAAAGGATAAAGGGAACTTCTTCCTCTCGATCCTACCCTCCCTACCCCCCCCCACCCACCACCACCAATCCCCACCCCCCTGCCCCAGCAGTAATGTTTAACCAAAGAGATACAGACAGAACGTTTCACAGGGACAAGGTTAACGGAACAATGAGAGGCTTGACAAAACTCTTGACACCTCGACAACTGAACATGAATAAAAGATGCTCTCATTTTTCCCCCCAGGCACTGTACAACTTTGAACATTTCTAGAAACGTTCATTTGTTCTGCGTCGTTTTCCTGTCAACCTGCTTAAATCTGTCACTTCCCCTACGAACCCTTAAGTCAGCTACAGTAGCGTCAGCATAGAACCGTTTATTAACCCTGAATGATATCATGTAATCATGCATGCAACGATGAAGGTGCTTGATTGGCTGCATGAGCAAATTCAATCCATCTGTGGGAATAAATAAAGTAATGGATGCTTGTCCTCAGCATGTGTTGGCCTGCATCCAGTCATTTATGTATTACCACACAGGCTCGCCTGGTAGCCGAAAGGTTTGACCTCTGATTGATTCCGCAGGAGCTCTAAGATGTGAGCTTTGGCCCTGATGTAGAGAAAGGGTCAAAGAAAGCGAGGAAACCAAAGTGAGGTGGGCAGCAGCGGGGACAAAGGTGATCCAGTAGAAGAAAGATAAAGATTAGAGCGTGTCAGAGGTGAGTGGGCTAATGCAAGTTCTGGAGAAGAGATGAAAGGAGAGGGAAGATGTTTGAGCTCCGTCACTGCGCTGAACCTTTAAACACAACAAGTTTGAATGCACTGACACTTGCAAAAATACGCACATGGCTCAGGCTGGAACTACTCCCCTCTCTCTCCCTCCTATCTCCTTTTGATTTAATGCACACCAACAGTAGGCGGAGTTGAAACGGGGCTGATAAGCAGACAGCAAAGCAGCGGATGGAGGCACTCTGTTTGCATTCAGTATCTATTTGAACTTTACCACAAAATACTAATTTCCTCAAAGATGAGTGATAGACTTTAGAAAGGCTAAACCTCCTCACTCGGCTCTCGCATTGTTCATATGAGAGCCCACCCCCGGACGATAAAAAGCACCCGACTATGTGGAACTCAACTGACTGACACAGTTGAAACACTGACTGGAGATAAGGGTTGAGGATTAGAGGGCGGGGTGGGGGGGCTGCTCAAGGTTAAAAATCCTCTAAATGTGACACATTATAGAGAGAGCATTACACAGACTCCCGTCATTAAACAAACTGTCACTTAAAATAATCTCAGCATTGGAATTTGAGGCGAGAGTGCTCAAAGTGAGGCAGCCCGTGCACTTGTAGCGTTTCTGTCTCCACATTAGCTTGCCCGTATTAACGCTCCTTTTCTGCGTTTGCCCTTGCTGTCGGACACACGCCGAGAAATTGGAGGCATTCTTTATTTCTGTCTACCCTAGCAATTTATGTTGTAAATAAGAACCACTTTACATTAATCACGGTGGCGTCCAGCATGATTGAAGAGATCAGGCGCCTCCCACTTCTGCTATACCACGTGTGTGTCCCGTGGGTAGATGTGGAGAAGGCAGGGGGCCTTCCAGATCCACACCTGACCCCTTTCTCCTTCAGAGTGAAGTGGTTTTTTCTTCCGTGAGTCTGATTTAATTCAGTTCGTACTTGGGGCTCACCCGGATTCCTGTATTCGTCTGTACATCTGCACACGACCGAGCAGCCAGCGAGCCTGAGCAGTCAAAGACAGAGCGTGGCTTAATGAAGGCGGCAGACAGGAACAGTGACCAGCGCCTCCGTTGCTTTGTTTCTGGGCTGCGCAGAGAAGAGAGCAAGCTCTACTATGACCTCAGCTCAAAGCAAAGGAGTGAACCTATTTTCACTAGATCAGCATTTAGTAGAGACCAGTAGATCACTGCTAATCAATTTACTGCCACGGCGATCAAAGTCTGGCAGAGCTTCAAATCACAGCAGACAACAGCTTCAAGTGATTGGATTTGCCTGTTATAGATTAGCTCCAGATTATTTCACCCTTGTTAAAGATGAAATGGAAAAGTGATTATACTTCTGATCTGAATCGGCATGTTAATTGACATATTTACAAGGCTTGCTGCTATGCTGACACGGCCTAATAACACCTATTTGACCAAGAAAAAAAATCAAGTGAAATGTTAAGTATGTGAAAAGAGAAGTAATAAATGCTGAGTAAATCCCTGTCAGGAGACAATCCAGCCCCATCAATAACACACAAGTCACCTCTTCATCAGAACGCATGCAATTGTGATATGTTGTTCCAACAGTATGTTAGTTGTATACAGAATTTTCTTGTACTACTGTATGGAAAAAAACCAAAAACGTGCTTTAAGTCTTTTCTGTCAGAAAGTACAGCCAAACGAGAGACACCAGTGTCTCATTGCTGCGTCCTGCTCTAAGTAAGATGCTATAAATTTGCCTTCTTTGCCCAAATTGAATTCTGGTGTTGGGTGTGGGCAGTGGCAGGAAATCGCCTCTACCCACAGCAACTGATGAATACAAACTGTCTCCTAAACAGCATTTCGAGAGCGATGTGGTAAGAGAGAGACGTCCTGTCCCTGTTTGGTGCTCGGTATGTGATGATCACAGGCTGCAAACTGTAGACTGGTAAGACTGCACTGTGTGTTTATTTTATTGCTGTCAGATCAGAGGAGCTGTGGGCATTCAAAGTGCCTTAATCCCTATTTTTGTAAATTGTAAACTCAACCCTAACATATGCCCCTCACCCTATAAAGTTCTTAAGGTCAATTTGTTCACTTATTTTCACACAAATTAAGTCATAGTTTTTGGTAAATGCAACTCCTACTAGCTCTACTTTGGTCTTTACTCCCAAGCAATGTCCCATATTGGATACATATACACAGAACTTTCTGTACTGAACAGTGGCCTGGGTTAAATTTGACAAACAATTTTTAAGGTATAACTTGATAGACAAAAATAAAAGACCAAAAAAAAAGAGCCAGAGTCTGAACCTCCCTTCTCCACCAAATAGGAAAATTACAGAACGAGAGAAAAAAATAGTGATGGGGTGACAGGAGCGTAGCAAAGAGAGATGAAAGGTTTTGGTGAAGAGAGGAGAGTGAAGAAGGGGATTAGAGAGGCAGGGGGAAAAAAAGGCAGATGGTTAGGATGGAGGTGATGGGTGCTGGCGGATGAGCCCCGAGATGAATGCTCGTGAGATCTGTAAACTTTCATATTCTAATGCTGAGGATTCTCGCTGAGTGGTGTCTGAGTTAGCCAAGCACCCTGCTGTGACCTCCTTCTGCAAATTAACACAAAACCCCGCGTCGAAAACAGTCGGGCTGAACTAGACTCGATTCGGAACGTTCTCTAAGGGAAAGAAAGAACCAAATGACTGCACGCTGTGCCGAAAACATAACATAGGCTACAGGAAGGACAGAATGAAAGATACACAGACATGCCATGCCTGGGAGTATGCACTGAATTTCATTATATTTTTATAAGTGAATTTCAACGAGGTCTGTGTGAGAGGTAATAACAATGGAAAAGTAATCCTCGGCTGAACTAAGTCACAGTCAGGAAGTTGAAATATTGTAATTATCTCCTGGATATGCTTACCTACTACAAAAGACCAAATTACCGTCTTAAATCTCTGCTGTGTGTTCACAGCAAAGAATAATGTTAGTAAAAGTGACACTGAAGTATCTGCTCAGCGCCGTAGTGTCTTTGAAGCACATTGCTTTCCAGCGAAGTGGAATGCTTTAACAGAGCAGGAAAGCAATAAGGGGAAATAAAGTCAGTCCTTCATATTTCTGAGACAAAAAAACAGCAACGCTTCACAATAAATTAGACCTGCAGTAAACTCCAGTTCGCTTAATTGCAGCACCCCTTTCAGTGGCACTGTGCTTGTATTTTGTCACATTGTCAATCAGATCACATCCTGCCAAATGTCTTTTAGTCAGCATCGGTGGGATCTCAATTTGTTTGGCAAATGTCGTGGTTCTTTCCAACACGTTTTTTTTTTTTTTACCGTGTTACATAATTCTGGAGCTTTTTACGGCACGACTGATGCAACGCGGGCAGTGACAGCAGTAACCACGAGCACGGAGGCAGCTGCCCTGTTCAAAACTGAGCCACGTTAAGCTGAATTATAAATAACAACCTGCATCAGTCAGAGGTCGGCCGTCATTACACCGAGCCAGGTAGGTCAGGTACACGCAAGCCGCGCAGTTGCTTTGAGACCCATATGGGATTTTTGAGGCTGATATCAAGATTTGAGAATTTTGAAAATCTGATATCCCGGCCTGCAAATTTCCATTTTGGAGGACATATACACCAATACACATCTCATTATTCATCTGGCTCTGTTGCTTTCAGCCTTAACAAACACTATTGGGCTGTGTAACTGTATCCTGTACTGTTTCTGTTATTGGGTCCACACTGTTTATAGTAACCATGTGCAGAGCCTGGCTCTTGCATGAGGCAATGGTAAAGAGCTGTTATTTACAGTGTTTTAATTCCTTTGTGTTTGTGTCCTGGTTCACTGACTGCGCCGTCCTCTCATGATATCGCACCTCTTCACAGACCGGCAGGCTGCAGGAGCAACACAAATCACAGACCCCCGCCTGTGACTCACGGGCAGGATCATCAGTGTCGCCATCGAGGCCAGTCTGCAGTGAAGCCGGGCCACCTTTAACTCCCCGAACAAGCCCCCCAAGAGCTCGCCATCAAACAGGGGGCCACCTGTGGATGAGGAGAGCGCTGGAGGCTCGGGCCCCGACAACTTTGAGTGAGAACAGAGAAGGACCCCGCTATAAAAGAGAGCGCCACGATCAAACCGCTGCCCCTGCTGAGGACAGCCCTGTGTATGACAGCCAAACACTTTCCCTGATTAATCAAGCCTAGCAGCGGGGCTTTATGTGCCATTAAGAGCCCTGCTAAATGACTTCACTTCATTCATTAAAGTGGAGCATCCTCTGCGGGTAGAGCCGCTCTGCCCGCCAGACAGACAGACCGACAGACAGACAGACAAGCATGAGCTGGGAGAGGGATGGTGGTGGGGCAGCGACGAGGGTGGCAGGGGGGCACTGAGGCAAGATAAACAACGACAAATATAGACCCATTACTATGTTGAATAATTCATCTTATACGCAGGGCTTCAGGAAAACAACAGAGGGGGAAAAAAACAAAAACCCAGCTCAAACAACCAGTGGGATTATGGAGCCTTTATACAGTGAGGAGCATCTTCAAAACAGGGCTATTTATGCACACACCTTGTCTGGGAAAGGTGCAGCGACAGGATCATGGCCAAATCGCTTTATATGGAAAATCAGGCTCCACTGGCCTAATCCCTGATGCATTTTCATCAGGCAAAAGTTTTAATAGTTTTAATGAATCCGTGCAAGCGAGCTGGACAGCGAGGTGCGAGTGGATTCGTTGTTTAAAAGGCATGTCAGCTGTCTACAGTGGCTGCTTTGTCTGAGCTATTATCTTAACTCTTTTACGAGCATAGAAGTCACAAGCACCATCTGTGGCTACACTCATACACACAAAGCTTGAAAGAGGCGGAGAGAGGCAAACAGAGAAGAGAGTGATCATGAACTGCAAGGGCAATGATTGACAACGCTGGGGGAAGGACAAAGATAATTTACCAGTGAACAGAGAGATAAAGATGTAGCGATGGCGAGACAGATAAAAAGATAAAGATTAGCAGCAACAAGAGGACTAGAGGGTAGAGAGGAAGAGAAAGAACAAGGAGGGAGAAGAAGACGGGGGGCAGAGAGATGGGGAGAGACAGAGAGGAGGGAGGGAGTAAATGATTAATGAAAGGAGCTGGGAAAGCGCAGTGTGGGGAGGTCAGGGCGGAGCAGAGGAGGAGTGATGCTGCAGCCTGTGAGCGAAACTGAGAAGGACGGCGTTATGAACAGGCCTGCTGCTGTCGCACACCGTGAGCGGGGTGAATCTGTGAGAGGGATCGGGCTGGCTTCAGGCTGACGCACCCCTTCAATACGAGATGGGCACGAGCGAAACCTGACTCACTTTGCCCCGTCAAGAATGGGAGAGGGAATCGCAGCCAGTACATCGGACCAGTCGGTCATGATGCCTTTTGAGGTTTTTTTTTTTTTCATTGTTGTTGCTATCTACCCACAGAGTTTGATCACTATATGAAAACCATGTCGAAGAACACATCATCAAACACTAATATGAGTTATGACTTCTCTGTGATAAGACTGTACAAAGACTTCCATTAGACTCCTTCAACTTCTTGCCATATCTCAGTCAAATACATGCCTTCAATTAATCCCAAACTGGCAGTGAGCTGTGGCTCTATCGCTGGCTGCTCGCTGATGCACTTCTAATTGGTATTTTTGCTGATGGTCACAAGTTAAATCCATATTCTCCATTACCCTTCCACACTATCCCCCGGGGCCTCTCTAATGGCTCCGGCTGAAGGCAGGGCACTTGAATAGAGATTTTCACATGAAGTGTATCCTCGCCGACTCTGCCCAGCCTCCGTGTGGGCTTCAGCTGCAGGTTTCGCCGCGAAAAAGTTCGCGCCGGCTTTGAAGATTAACAAAACACGTGTCATAATCCCGCACGGGAACAGCCTGAGGCGAGACACTCACAGTCAAATAAACTGTGTTTTATCGCGCTCTCTGTTTTGTCTCCACTGAGATGGTCTCGCGCGCTGCTCTGCTGAACAAATGTTTGTCGTAGCCTTTATCCCTCTCACTTCCACAACACACATTAAAGCCCCTGGCGGAGCCTTGGCTGGGTGACAGGCCCGAACGCTCCAGCGCCGGCTTGGCAAAGAGCAGCCGTGGCCTGCGCTGAGGCAGCCAGGTTGAACAGTGCTGGCTGGCTGGCTCCAGAACCACGCGAGAGGCTGCACAAATGAACATCTCTATGACATTACGCAGGTGGATAACAAACGATGTGAGTTAATGCCGCTCAAGGGATCATGATGCTGACATGCAGCGTTACACTGCACTCTCTCTTGCGCAATCTCCCGATTAAAAAAAAAAACTTCAAGTGGAAAATGTTTCTCGCATTCGTCACTTAGACATCGAGAGGTCACCTGTACGTGCCGCGCTCCTCCTGCAAAGAGAGGAATTTGCCAGCGGGAAGATGAAATGTCACGCGTAAAAGTCTAAGTCAAAGGAATGAAGCTCATATCCTGACAGAGAGGAAAGAGTCCTGCATTCTTTGGCTCATCTTAGAGTAGACCTTGTGTTTACCTTTCATTAACTAGAGATCCCAGGATCCCCTCCTCCCCCTCCCCACCCTTGGGGCAGTCCAATACAAGGTTAAGGTAAATACTGAAAAACAGGCACTCGAAGGACAAGTATCCAGACAACAAAGATTAAAATGTTTGCGTTAGATGCCCCGTGTTTACTTTTTGTTTATCTATGGACATTAATATACTGTATGTAGGCATTCATTCTCTGTAATTTACATGTCATAATGAAAAATGGCCACCAGAGCCCTGCCTAATCAGTCAGCCATCGACAATGCTCTGAGACGGTGCTGTGCTCAATGTACTGTGTTCATCTTCTATGAGGAAGGAGAGTAATGTACGAGACCCGAAAACCCTCAAAACATAAACTCAAACTCCGGTTACGCCATGCTACAGGACAGACTGACAACTGACAGCTTATCAAGATACTGTGACCACAAGTCCAACCGTAATTGCGACCCTCCACCCTGTCATGTAAGCACAGCGCACACTGTGTTCCCAAAAGGCAACACCCAAAACTGGCCCTTATCGAATTTGCGGGGCATGAAAAATAGTAGATCGAACAGAGAGTCGAGCGCAGATCAGACGAAATGGCAGCTAAACAACGCGTCATCCTGATCTCTTATTGAGCCAACAGTCTTCGTGGAGACAGTTTAAATGAAACAGCAAACGACACCGTGTGTTTTTCCTGTTACTACTGAAGCTGTGAATTCGTTCTTCAGTTGGTGCATCAGTCTGACGGAGCAGATCAGTATCTGTGTTGATAGTGGGTTGAAATTTGTACTGAACCTTCAAAAAAACCCTGAGGATCACTTGCTCTGTGCTTTTATGGAAATACTGAATGTTTTACAGTAATCAAACATAAATAATTCTTTTACCAAAAAAATAAAAAATCTTTCATTTTCCAAATTTAATATCTCACACAGTTTTTTTAGTAGCTTTTGGTCCTTCACAAAAAAACAATTTTTATGTTTGTTTTCTTGTTTTCACAAGAAATTTCTTTGATTTTCTTTCGAATGGGAAAGTGTTAATATCCATTGTAGATACTGTAAATGAAAAAGTAAATCATTTATGTTTCTGTTGAAAATTTTCTGTTCTTTTCACTGGCAGTAATATTACATTTGGCGTTTTTTATTTCACAGGTAGATAATTGTACTATGTTGACTTCAGGGTTTTCTGACCGTGTTGTACCTATTCAGCCTGTTTTCGATAGGGTAGAGAACATTGGCAAGTTACAGCTCGTAACGGCTCGGTTTGTTGCGTACTCAATGACATCATCTTGTCCCATTATTAGCATTTGGAGCAGAGCTATGGGAGTCTGCAAGGTCCCATGAACTGAACAGAAGCACATCAGGGTTTTTGTTGTCTTTGAGGAAAGCCACTACATGAACCTGGAAATCTACTGAACTCTGGGTGAGTTGGCATGGAATGACCCGACGGTGAGTTGAGCGGGTGATGTGGACCAGACTGTGCTGAATGACTGGAGGCGGTTCTGGCAGGATGCACTCCCGTACTCGCATCTTGAAAACAGCAAATTAGTGCCATTATGACTTGAACAGACAATACAATAAAAAGGAAGCCCCCCCCCGCACACGCACACCAGATATAAGCACAATCAGACGAAGCGAAACAGCCCTTGCTCTGTCAACAGTGCAAAGACTATACTGTCTCAAAAAGCAGACAACAATACCCACGGCTGAGATAACAGGAAATGCCAGCTTATCAGGGAGAGGGAGAAACAAAGAGAGATGGTGAGAGAGCGAGATGGGTAAGCTCACTGTTACTAACGCTCTAACTGTGCAAAAATCCAGTTGCATCTTTTTTTTTTTCTATTAAAATCTGTCATTCACACACACACGTCGGCCAGTAAGATTTTTCCACGGGTGAAATTTATTTGGCAGAACATGTAAAGTGGATAAATCAAATAAAGGCAGAGGCAAATCCATCACTTTCTTAATTTGAGTTCCATTTCATTGGCTTTGATTTGTTTAGATTGAGTCACCTCTCGTGGGGAGTTTGTTTAATTTCACAGCTGAAGGAACACCAATGATTTTTAGGAGTGTTTTCCTTGTTCAACTTTCTCTACAAGCTATTACAGTAAATCTTGAATGCAACACAGCCATAAAGCCCAGAATATTAAACTGCTGTTTACAGAGAAAACTTTGAGTTTGATGGCAACGCTTAGTGATCACACCAAGTTAATTACTGCATTTTCTTAAGTCTATTTTTACAGATTCTCAGGTACGGTGCATTTTGCAAATGTAACAAGAAATCTGCAGCTCTGTTGTACTGTACACTCTGCCCATAACAACATATGCTGGGGAGATGATTGAAGGACTGTGCCTCACTGCTGTCGGTGAGGTAGACTAAAACGTTCCTCAGGATAAATGCAGCACATTTCAGCAAAACGAGGGCTGCAATTAAAAATCCAAAGTATCCAAGTATTTTCTTCTGCTATTTTTGTAAGTTTACACTGGTGTGTACCGGCTCCAGGAAACAGCCAAATACAAAAGTTTTCAGCTCAGCTGTTATATGTGACCAAGCTGTCAGCCATAGAAATGAATTAATACAACATAAACAGTGTTGTTGTTCAGGCTCCTGTCCGTGTCCTTTCACAGACCCCTGTAGTTTTTGCCTGTTCTGTCACGTTCCCCCTGTCTTCATGTTGCACCTGTGGAGGTGATAAGGTGTAAGCATGATTAGAGTATAAGAAAATGGAATAAGTCATTTTGTGTGAACGTTACTGTACATGTGGCGGCCCCCACCACGATGTCGACACTGACCGCAAATTGAGTTTCTTTGAAAAAGCAGCATGTCGTTTGTTCATTCACACACACACACACACACACACACACCCGTCCTTGGTCCACAGATGGTCCCCAGGTTGCACTTTTGTCAGGAAGGCGGTCCCTGGGTCTAAACCACTTCAAAACCTCTGCTCTAACTGCCATCCCCTGAATGACCCCTGCTGACACAGTCCACAGGGCCTGGACTCTGACAGACCAGGACCCCGTCCTCTCTGGCCAGCTTGGCAGACCATCCAGCGGCACGCTGCCATCGTTGGGCTCGCACAACGCAACATTCCACAATCGGCAGCAACTCCAGCAAAACCTGAGGGACAGAAGGAGACGACTGGAGGACGAGAGGACTGCGCTGCTCTAATCTTATAGGATTAGAATTCCTTTCTACAGGGCTCTAATGGGCCTCTATTCTCTGGAACAACAAAGCTTTGAGATGAGATAAAAAAAACTGATACAGATGAAGGCAATCGAGGGCAATTTGGGGAAGAATGCGGGGCTATTAATTCCTGCACAGAGGCTCTGGAGGACGTATGAATAAATGACCAAACATTTTCAGAAATATATCTTTCCTGCAACGTGGAGTTGTATAAATTAACAGTAAAATGTATGCACTGAGATTTCTGTAAATTAATAATATGATTTGTCAACAGAAAAAAAACACACATGCGCTTAAAAGCATTACATATTCTAGCACTGGCTCGTGTCACTGCTGCCCTGCTTTGCACCTGCTACTCCATGGTTGAGAAATTAAAGAGTCAAGAACTCTATGTCAGCAATTTACACCCGGAGCGAGGGGATGTACCGCTTTGCATTAACAGGGGAAAAAAAATGTCATTCTGGTCATCAGAGGATGGCAAGATTGTGATGAATTACAGCGAAGAACTCGGACTTAACTTCACGAAAGGGAACAGGGACAATCGAAAGCAAGATAGAGGGGGAACGGAGGGGCAATGCAGGGAGAAGGCACAGTGAAAGAAATGTGTGTTTGTGTGTGCAGGAGAGAGAGAGAGAGAGAGAGAGAGAGAGAGAGGGATACAGAGAGAAAGTAGCAGTTCCTAAGCCTGGCCGTCACGCATGCTTAACCTTGCGCTAGCGCCTGTGCGATGCGGCTTGCATATCAATGATGGAGGAATATCAGCAGAGAGGCCTCCAACCAACCTCCACTATGCTCAGCAGGCAGGGGAGGCACGGCAGCATGCGCACTTACACTGTGGCACTTACAATAGCTGTGCAAGTTACACCGGTGAGCCCAGGAGCACCTGTCATACAGTAAAAGTGTTACTCTGTAACAGGTTGTGACAACGTTTGGGCTTCAGAGGTTAAAGCACACCTCAACTGAGCTCACGGACAGTAAGTGTTGTTTCCACCCGTGCTGTTTACTTTGGGCCGGAGCTCTCAGGTTACAGGAAATGCTTCCAGGGAGAGCATCCCCCGCCGTGCTGTGGTTTGGAGCAAGGCTGTGCATATTTGGCGTCACCAAGGGCAACGAGAAACTTCCTGACAAAACCACAAGTGCTACCACGAACAACACGAGCAAAGCCCGACAGCACAGATTGTAGTTTCCAGTCGCGGTCGGCAAAGCACGCTATGAAATGCCCCGCACTCTGCGTTGTGTCTCACACTCATCCACGGTGCACTGATCTGAAACCTCCACTTCCCAAATGTCAGTCTCTCAATCCCAAAGACAAAACTGACACGCTGCGACTACTGCAGAGAGGAGAGGATATGATGTGTTAGTGTGTTTCTAATTAAAACAGAAGCATTCAGGGACACCCATTGGGTCCTGAGGGACCAGCAGCGGGTGATAAACTCACTCATCCATACCCTCCATCTTTTGAGGGGAGTGATAAAAGACTTTCAGGATGCTGTGCCTTCTCCTCCTCTCTTCCCCCCCTTTCCCACGTGCTATCTGATGCCGACGGAGGCCTTTTGTCACATCGATCCTTCCCAAGGACCCCGAGGCATCCTGTGAGGGTGCCTTCTACAGGGTCCTGTCCGTTGATTGACATGTCACCCCTCCTTTTTTTTTCCACCTGCGTCGATCAGAGGCTGTCTCCCCCCGCCTCACACAGCTCAATAAGAGGCTGCTGCTTTGATAGCAGTTCTGTGGCAAGTTACATCTCTGGCAGCAGGGATAAGAGAGAGACTACGAGGGATGCCAGCAGATAAAAGAGGACTTTTAACAGCCTCTATGTGTTTGCAGGTTAAAAAGTGCTTTCTATCAGAGCCTTGTCAAAGTGTCATCATCAGTTTCTTTTTTTCTTTTTTGAAGACTGCTGTGTATACCCAGACACAAAAAGAGAAGGAAATCAGAGCCTCATTCCTTCTCTGGTTCTCTTGTAATCCCAGACTGATGCTAATCTAAACTGCCGCGAGGATTAGATACACTGGCAGCAGTTTTAAGTCGATATCTTTCACTGACCGTCAGTGTTGGCGCGAGACAACAATGGAGTGCGGCGACAGTCCTCTGTGTTCTTGCAGTTGTTCACAAGTGTCCCATGGGAGCTGGAGAGGCTATTAGCTGTATAATGATCGCTGGATGTTGTAGCTCGCTTTCAAGCGGGCGGCATGACAGACAAATGGTGGCTGATTTTGAGGGATGAAACAAATGGGGAGGGCGCTGTAAGCGGACCACTCACATGGGCTTACAGACCAAGACACGTCGTACGCTCTCTGTTGACCTGGAGCGGCGGAGACGGAGATGCACAACGCATAACAGTGCACTCGAGGAGCTTGAGACACACTACGTGGCTCCCATGTACTGCATGGGGTGAGGGGTTACTCACTGGGGCTTCTTACGCCGTCACTGGAGCCAACAGCCAGGTGTGGCCACTTACCAGTGTAAGTGATCCACGGAGGGAGTGAGATGTGCATGGAGCGCAGAGGTCCGCCACGCGGCCATTACAGAGCAGTGGACCATGAGACCCTGCAGGACATCACCTAACCTTGTCTGACCTGGACACAAAAACTCTTTCTTTCCCTTTATGATCTTCCTTTCATTCAGCCCTTTGCAGCCTCTTTCATTTTTTTTTTTGTTAAACGTCTCCATTGTTGGCACTTGTGTCGAATTTTAAATTTGCCTTCCGCCATTCAGTTCCTCTCATTTCACCCGACAAATTGACCAGCAACATATGTTGGTCCTCTGGTGACGGTCTTCTGTCCGTGCTCTAACAAACGATCTTCCTCGCTCTTTCCTCTAATGAGTGCACCTCTGTCCTCTCTCAAGGACACCGAAATGTAGCGACAACACGACTCATCAATTCACGTTCATCAGGTGGCAGCTGGCACGGACAAAATCAGATTCCCCCGGCCAGTCGATGCAAGGCACTGAGAGCGTACAGTATGTGTGTGTGTGAGATACTGCTCTATTTTTATTGTACTTCTCCTGTAATGTGACTCACTGTCAGAGCCAGAGTGGCAGACTGAATTGCTTCTGTCAAATAAACACTCCCAGCATGCATTGCTTTGCCTCAGTCTGCGCAATGCTGCATTGGCAGCCTCCTGGCAGGATTCTGAGGTGTCTAGGTTCAGAAGTAGCTGTGCTTGTGTGTGTGTCTTTGTGGCTGTGTGTGTGTGTGTGTATGGGTCTACGTATGTGTTCGGAATGATGATCCTGAACCAGAAATGCTTGAGTCTGCACCAGAATGAGAGCTGCCACCTGAACTACAGACTGAGGAACAATGACACACAACGATAGTGTGACTTTTCCCAGCTGTGGGTTTACAGTCTGTGCTTATAAATAATGATGTGTCAAAAACTAAACTAAAACCCGGGTCGCACTTTCTAGGAGAAGGTCAATGAAAAAACGGACAGGGTGCCGTCTGAGTCTTGCATGTGTGTGGATTTCGGGCAGAGTTTGTTCCTTGATTAACTACATACACAGAAAAGGGGGTTGGGGGGTGAGGAATGTGTACTATGTGCTGCAGTGCAACTCACTCAGGACCACAATCCCAGAACTATGTGGAATGTGTCCTCTAACTGCCAGTGACTGAAACCTACACTCGTTGAACAACTGCAGTACACAGTCAGTGGTCGTGTAGTGTCGCTCCGAATCAAAATCAAGCGCAGACCGTAACACAGGTACAGCCAGAGAGAGAGAGGGAGGGAGAGAGAGGGGGAGGGAGAGAGAGAGAGAGAGAGAGAGAGAGACAAGAGACAGCCGAGCAGCACTGTCTGCGACCCAGAGGGTGTGTTCACCACGGGCACATATGTGAGAAAACTGCTTCTGATTTGCTAACATCCTGACACACACACACACACAGATGAAGGCTATAAGTCCCAGGAAGACTAAAAGAAAAATGGGCACTTCAGAACTGTATTGAAAAAAACCCACATCAGTACGATGCTGTAAAATATTACAGATGTCTGTTTAAATTCAATTTGCAGCCACTGTTACACAATACACATCTCTGTCATGTTAAAACCTTAAAGGATCAGTTCACCCAAACAATAAAAAACACCTTTTCTTGTCGTGGTTACTAACCATGCAGATAGCTTTATTTGCAGATGTCTATGTTACTGTATGATCTCTATGCCTTACTGCCAGCAGCGTGTGACCGGATTGATTTGCTGCTGAAGGCACAGTCCTCATCTAAACTATTGTTGTCTTTGTTTCTGGTCCGACATGTTTCTGTTGAGTTTTTGAAAGGTCATTTTAGGGCTTTGGGCAACACATTGCCATAGCAATATTTTCAGAAGTGGATATCACACAACTGTGGCATACCTGCGAGGTGTTAACATCAGGGGTGCGCGAGACAACATTTTGATGTATATTGATGTAGCTTTACGATTTGGGCGGACGAGCCCTTTAAAACGTTGTTCTCTTACTCATCTGTTTCTTTTTATCTTCATATCCTCCTCTGTGAAGGATACCGATTAAATAAAGGAAATCGATAAGTGATAACAGCTTTCACCAGATCTTCAGTTCACTCCATGCAATGTGTTTCCAATATTTTGTGCACTCAGTGTTTGCTTACCATGTAATCTTTGCTGTAAAGGATATACAACCTTGAGGAAATATCAGGTAAATGGACCTAACTGTAATGATTTAAGGAAAACGGTGGATAACATTTTTCACCTCAGGGCTAATTCCGTTCATGATATTTTTTTGGACATATGTGGTGGGGAATGCTCCCTCAGATTTTGCAATTCAAGGAGTGCTGGCGAACGCAGCCCAGGCCTGACTCCTCCCTAACCAGCTTATATAAAGCACCTGTGTGCCCGCACAGTCCTTTTGGCTCCTGTCGTCTGTGTCTGTTGTGGTTGGTCATGTGGCGATACCAGTTGTGTTGCTAAAGATGCTACTTTACGTGCAGAATCTACTCATTTAGCCTGTACGCTTAGTTTACCGGTCTTTTTTGTTTTAGTTTTGGTCTGAGTTGATTTTTTTTTTTCGAGCTCAGTTGTTGCACTGCCCACCGTGTGGAGGAGATGGTGCCGGTGCCCCTGCAGAGGTGGCGAGTAGGGTTGCTGCGTCAAGATGTATAATTTTAGTCTGCAGCGTGGAAAACCTTGTAAATTAGTGTTTCTATGCCTCGTCCGTTCCCCTCTTTAAATAATTTGTAAAATCAAGTTGATCATTTTGCTAATTTGTCAGTGATTTTGTATTAGTTTATTTTCTTTGAATGAAGCATCGCACCTTTGCTGCTGTGAGGATTGCTGTGTTGTGTCGCATGCCTCAGTTTAGTCTGCCTGTCAACACATGGTCGTGACTCATTGCCCTTAGTTTCAATTGGTTCAACTTGGACTTTTAGTTTTCAGTGTCTAAAGCCTTTTTTAATATTGTAACGAAATTCCTTCTTTTGATTAACTTGATCGTTTTTTCCTCCCCAGCTGGTGCAGTCCTCGCCTATCGGATTATTCTTTATTGTGATTTTCTTTCTTGCAGTATTAATAAAAAGTTGGTTTATTTTGAACACATGTCTCATTGCTCTCTTTTTACTTCAATAATGACCCTGTTTCTTATTATCCGGTTGCTAAACTCATATCTGAGATGGTATTTCCTGGTGTGCAATTCCCCAGGTGGCTATGTCGCTGACATGTCTGCCGACATGCACAACATCAAGTGCTAAGTGTGTGGACAGCAGACAGTGGGTGTCCATGCAGTTCCTCATTAGACAGAAAATGAGGCTTCCTTTATTTTGTTTGGTAATTTCAGGCAGAGTCAGCATACAGTCAGTATTACATTTGGGGTTTGCACTGTCCTTGTATTTTTTTTATCGTGCTATATTACATTTTATTTAGTGTGCAACTGCAAAACCACCAGATAAACACTGAGGAATCTGTGAATACATTAACAACTGGTGAGGCCAAACAGCATGGCTCCAAAAATGCATCTGGAGCAAGGACACGCCACACAAACCAGATGCTTATCGCGCAAACGCACGCACGCCGGTGAGCGAAGGCCGCGCGGAGGTCAGCGCCCCTCGACGTCTATGTGGGCGAGACGCCAGAGCCCTCTGTCGGCGGGGGTCCATTTTGAGGTCAATACTACAAGACTGTAAACTAATGATCCAGCAAATTCCCTCAGTCCTGCTCTCTCCCCTCCTCCTTCTTCCCCTCAATCTGTTGTTGCCCTCTGTCTCTCCCACTCTCTGATCCCCCGCTGTGCTGCAGAAATGAGAAACAACTGAAGCCTCGGCAGAGCTGGGCCCGCTCCGCTTCTCTGATGCACACCGCTGATAAACAAGGCTGCTTGTTAAGGGACAAATGAAACTCTTTCCTCGCTTGATTTTTGCCTTTCACTGCCTTCCCGTCTGATGTTTTCTTGACACCCGGGCCTCGGCGGTAACACACAACGGAGCATCGCTGTTGCCTCAAAAATGTCAATGCGGATAGCAAAACGATCTGCAACGTAGAAGTCTAAATTAATGTCAATCTTGAAAATTGTAAAAGTAAGATGTTTAGAGTCTGCAGGTAAGAACTCGCTTTGTCTTAACGACTCAGTCTAGACCAGCACGCGCAACCGCGCAGCATCTCTGGGACCACCTACGGACATTTTCGACAAAGTTTGCTAAAGAACAGAAACGGTGGATTCATAATAAATAAACATTTTGTACGTGTATCCTGAAATGTTTAAAGTCATGCTCAACAGCTCCTGTCTGGCACATGATGATGCCTCCTTAAAAGACAGTAGGTAATCTGCTTGTAAGCCATGTTAACATCATGTCTGAAAATGTGACCTCTTCATCACGGGTGAGCTGAGCGGCTCCTCAGAGTGCCAGAGGACTTCTGAACTGCACATCAACAAGAATAAGCATCGTCTGCGTCCCTACCAAAACGTTTAGCTCTTACTGTACATGCTTGCACACACGCACACACACACACACACACTTGCATGAGAGTCTTCCAGGCCTTTAGGAAGCGTTCCGTCTCTGCCTCTGTCAGTGAATGCGATAAGGCACCGATAGAGCCGCCACTGCTCAGTCCTATCCTTTTCCTATCGATTGGGGATAAAGAATGGGTCTCCAGGGAAGGAGCTGAACACTCAATCACGCAGTTGACAAACACAAGTGACCTGGACTCAAAAAGACACAACAAATGGGCATGACATGACTAATATATTCCTTTATGGACATATTCCCAGGACAAATAAGCTCCTGTAGGTGATGACAAGTGAAAAATACCAGTTAGATGCAACACAATGTAACTTTATTACTGTATAGTTATGCCATAGCATAACTCTATCCCTGTCTGAATCCCTTAATCAGTTGGAGAGGTCCTCCCCAGAGAAGCATATTGACCATAAATGGGGTTTTTTGTCTGTTCACAGGCATATCACCAATAGATCCATGCACCGCCTTCCCAGCAGGAGCTGATATGATCCCTGCTCACCAAATGTCTGACCCTGACTGGACAAAAAAGTCGTGAGCAACTACTGCTTTGGTAAATGTGACCGATCAGGGGGCTTCACCTGAAAGCACCCTCACAAAGGATCTGCCATTCACTGTGCACCTGGTTTCATAACAACTGGATTTCCTGCATTAACAGGAGGTAAAATGTTGAAAAGTAGCACAAAGAAGATTATGTGCCAAAATGCACATGTGTGCTTTGTTTTTGTTTTTTTTTTTAAGTTCAGGAATTATTAACAACCTGGCTGGATAGGATCATTCTATTAAAACTAGATTTCACTGTGGCCTTTCCACCTCCAAAACTGTCGAAAATCTCGTCGGGTGAGGAAAGAAAAACTACTTCTATTCCGACTCAAACTCAGCACAGCACAGCCATGACCAGCATTTCCATTAAAAAAAAATCTATGCTTGATGACATGTACAACAGAAATGGTTGTTTATCTTCGACAGTTCCTGCTTCGCCAAAGGTGGAGACGTGTCTGCTGTCACAAAATCTCATCCGCTGTGGCGGTGACCGGACTGACAGAGCGGGGCATTCGAGGCAAGACGGTCTCCTGGAACAGCGACACCTCAGCGACGCACAGCGGCTTGCGAGCAGGCGAATGCGCGGACTTGTGCCGCCGCCAGCACGCACCGACGCAGGATGTCTAGTTTCGCTCCGCATGTTTACCAAACTGCCTCACCGCCACTGAGTCGGAACAGTTAAACGCACGTGTAAAACGCGCGCGAACCAACGCCAAAATGCCCAAACGAGAGCGCAAGATTAAATGGCTCGAAATTAAATGAAATGTACAACAAGCAGGGAAAATGCCCACAGACATCGCATGAGCAATGATGTTGCTAGATTCAGAGCAAAAAAAAAAAGATCTGAAATTACCCAGTGAAGCAGAGACTGCGTGTCTAATGCTACCCTACTTTGTCTGGTAACAGCAAAACAACGCCGACAAAATGTCTATCTTTCTTCAAATAAATGAAGCAGTCAACTTTCCAAGCCTCGCAGAGCGCTGAGCAGAGAGCCCCGTGCCGCTGAGCGTGGCGCCGTGCGCCCTCCCCTACCGCAGCTCCCGGTGTGACTGCCCCCGGCCGCTCATGAACTTCCCTCACAGCCGCGGTTTCCTCCCCCATAAATAAAACTTACTTTTCTCTGGCTTGGCTGTCGGACGGCACGTTGCTACTCTTGCCTTTGGCGTACATGCTTGCAGAGAGCTCCGATTGTCACGCACCTGTCAACCCATCACAACCTCCCTGGGCACAGCCCCGTCACCATGGTGACACAAGCAGCGTCGTCTCCCATTGGATGTCCCGCTGTTCGGGACCGCCCGCTTGCCATGGCAACCACCAGTGAGTGACAGGTAGACGGTCACGCCCCTCTCGTGATAGCCCCACCCACCCCGTCTCTCTCTCTCTCTCTCTCTCTCTCTCTCTCCTCCACTCTGTCTCTCCCAGTCTGTCTGTCTGAAATATGTTTGTCTGTCAGTGTCTCTCCCATCCCTTCCCTGATTGGAAAGGCTCTCCTGACATGCAGACAAACTGTCATGCACACATGTATACGCACACAAACACACAAACACACACGCACATCCGCACTCCCTCCCTCTATTCTCCTCTCTCGGTGTAAGGGGGGATTTGAAACCGTCCAACTAGGATTTTAAACAACTGGCTTTGGCTGCTCCTTTTATAGACAATCACACCCTCTACCGACACACAAACGGCACACTGCGCAAACAACTCTTGCAAATGGGAACCACATATTTGCATTCATGCTTACTTACTTAGGTGTCGAGATATCCAAATGTGTGGAGCAAGGCATGTTGGAAACAGACGAGCACTACTCAGGGCCCCAGCAGTGCTGTAAACAGATGTGGACACGTTAGAAGCCTCCCTGTCACATACACATTTGGAGTACTGCTACTGTGTAGCTGCCTCACCACCAAGAGGAGAGGTTTGGGAAATGAGAGATGAAAGTGTAAATGATGACTTGTTGGAATGACAAATGTGATTTGAAACCCTGTAAAGGCCGTATGCACCGTATGAATGAAGCTATATGCTTATAGTGATGGGGCCATTGCAGGTTGGGTACATTTCCAGACCTGCTTCAAAATAAACTACTGTCCTCTTCTTGCTTGTGGATATGCAGCAGGGAAGAAGTGCTACATCATGCTGCTGTCCAGGCTGGCAGCTTACAGAGTGGAGGGTTCACTCCGCTGTCATGATGTACTTACAAATCCACTGAGAGAAAGAGCACAAGAGAAAAGAGACCACAGCGTGGTGCCATACAGTATCTGACAAACACTACACTGTCGTACAAAAAGGCCGATTGCCAGACAACAGTGAGCTCTGAAAAGAGTATGTGCATATGTGTGTGTGTGTGTGTGTGTGTGTGTGTGTGTGTGTGTGTGTGTGTGTGTGTGTGTCAGTGTGTGTGTGTGTACTCAGGGCACAGCACAGGGGCAGCAGTGTTTATGCTTACGCAATGCTCCCGCGGTGTGACCCAGTTGGAATGGATGCATGCTGCCTCATTCTCCCCCATTCCCTCTCTCTCTATTTCCTCCTTGTCCTCCTCATCTCTCGCTCCTTGACTGAAAACCCACAGTCCCCCCCCCCCATGTGCTGAATGACACCCCCCCCAAGAGAGAGGCGGGGGTTCTATTTCAGACAAGCAGAACTTTTGGTTTTGGGATGAGTCCCTCGGGGTCGATCACCATGACAACCACTTGCAGGCGATAACCATGTGTTCCAGAAGATGCAGGAGGAGAGGAGAAAGATGATGAGGAAGAGTGAAGAGAATTAAGGTTAGCTGGTCATGTTATGTAAAGAAGTCAAATCAGATCAAACGAGATCTGATTGGGTCTACTGTTTGATGATATGTTTTCAGACAGTTCAGGTTATATTTTGTACAGAATAGATAGATAGATGGTTGGACCTTCCTTCTCTTTCCCTGCTGTCTCTTCCTCACTATTCCAACTTCCTGTCTCCTTCAGGAAGCCGCAGGTGGGAACATGGTGCTATGACCTCTGTTGTACTGGGGAGTTGGGGGTGGGGGGGTCACAGCTTGATCATAGTAGCTCACCCCAACCCCCCATTTATTCCTCCAAGGAAGGGAAGTACTACAGAAGTAGAGTTAATGATGTGAAACCTGTTTTACAGACTGATAAACTTGGCAGCAGTTTGGCTGACTGATGTGGAATGGCTGGCTCGCTGACCAACTGGCTGACTGACTGACTGACTGATGGACTGACTAGCATGTTTCCTAACTGGCTGGGTGCCTGCAAGGCAGGCTGGCTGACGGCAGTAGATATACTCCATCATGGGGCACTCAGCCCGTTTCCAACTAACTGTGGTCGAATGTAATCTGTGGGCCTGTGCTGACAATCAAAACTAAGCCCCAGCATGTTACATTCCATAACTGAAAAGTACAACTGCAGTCAGAATTAATTATCACATCCAGAGGGAGAGAGAAAAGTGAGCTTGAGACAAAAGAGACACATAAACCCATTTATTTTTTTCATATCTTGTTTCAGAATTGTGACCAAATATTTCTTGTGAATTGGTTCTATGATCCTACGGCTTTCCCCCATCTACACCGGTGTATATTATACTATGTACATTATTTTTTGTGATTCATTTCCCCTTTCCTCTTCTTGGTGCATTAAAATTACACAGAGTACAGGTCCTAGGTAAATAGCAGGAGGAGGAATGAGAGTGAAACAGATATGTGGAAGAAGTTCTGGTTATTGTAGTTAGGTAGTTACTTCAGATCCTCTACTAAAGCAAAAGTATAACAATGTAAAAAAAAATACTCTAAAACTCATATCAAAAGTAAAAGAAAAATAACCCATGTGAGTGCCATATTATTATACAGTATATTATATTATTAAATTGTTAAAATTGCTGCTCATAGATGTACAAAACATAAGGGCCCATTACCAGACACTGTTTTTTTTATTGTTATTTTTGGAAGGGTCACAAGCTAAGAAGATCATAGACCACAAAAGGCATTGGATTTTAAAAACTTGTGTTTTAATGTGAAATCTTAGCCTGTAAAGTAAGTGGTGGCTGCAGCTATCAAATATGTGTCGTGGAGTAAAAGTATGTTTCCCCCTGTTGAGTGGATGGATAGAGTAGCATTAAAATGGAAATACTCAAGTAAAGTTCAAAGAGCTCACATTGGTATTTAAGTATAGTGCTCGAGTAAATGTACAATGTACAATGTTGCTCTCAGACACATGGTCAGATAACATCAGTCTTGTTGGCTATTGGCCTTGTTTCTCACTTTAACTCCATCCCTTTGTCCCCTTCTCCCGTCTTACTTTCTTTATGTCTCTCAGTGCACCCACCATGTCCTTTCTCCCTGTTTTGCTGCACCGAGCCATCTGTTTGAGGTCATCTATTACATGCTATACAGCCAACGGATCCTCAGCACTGTCACTTATAAACAAGCCAATAGGTTCACTTAAGGTTAACATGCAATCAGTGTTACGTATAATCACACTCTTTCTTTGTTTGTCCCCCCTGTCTCACTTTCTTTGTTACACAGTCGCACACATCCGCATACAGTATGCTGCGCACACACACACACACACACACAGGCAAACAAATGATAGATTTGCCCCCCTCTCCAGCTTTACAACTGCTTTGGCATTCTGGCAAACAGCCTTTGTTTACTGAGCCTGTAGATGGGCTATGTAATCGTATATTTCCACTGAGAGTGTCTGTTAGCAAGGACGCTAATTAGCAAACGATTAAGCTCTCACACAAAAGAGGTTCTTGAGATTAATTGACGCTGAAGTTTACAAAAGCTTGTGGCTCAGTAAATAATTTAGCATGAACAATAGTACACCTTGTCACACTGCGTTTTTGTTTTCAGATGAATAATTGCTAGTGTCAAGACTGAGGATATATCACTGTTCCACAATAACTCTTTAAAGTAGACAGTGGAGTAGTATATGTGATAACAACGGTGACAATGCCATGTATTTCATTTTTGATGCTCAGTCCAAATAAAATCAGCACAGTTTCAAAGCAGAAGCAGCTGTTTGCCTTTGGGCTGCACGCAGGGTAAAATATGGGAAACTCTCCTCTGAGTGTAAATGTTATTCTGGTTCACACAGCATATGCAACTACAGTATCCTTGACACGTGTGAGATATTTACGCCACCTCAACGTGTGCATCCACCTCGACCTGCGGTGAAATGATCCAGATCTGTTGCCGTGCGGAAAAATGCCCTCTTTTGAAAAACATTGGAAGAAGCTGCTTCACAGTCATGTCAGCCCTACAAGTGCCAGACGTATGCTGAAAAACACGGGTGCACATACACGCAACACATTACGTGCTCATGCAGCACAAGACAGTCCAGGAGGAATCATGGGCTGACACACATACACACAAAGCACACACAAACACAAGACATGGGAGAAAAGAAGTAGAACTCTTTGGCCCCAGTCTCCTCTAGTCCAGGGGTGTCTTGAAATTGCCTGCCCATAACAACATTCCCTCCTCCTCCTCCTCTCTGCTGATGAAGAGGGTGTCCCAGCCCAGGGGTTTTGTTAACAGCGGAAAAAGTTACAAATCCCACTCTACAACTGGCTAAAAAAAACCCGAAAAAAAACTTGGAAATTGCTTTCATAAGCACAATGGCCCTTCCAGTATGGCCTCCACAAACAACTTGCCTCTGGGCATAATTTGATCAGCAGTGTAAACAGAGGCAACTTAACAAACTGGTTTCACTGTTTATCTAATAGGAATCAACATGTATATATTGCAGCCACAAGATCATCCAGGCTAGGCAGTGAAATAAACTTGGCGTTCATGGAAAAAATGTTTGCTTTCAGCAGCTGATGTAACAGGAAAGCAAGAGATGAAAATATCCTAATAAGCATGTCTCAAAACACTCTACGTCTCGCCGATTTAACAGACATCTAAGTTAAACAGCCCTGAAAATACGGGCCCTGCTGTGCCTACTCTTCTGTCCTGATGCTAGTTGACACAAAGGATTAATGCCTGTTTGGAAAATAGCCTGTCGCTTCTTTGCAGGGAATCAACCGACCAATATGTGTGCAACTGCGATTCAAGAGGTCATTTTGTTATAGGTGCAATGTCCTATAAAGTATGTGCTTTTTTCCAGTCGGTATCATTTGCTAGCCTATTGATTACTGTTCCCATATTTAAAAACAAAAAGCTATCACAGCAGTAGTGCTGAAGGTTCAAAATAGGAGGAGAGGCATCCTTGGAATCAAGCTAAAACAACCAAAAATATATTCTGTGCATGTGGCTCTGATATAGTCACATTTGTTTCTAATTTGGCAAAAAGGTGCAGCTTTTTAGACATAAAAAGCGAGACAGAGAGAGAAACAGAGAAAGAAGAAATTAAACTCCTGCCTAAGAAAGAAGGGCATACCCTTTATTTGTTAAACCATTCTACAGACTCCGTTGCTGATTCATACAGCAATTAGGCAGCTGTTAAATGGTTTATTACTAAAAGGGCCTCTGGCATTTTTGCTCAACAGATGTTCAGAAATTGTACAGATGATATCACTTCATTTTGATGACTGAGTTGTATGCAGTGATGGCCACCATACATATAATGAGATGTGATGTTAACGGTTATGATTCAGATGTACATATAAGCCCTATAGCCAGTGTAATCATTGCTAAATTATTGTACTGAGAACTCAAATAAGTCACAGTATGTCATGATGATTGGAGTATACCTAAGGGAGCTGAAAATCCTACTATCCTGATTTAGTAATGAATAATAGACTTTTCTTATGTATTGTAGATTTCATTTCTTTGCTTAATTACGCAGGTGAGATGAAACAGCATTTCATCCTGGGACTAAGCAGAGAAAAAGTGCGGTCGAGCCGGGGGTGGTAAACTCCATCACAATTAGATGTATGCAGAGCCTTCTTCTGAATTCTGAGCAGGTTTTCCATCGGTGAAATTCCTGATGATCTGAGCTGGGTTGAGCGTGCGCTGGGTGCTGATGTGACTAACAGAACACTCCAGCAGCAGAGCGCCTTTTGGGCTGTCGCAGAGGACTCTGGGTAATAAGGGTGCAGATGAGTGCGACCCAAAAAACAAAATGGGAGAGTGGGGACTGGATGAATCTGTGTGTGTGTGTGTGTCAGCCAATAGCACATGCTCAGATGTGCAACAGTGAGATGATGGTAAGCTATAGACTTCTCAAAGGAGTACAACATGCTGAAAGGTAAAACACACACACACACACACACACACACACACACACACACACACGCTCACACACGGCTAATTAGTAATAGGTGAACATTGGATGGATCTATTGCATGTGTTATTGCCCTCTTCCTTAAATGTCTTTTTCCCCTAACATCTCGGTAGTGTTTTAGAGTAAATATTTTATAACAAAAAGTTTACAGCTACTATCATTAATATTTTTATACCAATAATGAATCAAAAAAATATGAATTATCGTTGCTTTATTTTTCCTGCCTGCAACTTCATCATAATTTTTGGTTCAACCATACCACTCTCATCAGCATCATTTAAGCCTAAAGGCAATAATAGATAAATTTGCAAGCTCACAAATTGCAACACGGAAAAAAGTAGAAGAGAGAGACCAATACTAAGTCTCTGCTCTCACACATTGTCTTAATATGCATACTAAACCTCTATGTGTAGATATTTATGTGATTATAACATATTTCAGATTTCAGTTTTATTAGTTGCTCCACTGTCTTTTTTGACACTGCCAGTGGGGGATGCCACTGCCATGACTTCTTCAAAGAGACAGTGTAATTTTAATTTTAACATTGATGTGTTTGTATATTTATTGCACCTCTATGATAATAATAGCAGCGTTGTGCCTTTTTGCTGACATTATTACCCCTAATTCTCACTCCTCTCGCCTCACATGCAAGTCAGGACAGAGGCTACACAGTGACTAGGACCTAGAGGCTCTAACCTGCAGGGTTAAAGCGTCCTCTATCTGGATATACCTCTCAACCTCATCCCTTCTCTAAGCCTAGATGATGGATGGTCCTGCATCAAGGTCAGGACAGAGGTTGTGTGCCCATATTAACTACTCTCTTCCACTGATAGACTGTCAGACCCTTTGCGCCTGGAAGCCTCCCACTGGCCCTGATGTAAACAACTGCAGCAACAGTGGCTGTGTAGGAACAGACAGGAGGGGTCCCAAACAAAGATCATATGAACAAAATATATATTACAGGCACATTTCCTGGAAAAAAGGGTGGATTTTAATTTAATTTATTGCCACCTATCTTTTATGGTGTTTTAGTTCCTCATAATGTGATCAAGCTGCATTCCCCTTAAACAGGAAATGAGAACAAGTTGAGTCAGGACTACAATGGTTCAAGTGATGGCGGCTCTTTCTTCACTGAGTCATAAAGTGGAGTTTAGGGGGGAGATCAACTGGATTTTATTTCAAGGATCTCTGTTGTGGGCTGGAAGATTTGTTTTGAAACAGCAGACAGCTCAAGGCAAATACTGGAGCCAGTTTGACAGACAACTCTGCAGTCATGATGCTTTGAGATTACGTTGTGATTTTTACAGCATGTTGTGCATATTTCCAGCACATGCATTTTGTGTGTATGCAGGGAAACACACATGTATGTTATGCAGCCATTCAGTGCAGTCTAGGAGGTCTTGCTGCCAAGTGAAGTGACAGTGTTTAGCTGCACTGTTGTACCTAACCACTGCTTCACAATACTGCTCGCTTGACTATCTGAGTCAGGTTGTATGTGGGCATCTCGTATACAGCACAGATTCATGCAACCAGGGGGGCAAGTGCAGGGAATTTTGTTGCCAGGGAAAAGAATATTATGTTGATACAAAAGATAAATATTCCAAACATAATTGGGTCCTCTCCTCTGTGAGATCCACAAATTCATAAGGAAAAGGAAATCTCTATTTCATAAATGTTGCTTGAGAGGCCCATCTTTCAAGGGTGTTTGACTGAATATCATACACACTTCTTCTAACGTAAAGGCTAATGTGGGCTAATATGGGCAATAACAATATTTAGAGGAAGGATAATTTATTTTATCTTATGTTACACATGGAAAACATGGAATTTCTCTCATAAAAACACTCAAATTATTTCACCATGTCCCTGCTTTCACATCACACAACTAATTACTTTTAACTTCATTTCATAAATGCTGAACAGCCATTGTCAACACAGAGACCTTTCTCACAGCACCAATATTTATTCTTCACAAAAATGAAAATTTGACTGCAGCATATGCTCTACATGGACAAAATGCTTGCTGCAGACACCAGTAGAGTTGCAGAATCCTAACACTGTGTTCAAAGCTTACAGTGTAGCCAGGTGAATAAGAAACGTGGTCTGGCTTTGCCTGTAGAGCACCTGTGTCTTCATGCTCCATTGCCTGCTTTAAAAGAGAGAGTGTTGCTCTGTTCCTTGCTGAGGTCTTTGGAAGGTGAACAGTAATTGCTGAGGGAGGATTTAGCCTGACGATGGAACAAAGCACCTCTTTTGTTTTACTGAGGTAGCTCTTATACCCTGAGAGGGAGCACCTACATTAGACATGAACTTTACATGTGAATATAGCACGCGGACTGGCAGCTCCGCTTTGTGCCAGTGTGGCGAGGTGCTTGCATGTTAACCACAGGGAGAGAAGCAGACAGAGACTGATTTGTAGGCTACGTACATTACGAGATTCTGCACTGTGCTTGACTCATTAGCTGTACTGTTGGCCATGTGGTTATGACATCATGGTGGCAATATTAGCTTTTAAAGTCAGACCGCAGAGCAAAGTGATCTGTGAGGCTCTTTTAAAATAGGATTCTTTCGCTCTGACTTCATCTTGTGGTTAACTTTTCAGGAAACCCCAAACAGGTCCGCTCACATTATTTTACTCATATAGCACAGTTAATGGATGGTCAGACTGTTACTGGATTAGCATACAGACAGATATGGATCCAGGTGGACAACAGACTCTCTTCATACACTCAAGACATGATATTTAGAATTCTTATAAGACACTGAACATTTAGCCTCTGCTCCTGTGCTTTGAAAAGAGAAGCTGAGAAAACATCTTTACACTTTAAACAATACTATAAACAATGGAGGATGTAAAACATTGGCAGGGCTATTTTGAAGTAACTAAACATTATCTTTTCCTGGTACTACATAAGTTGATCAGTCAGGCTGACAAAGAGCTTGGCTCTGCCTGGTTACCGGGTCTTTCAACACCCCTCCAGAGCCTCCTCAGTCCTGACCGGCATTGTTTGTGGAGAAGAAAGCTATCAGAGGATCTACACAAGATTAGGGTTGCCAACTGTTCCCTCTGTGGCTTCCTGTTTTGCCGCAGGAATTCTTTTGGCGGGTGCAAAAAAAAAGAAAAAGTACATAACTGCACAAATCTGACATAGTTAACCCCTTCCTCTCAACATTTTCCTGTTGGAAGACTAAAATATTTAAAAGCATGGGTTTATGGTATTTCAGTTGTTTCTGACTCTATGGTAAATAGAGCTACAGTGAGGCATTAAGGTAGTGCACATTTCAGTTAAAGAACCAGTACAGCATTTTAGGAAATACACTTTAGCCTATTCACTTTCTTGTTGAGAGTTAGACAAGAAGCTCAGTTCCATTCCCATGTGTATAGTAAATATCAAGCCAATGCCAGCAGCCGGTAACAGGGTAAACAGCTAGCCTGGCTCTGCCTGAATGTAAGCACGTCTAAAGCTCATTGATTGACACATGCCACATCTTGTTTGTTGTTTGTTGTTCAAACAATGTGTTGTGCACCTGGCCAAAAACAGTCTGGCACGTATCACCCCCATAAAACCACAACGTGTTTTACTTTTTACAGTTTGGCTTTTTGTACTAACGATTTTCTTTTGCAGTTTCTTGGTCTTTGTGCTAAGATGAGATGCCCAGCTGCTGTCTGTAGCTTCACATTTACCACACAGATATATAAGCAGTATTGATTTCCTCATCTGACTGTGCACAGGATGCCAGATAAAGAGTATTACCCAAAACTTTGATCTATTTGTTTAAATTTTATCAATTGAGAAAAAGTTGTTATTTATTGTTTGACCCTTTGCATAAAGCATCAACTCAACCAACAGTCTAATCGCTTGCTCGAAATTTTAACTTACTGTCACTGAAATCCACCTACTCTATTTTCTGTTTTTCCTCCCCTTCCCATCATCTTTTCCTGTCACTCCTTTAGGCCCTCCTTCACTTTCCCTCCTCATTTTCACCCTCCCACACCTCCTGCTCCTCTCCTTTCCCTCCATCTAAATTGCAAATGGCAGCAGTACAGACTACCAGAGGAGCTCCTCAATGTCATTAGAGCTGACCCTGTGGATTAACGAGAGGAGAGAGGCGGTGTGCAGAAACTACAGATCAATAACACGGCTTATCCTCTGGGTTCTTTTACTTCACTTTGGATTTAGATCTGACAAACTGCAACAGTCTACTCTATTCCTTCACAACAAACAATGCGGTTATGTGATGGTTAAATTGTCAAAATAGAAATCATTACTAAAAGACTGAGGAAGGATTAGGAATCATGCCAGGAAATGAGCTCATGTGAAATATGGACAGGTATACAGAAACTTTGATGGTGGAGAAACATGTTGCACACACCAGCTGCCTCAGTTGGGAGGTGATGATGATGGCTCTTATGGAGATTCAGAATCAACAACATCAGAGATATCACATTTTGTAACAGATCAAAATGTTCTAAAAAAAAAAGAGAAGAAAAAAATCATGTAGCCATCTCAGTGTAACTCCACCAGTACTGGACACAGCTAGATCAGAATACCAACTCCTGCTGGATGATCCAATTAACAATGTGATGTGATATCTCTGAAGAGATGGATGGAGAGATAGATGATGTGTGTATGTGTGTGTGTGTTTCTGTGCAGACATCATACTGTGTGGTTGGTTTACCAGGTTGGCAGGCAAAGTCAAGTCACCGTGAGCTCAACTAAACTTGATAGGTGCCCTTATCAGGGACAGCGAAAGTCAAAGTCTGCTATAAATGGCCGAGTGTGTGAGTGCACTCACCCAAAAATGCGCGGACACACACACACACACACACACACACTTGCATGACCAATGTGTAGAGCCACATCAAAAGATCAGGTTGCTAAGACTCTGTAACTAGGAAGCAGAACATGCCAAGTTCTACATCAGTTTGCACATTTACAACAAAAAGTCACCTTTCACAAAACCAAACTACCCAAATATATTATCTCCCAGAAGCCAATGTTCCTTAAGCACAAAAGAGAGTCACTACAGGACTCTCACTCACTTTAATTTAGGATTTGTCCTCAAATATTTCTCATTTTGCCACAGCATACTGTAGGTAAAGAGGTAAAAAGCCAGAAGGATTATCATCACACAATATATTAGTTCAATTTGGTTAGTTTTTTATTCCATACACTGCCCTTTTCATGTATCAAAGTGAATGAAGGCTGGAGAAGAAAGGCGTAACTGTGCTTGGTGTGATAGCTTATCCGTTAGCTAAATGTTTCAGGAGTGTCACGAGTAACCCTTAACAACATCAGAGTGGCCCTGATGCGGAACAGCTGGGCTCTTGATTTCATATGAATGCCACTTTGCATGAGCTGCTATCTCGGGCTCCATTACCATGCAACACTACATTCTTTCCATTGTTTATATGCCTGATTGTTAAATCTTTGAGCAGCTAATGGACTCTTAGTTTTCATAACAGAGATGAGTCAAGTTTGTTGAGTGAAGCAATTTCTGCTTTTAAACTCTTCCTTTTATCGAAATTCAGCTGAGATGTGACATCGAGCTCCTGATCTAAATATCAGACTGTCAAACTTTTAACAGCAGTTGTCTCTGTGGTTTAGTGGTGACCAAAACTCCATCCTATGACAGCCGCCAAATGGCGAGTCTAGTAATAGGAAGCAATGCCTCCATAGATGTGTAACAGCCCAGACGCAATCTCTGACAAGTCATTTGTACAAAGTGTTTTGCCTCACTACACTCCAAAGGAAACCTCATACTTAAGAAGAGACTGCTGGCAAGTCTGTTCCCCTCTCAAACAGAACAAGACTGTGTGTATAAAAAGATCTGTGGTCAAGTTCGCGTGTGCCAGGAGTATGCCTTGTGCAGTTTTAATGGCTTGTTATCAGTGTTTTATGGCTATATTGACTATCATGAACTTATCAATGGGCAGTTAAACCAGGTGTTATTAAAACATGACACAGCATTATGTTTAAGATGCTTGGCCATTGTGCATCTTATCCCAAGAGCAGATCTGACATGATTTGAAGTTCTGTATAGTCATGCTTCATACTGTACAATGCATAGCGAGCATCACAAGTATTTAGTGCCATCTAGTGGTTACGCAAGTTCAGCTTGTTAAAGGGCCAGTTCAACAAAATTGCAAAACATTTCCTCACTGACTCCTAGTAGTAGTAAGGTTGGCCAATAGCGTTTGTTTTATTTTCACACTTTTTCCATTCAGGAAATGTGACAGGAATCATAGTCATGTGCGCAGAAACGTGACACATCTCAGTTGATCTGCAGTCTTCTGACTTTCCACTGTTGAGTAACTGACGGCGGACACAGGACGTGGGGTCTTGAAGCCGGCTGAAATCAGGGCAGGGCCCGTCGTGTTGTGCGCATGCGCAGTCTGTTAACTGCGCTGTTGTGTTGGTGATAACTGTTGAGACGTTTGACCGGCCAGTCCCGCCACAGGGAAACTATCACCTCTGCAAAAGTAGTTTTTTTATGTTTTAACGATGTTCGAGGAAACATTCAAGAACTTCAACATAAACTTGAATAACAGGAATACTTTCTCCAGTGGCGACGTGGTCACAGGACAAATCTCCTTCGAACTCACGAAGGAGATAAAGATCACTTCCATAACGATTGCAATGACAGGGAGGGCGGATGTCCACTGGTCCTCCGGGGGAGGTGGGGGAAGGAAGAGGAAGAGAAGACGAAGACACTTCTCGGCAAAAGTGGAATTTTTCAAACTCCAAACCGTCGTCATGCAAGAAAACAACGGTATGTGCTCTACGTGGGTGTGTGGGCGCACCGTGCATTGTTTTCTTGTTTGATTCACCCCCCGCCCCCCCCCTCTCCCTCGCAGCCGTCGGTGGGGCGACAAAACTCCAGCCTGGCAGGCACGTCTATCCGTATACGTTTCAGCTGCCACAAGGGTGTGTATGAGCTGCCTCTGTTGTTTGTGTTTCAGGGGTCACGTGGTTCTTGAGCCACATATATGCTATCTTAAACTTTAAGGAGAAAAAGGAAGCCCTTCAACAGAACTCATTGCGCAATAATACTGTTCTCTACAATGTGATGAGGTGCTTTCGATGAGCCTTCATTTATAATTTTGCATAAAAAGTTTGCCCCCCCGAAATTGCATACGAACATCTCATTTCCATTATTATTGTTTTTATTGCTTTGCGTCTGTGCAGAGACTTCCCATCCAGCTTCCATGGGGTTCATGGAAAAATAGTGTACAGCTTGACAGTCGGCATCAGGAGACCCTGGCACCTGTCCAAGGACTTTGTGACAGAGTTAAACTTTGTAAAGCACATTAATACCAACCACCCAGATATGTGGGTAAGTAACCACATTAACCCCAGGGCAAATTAGATTTTGACACAAGGCCCCTCATGCCGGTTTATACTGTGGAATTAGCACAAATCAGTGGACACACAAGCTGATTACCAATTCCACACATACACACACAGTATGTTGTGAGCCTTAAGTGGAAAAAGGAACACAATTAAGCACCTTCAAAAAAAAATCTCTAAATTGAGAGTGATAATGATGTACACCATTGTCTTGCAATGCAGTGCATAAAAGAAACTGAGGTGGAACTCAAAGCTGCAAAAATAAAAAAAAAAAAAATGGTGCAACCCTGAGAAAACGTTCAGAAAGTTAAAAATTGATTAACATCCACCACTGCACGTGTTGCATCGGTTGCCAGTTGCGGGCAACATACGTTGAGTTGTACTGCACCTCTGTCACTGTGCTGTGTTTTTTCTTCTCAGTCTCCTCTCTCAGGCTCCAACCAAATGACAACATGCTGCCTGTGGTGTGCCTCGCGTCCAGTCACAATTACAGCGAGTGTCGAGAAAAAAGCATTCATGCCTGGTACTATTTCCATCCATCCTTCTGTTCGTCTGTCTTATGAAGCATGAACTTGGTGGGTCATTTTAATTGTAATAACCTCATCCAAACGCCTCGTCTGTTCTTCCTCCAGGTGAGACTTTGAAAATGATCTGCCAGTTCAGTAACGGCTCATCTCAAACAGCCACACCGAAGGTGAGGCTGCAGCAGAGGCAGTCTTTCTACACCCAGAACAAGGTCAACAAGAGGACAGTTTACAAGTACTTGGAGTCTGTGACTGGGCAGCCTCTCGAAGGTCACGCCTCTGATGTGCACACTGAGATCACACTCACTATTCCCCCGTCTGCATCATTTACCATCTCCAACTGCAACATCCTGGAAGTTGATTATTTGGTTGAGGTTGGTATGAATGAAGGACCGATATTGGAGAGAGCTCTTTATTTGGGGGACTATGTCTTTGTCTCACAACGAATTTTGTGTTGTGTGTCTTGTTTTCTTGTATCTCTTACAGGTGATCCTCAGCGGTTGGGCTATCCCTGAACTGAAAGTTCTGTTTCCCATCATCGTGTGTGACACTCCTGTACATGCTCATCCCTTACCTTATTTGTGAATTAATTTGTGAGTTTCACAAATTTCTTGAAATGTGTCTAAGGAAAGGCCAACTTACTGTAATTTGTCACTGGCAGAGCCTCACACTATTTCTCAGAGTGTTTGTGTAAGGCTCACCTGACCAGAGAGGACCCTTGCCACTAAACATTACATTTTTACAACTCAGTGTTTGCTTTGAAAAAGAACTGTCTTCTTCGAAATGTCTCTTATTTATTTGGGCAAACTCCAGCTGCTTATTGTAATCTTCCTCTTTATTTTTTTATTGTGTACTATTTGATGTGTTGCATGGTTTTGTGTGTGTGCTGTCATTCTGTACGAACATGGTTCCCCCATGTTTCTACTTGGTTTTTGTGCTTTTTTTTAACACACTGACAAGTGAGAAATTGAAGGAAAATGGGCAATGGATTGAACTAGATGTCATCTGTGGCAGCATGAGAATTTAGAAGTAATGTCAGTATTGAAAAGATAAACACCACGTGCTTTGTTTATGGAGCAAGTGACTCCTCAGCATATCAGATGTAAGCCAAAGGCACAAAGCTTGCTTTGTGGAAACTGCCTTATTGCAACGTACTGCCGTTGGACCAAGTGTCGTACAGTTGTCAGTGTGTCTGTGTGCGTCTGTGCTTCATCTATGTATTATTGGAGATGTTTACAGGACATTCATTCAGGTGCACCACATGAGTGCTTAGACGGAAGCAGGTTGTTACCACTTAATGCCATAAAGAAATAGATCAAGAACCTACTTCCACATATATAAATGTGATGAGAATATTGGAATATTATTGTTGTAAGTACATGTTTTGTGTTTTTTTTATTGTTTCATCTCATCTTTCATATTTTTTTAACATTTTAACTATTGTCAAATACATACTGTTTCATGTTTGAACAGTGTTGAGCAATATTTAACTCTTGAATCTGACTACATTAAAAGTTTGGGTTCAGCAATGGTGAATGTGCTCTAAATGATGACGACGGTGACGGCCGCACAAACAGCTGAATGCTCGGCTGAACTGATTCAATACCAAATTACTTTTTGCTCTCTTCAGCAGAGAACACACTGCAAGTACTGTGTAAACTAAATTCAATCTTTTTAGCCTAATTATGTATCATTGCAGACGACATTGTCTTCAATTTCCTGGAGGAAAGCTGCCTCGTCTTTGTCAATGAGCCAGCGCTCACTCTCAGGGAGCCAGTAAGTTCACGAACTTCAGATAGGCTACCTGGATATTTCTGTAGCTGAATCATATGTGGATTCAAATGCGTGCTTGTTGTTTCTGGCTAAGCCTGAGCCACTCATCCTGTCACCAACAAAACTCTGTCAATGTTATGCTGCATGTACATTCCAAGTTAATACACCATGAGTTGTTGCCTAAACACTGGGTCTGTCACGGCTGCATTAGCAGTTTGTCAGGCTGGTTTATATCAGTTTGAAATAACATTTCTCAGCTTCCTCGTGTCTCGGGTGTGTCATGTCACAATGTGAAGACACTCATTGTCTTTCTGTATGATGGACTTTGAGGTATTTATATAGTTTGTCATACTACTGTAGCAGCAAGAGCACGTGTGTTTAAATGATGTAAGTACATGTTGTTTTATTAGTTTTATTAGAGTTTTATCAAACTTTGACAACAGGTTGCTTGTCCTTTTTTCCAACTGTGTCTACATTGCAATAGAATGCAAATGTGGCGCAGTCCATCTGTTTTCCTACAGGGGACAGCATCATGCAAGGTGTGAGAGGAGCTGGTGTAGTGAAGAGGCTCATCATGTTTCCCTCCCGGTATCTTTCTTCTCTCCATCTCTCTGTATCATATCACCCAACCCCACCTCCCCATCCTTGTAGAAAACTTCATGACATTATACCAGATGTATTTCATATGGTTGTTCCTTGATGATTAATCCACCCGCAGAAAATGGATGGATGAGTGGATGCTTCGGTGCAATGTAAATGTGAAGCACCCTGAAACCCTTTTTTTGAAGTCTATGTGAATAACACTAATACTTCATAAGAAATGCTTACTGGACTAATATTTAAAGATGATGAGGGATTCGCTCTCACCTTTCTGTAAAGATATTTATTTTTGCTTACACTATAGTGCCTCCTCTTACACCTTTAGTGACACGCCAGGTGCAAAGATGCCCCCCACCCCCTGCGTTCCATCGACTCATTATATCCTGCTTCATGATCCCTGCTTGATGTGTTGGACACACCCACATTAGCAGTGCCAGCAGTAGCTTGTTGTAGCATATGCTGCTGCTGACGCTGTCAGCACATGTGCATAGTAAATGGTGTTCCGCTGTGTCGGTTTATGCAAAAACATGCGTACAATGCTCTATTTAAACCAATCTGCTTTCACCAGAGCATTTTTTCATATTTGCACAGCCATTAACTCTTTTTCTTCTAATCTCACAGGAAAGATTACCTTAGAACTCTCAGACAACTGCAAAATAAATTCACTTTGTGTAAAGCTGAAGGGAAAGGCACAGGTCAAATGGACTGAGAATAGATCAGTTTTAAGATACAGTAACAAAGAACAATACTTCAATATCAAGCAGTTTATCATTCTGGTGTGTCAGGGTAAGCTCATTATTCTTTATTAATATTATTTATAAATAACTTGTTTTAATTAGATTTATTGTATTCATCATTTATTTGATTAACATGTCACTCTGTAGAAACAATTGATTTCTATGCTATGAAAGGTTTATTCATTTAAAAAAATATAACCTCTTTGTTAGATTGTATCTGTTTCATCTCATTTCTTTTCTTTTCTTTTTAAAAAATCCCATATTGATTGTATTTGCACATGCAAAATGACAGTGTGTTGACCTTTGTGGTCACTTGAAGGATATACCAGAGGTCAAATAAGTCTCACCATCTGTATATAAATGTGCATACAACAAGATTTTAAAAATCCCTGACAGAGGTAAAATTCAAGTCTATTGAGATTAATTTAAAGTATTTTGACCTGCTCTCACTGATAGAAATAGTTATAAGAGTAACAGTTTTTTTCTGTAAAATGTTCTTCCACTTTTGTCATTTTAGTATTCTCCTTCAGGGCAATTCACATACATTTTCAACATGAGCAAAAAGTCTGAGCTAGTAATATATCCACTAATGGTCTGAATTGTAAACTTTGCTAATTAGTGAAAAAGGCCACATGAAGCCACTTTGGTTTGGTTTTTCAGGCAATAATACAGTTGGCCAAGGCTGCCATTGACCTTTCAGATCCCAGCACAGTGAGTTCTCTTACAAACAGTTTGCCTAATCACTGCATTGTACATGGTGTTGACATGTTTTGCAGAGAGCTGCCACCCTCCTTTCGTGGCTCATGGGGAAAGATCCAGTACACACTGAAGGCAAACCTGAGCAGGCCCATGAGAACAGACAGCAAAGCATCACCCACAAGGAAAACAGTGATCCATCCCTGATGGTATCCACCTTACGACACATACACAAGCTCACAAATGCACATTTAAGGTTTTTTCTGTTTGACTTCGACACAGCTGTGCTAAGAAGTAACACTATCTCTAACTTATTTGTCTGTCAGACTCCACAGTACAGTATCATTGATAAGAAAATGAATCTCTTTACATCAGGAACAGTCGGCATGGATGTGAACGTTGAGCGAACAGGCTTCTACCAAGGTACCGAATGATACATTAACTCAGATTATTTTAAACATGCGATGCAATAAAAAGTATCAACTCTTTGCGGTCGAGCAATGTGTAGTTCAAAGTCCCTCTCCTTTTATGATTTGATTTGATTGAATTTTTTATGACCTAAGGATAAGACAACATTAGACACGCAGGAATAGTAGTCACAGAGAGATAAACCAAATATGTTCTTGAGTTCAGAGGGACTGCTTCTTCAAAACATACCATGCAATGTCAAAAATGTAGCTGAAAATTATTTGCCAGGCTATAGGTTTAAAACTATACGATGTATATACAATGCCGTATTTATTTCATTTTCATATAAGAGTTTGTATAAAAGTTTAATTCTAAGTATTAAAATCCACCTTTACTCCATTCAGTACACTCATCCAAGGTTTTGCTGCCATACTTTATCTGGTATGACCAGCTGCTATTGGCGGCTAATGTAACAAATGCTAACATCAAGGTAAATAATGTTGTGTAATGGACATTACTGAGTCAAGATGTGAATTATGTAAATGTTTTTTGCTTGTGCTGCTGTTGTAGTATATTTTCTACTTGTAGCCAAAGAAGCAGCTGTTCAACCAAAGATACACAGACTAGCTTTTAAGTGATTTTACTGGACTGAAATTTTGGATATAATTGCTTCTAAATATCCTTTTTCAAAATTAAAATTGAGTTTTCTCATTTGGAATTTATTTCCAGAGACACATGTAAATAGCAGAATTTAGTTTTTGGAATATTGATATGCAAGGCTTAAAAATGAGATTACTGTTATCACTTCTGTGCAGTTGCCAGCCAGAGAGTAAGACCACTGTGTATTAAGTGCTGCTCTGCTTTCCAGGGGAAGGCATAAAGGTTGTGGCCTCCATTCACAACAAATCCTCTCGTGACATTATACCCAAATACTGTTTGTATAAGAAGTACAGCTACTTTGCAAGTGGGAAGAGGAGAGTCAAAACTAAAGACATCCTGAAAGAGGTGGGTGAAGCCATCCCACCCTCTGGAGGTCAGACTGTCACCAGGATCATCACAATCCCTCCCACCCCGTGTGTGTCCATCTTGAACTGAAACATCATCAAAGCAGAGTACAGGCTCAGGGTGTGTATGTCCCTTTTTTAAACATGCTCTCATGCATGTCTTTATAACAACAAATATCCATGATTGATATAAGTGCTTATTATTTCTCGCAAGCAGGTCTATCTGGATGTAAAGTATGCTTCAGACCCTGAGATCAAGTTCCCCATAGTCATCCTGCCCACTTTACAGGGGCCTGATGAAGAGCATCCACCTGCTTATCCTGCCTATGGATTTGAAGCATTTGCAAATTCAGCCATGCCAGGAGGAACACACTTCCTACAAAACCCAACCGCTTTTGGCCTTTCTGCTCCAGCCTATGGTACATATGGGATGTACCCCTCCTTGATTGGTTTTGATGGGAAATCGTAGAAGCTCCAATATAGATTTGAAGTGCACAGCGATCCCTTCAAAGAAAAAAAAAAATCACAGATAACACATAACTCAAAGTTAAGGATTACCACTTTACAGCATAACTTTGCTTTAACCCTTCTTTTTAAATGAACACAAAAATTACATACACAATTACAGCTCCTTAATCAAATCTCTAACTCCAGAAATTTAAGTAGTGCCACATAGAGAAAATCTAGTTTCTTCCATATCTATGTCATTTATTTTATTAACGTTTTTAAACAGAATTTACAGCTATGCAATGAAAAGTCTTTTGTTATTCCTGTTTCAAATAGCAGCATTTTATTCATTTAAGTGTATTTGCAAATGCAAAGTGATACACAGACAGGATGGTATTCTTTGTTGTAATTTGAAACATAAATAAATCCTACCATTTGCATTTAAACAAATATGCATACAACAGGTTATTGAAAAGACCCTGACTGATCTAAGATTCAAGTTGAATGTGTTGTTAATGCATTTTGACCCATTCTCACCAGTAAAAAAACAAAGTGAGAAAAGGAACATATTGTTGTTAAACTTCCTCCTGCTTTTGTCATCCCTGTTGTTCATCAGGGCAGTTCATATACATTATTACAATTCAGTGTGAGGAAACATACTGAGCTTGTCATGTATTAATTTCTGGTCTGTTTTACAAACTTTGCAAAACTATAATGACATGTATATCTACCTATTACCTACCATGGAGATTATCAAGAACCGTGGTTTTGGTTTACACCTGCAGCCACACCCACTGGATTCCAATGCTACAGCAAACTATATCCTACCATTATCATGCTTATGATGTTAAAAGAAAAGGTATTGAACTTTTCTTTTTAAAAAAAGTTTTCCATGCTCACTGACATCCATTGGAGGAGACAAAATATTCGTTGTGTTGTCTGTGTTCCCCTGTGTTTATTTGACAGCACTGCACCACAGCAGACAGCGCGAAACTTAAAATGAATGCCTAAAGGATTTATATGTAATATGAATACACAGTAAATTGTAGTGAACAACATCTTCCTCAAGATTAGACAAGACCCTCATCCCTATTATAGATTTTAATGAAAGCATATGATATGGTAAGCATGTAGTACTTACTACAAGTAGTAAAATAAAATCTGATTTGACTGACTTGAAAGATTAACACAGAAGACACTGCAGACGAGCTGGCGTTGCGTGACCTCTGGCATGTGAGGTCATTCAGGTCACAACTTTCATACATAGTATTATCTATAGGCTGTGTCGCCCCACCTTTGCTGTGCATTAATGTTATGCATGATACGCAGACTGAAACAACAGCTGCATGCTTCAGAGATCATCGCATGTATCGGTCATCTGACGCACACCTGCGACTTTAAATTGCAGCACATCGCGAATGAGGAAAAGAAAAAATGAGGGGGAGAGGCAACAGCGCGGAAACATACCTGACTGTGCGCTTCATGATTAGGGCACACCCATCCAGGTAGTGAAGGGTGATCTATTTGGTCTCTTCGTCTTGGTCGGGCTGGCTGCCTATCATCACTACTCGTCATGTCCACCACCGTAAAAAGCCTCAAAATCTCCTACAACCCTATTAATGAGAGAAACACGTTCACCAATGGCGACTGGATTTCGGGTCAGGTCACTCTGGAGGTGGCTAAAGACTGCCAGATCGACTCGCTGGTGATTAAATTTAAGGGGAAAGCCGAAGTCATGTGGTCCGAGAGGCACCACGAGCATACTTTTGTTTACCACGCCGAGGACAAGTACTTCAAAATGAAATATTACTTCATCCGAAACAAGAATCTCGGAGGTAAGTGGGCTTTTATATTTTGCACTTTATCATTTGCAGAAAAAATGGATAGTAGAACAAGCAAAACCCCTCTGCCTGCAGACACTGATTGTGCATTAAAGAGAACCTGCTTTGCATGAAGTGCATGAAGTAAAAATGTTAAAACTAATCACTTGTAAGGAGTTCCATTAAAAAAAAAAACACCAAGCTTTTTTCCTTGTTACATTTTTGTAGATTGCATAGCACGAAACTCACAAAATCCCTACTGACAGAGTAGGTTGGATGCACTGATGTGGACAAAAATTAAGAACATTACAACAACCGTGAGTTGTCAATAAATTGTCAGAGTTGGAACAATTACTCACGGAATTGACTAACTGATCTCTTGTCAGACATTTTTAGGCTGCCTCTGAATAGATTTTTAAGGGAAATAATCTACAGATTGGAAGTTAAACGTTACTTTCATGATAGTATTTGTTCCCAGCCTAAGTAACAAATGCTGTTTGCTGTTAAATCATTGTGTTGCTTTTTCTTCAGAATTTGACAGCCAAAATCTCCTGAAAAACAAGAATGGCGAGCGGTGTAAGTATTTCACAGCCTCTGCTGTGTCTGAGCTGTGTAATGTACAAAAGAATCCTGGGCTGTGTTTTTCAAACAGGTTTCTGGTGCATAACAGCAACAGTGAGCGGATGGGCCAATATTTTCTTGGGCAAAGTGCCACATTTGTACATTTACTCTCTGCTGGTCCTTAAGAAGCTTTTGAAAAAGATTTTAGAAGCAGAAGCTGTGGCGCTTTGCCAGCTCCTGCTTCTTTAACCCTTTGTTACACCTGCCTTGTGTTCTGGCAGCTTTGATTCAGATTGGTAACTGCATTGTACCTCCAGCTCAATTTTTTTTCTACATGCAAAGGGACAGTCCATACCTTTTTTGTTCTAAGAACATCAGCTTCTTTACCAGTTTCTTGTTGCTTTTTCAGACAGTGGCGTTGTTGCCCCGGGATGCCATGTCTACCCATTCACCTTTCAGATCCCATTGCAGTAAGAAATCATATTTCTAATAGTTGCAAAATCAATTAGAGCAGACAGACTGTTAATCCTCTCTGAAAATACTGCATGTTGCTTGTCATATTATCATCTGAAAAATGTTTTAAGCAGGTTTTGGAACTGTAGTTTATTTTTGATGGAGCAGGTTTAGTTAAATAATTTAAATCAAAACTCTCTTCTGGCTTTGTGCTCTTGTGTTTCAGGGATGCGCCCTCCTCCTTTAGTGGTTCTGTTGGTAAAATTGTGTACTCACTGGAAACCAAGCTGAGCAGGTCGATGAAAATTGACAAGAAAGATTCAACTAAGATCAACTTTGTGTCAAATCCAGATCTGAACACTGTCCCTGGGCTAATGGTACTGCATGTGCTGAATTACAGTCATTCCTGTCATGTGAAAAAAGAGAAAAAAAAATCTGCAGAGGTTGGCTATACCGGATGAGTAACTAAAATCGAGCCCTTGTTCCTTTCTCAGTACCTGCAGGAAGATGGGTTGAGGAATGTGCTTAAATTCTCCAGTAAACCCTACCTGTTTAAAAGAATACAGTTTAAAAATGTAAACAACATACTCCGTGTTATCTGCATAACTACACCCATTGGTTATGTGCTATAACTGAAATGATTGGTATGTGGTATTTTGTGTGTACCTGACAGAGATATTAGCTAATGGTTCATTTAATACCACATCTGGTGAATTAGCTCAGGAATGTCTGAGCATGGGCATTTGAGCCACCAGTATTGTCTCTCTGTTTTTATAAGTGTATTTCTTTAATTTATTTTGTCTTCTCTCAGGCACCACAGCATGAATCTAAGGATAAAAAAATGAAATTTTTGTCTTCAGGAAACATAGCCATGGATGTAAATATTGAAAAAACAGGTTTCTCCCAAGGTGAGAGCCATCAAAGTGATATTGACCTTGATTAGTCCCATGCCAAGGGCTGAGGATTGTTTTGACATTTATTGTCTGTTTTAACAGGAGAAGGAATAAAGATTGTGACCTGTATTGAGAACAACTCCTCTCGTGAAATCAAGCCCAAGTACTGTGTGTACAGGAAGAATAGCTTCTTTGCAAAGGGGAAGAGAAGAGTGGATACTAAAGACCTCTTAAAAGAGGTGGGAAAACCAATTCCTCCTTCCTCTAATGAAAAGGTCACACAGATCATCACTGTCCCCCATGATGTGGAGCCCTCCATCCTCAACTGCAATATCATCAAAGCGGAGTACAGACTCAAAGTAAGCAGCTCTATGACCAGGACACTGGCAACGGAGATGTGTGTGATTTCTAAATTTAAAAAAGTATCATGTCCCCTGAAAACATATTTATTAACAATTGCAGGGTTTTAACTTCTTACTAGATAGTGCTCACTCATGTGTCAAGCATGGAATCTCTGGATTATGTAGCAGCAAAATTTAAGTTAAAAAAATTAGGGGATGTTGACTGTCTTTTCAAGATCCTGTACAAATGCTTATATATTATATATACATTATAGTGTCCAATGCATGTGTGTCTGTGCTGTCCTCTTTGCACTCGAATTACTTGTGAAGCCAACACAGCAGTGTTTACAGAGGGAGTTGGTTACGTACAGAGTGTAAATAACTGTGTCATGTGATTATACGCAAAACCTGTAAGTTCAGAGTTTGACTTTAAGCCATGAATTTTTCACCCATTTCAGTAAAAATATGAAGATATGTTGGAGAGGAAATTTGTTCTGTCAGAAACAGAAACAGATGAACTGAAAAAAAGTCATCAAATCAAGTAGCAGTTTATCAGGGAGAAATTGTCACATGATGCGTGTCTGTGAAATCTACAACAGCAAAATACTTAGACTTATTAAACTGCTCCCATTTTTTTTTACAACAGATGAGAAAGCTCTCTTAACATGTACATGTATCTCAACTTCTCTGCAGATATAGAGCAGAACAAATCCAACAATGTAACATTGGAAGTGTTTTTCCACAGGTCTACCTCGATGTCAAATATGCTTCAGACCCAGAGATCAAATTACCCATAGTCCTCCTGCCGGCCACTCGGTTTCTTGCTGTGGCACCACCACCTGCTGCTGCTGCTGGCTTTGGGTTTGAGCCATACGGGAACCCAAACCCACCAGCCTGGGGCGTTGCTCCACCACAACCACCAGCAGCGTTGCAACCTTTTGATCCCCCTCCTGCCTATGGAGCGCATGGGATGTACCCACGACTGACGGATCCTGCTAACAAATATCAGTGAAGATACTTGAACATCTCCAGATAATAAAATATAGATATAGAAAAGGAAATTATAGTTACTGCTTTTGATCAAATTGTCAATCTAGAGTATATCACTTTAATTAATGTTGTGTTGTACTTTAACTACATTTAACTACATTAAACCAAAC
Source organism: Psettodes erumei (assembly GCA_016785225.1). Lineage (NCBI taxonomy): Eukaryota > Metazoa > Chordata > Actinopteri > Pleuronectiformes > Psettodidae > Psettodes > Psettodes erumei. Next base: position 678,701 of record JAFBJZ010000100.1, read on the forward strand.
ACATATTTTAGAAAAACAAAATGTGAACCACAGTATTATTTGATGATTCTCGCTTTTCCACATTTTTAAAAATGTTTTTGGTTAAACTATAGTTAGTGTAGTTCATGATTCATTATTTAAATAAAATACCATTTATTTAAATAATCTTAAAAAATAAAACTACTGTACAATGAAGCTGGTGGTGAAGGCTTAGTCAGCATCTGATGGGGTTTGCAATCTATTTTTACAATATCAGGTGGATGGATGATTTATTTACATTACAGACAAAGACACATAAAGATAAAACTAAATATAATGATCAAATAAAAAATTATGAATAATAAGGTAAACATGGATTAAGTAAATTAGGCTATTATCTTCACTTCAAGAGTGTATCCATTATTCAGGCATTTCTGTTCCGTGTACTAAACGTAACAATCGATTAAAATGTAACAAACCAGCCATTAAACAAACATATCTCCTAAACGCTGAAATGAAATAACAGAGGTTATTAAGTTCAGTTTCTATGCCTTTCTGAGCTGCATGATTTCAGGTAGTGAATTCAGGTGAGGTGGGGTATATAAACCTGTGATATACCTGAATACCACTTTTATCCTATTTGCATAGTTAAAGGGGTCTGTTAAAAAAAACAAAACATAATACAGCCATTTAGCTGTCCAGATCATTTCAGTTTCATGTGATGAGATTTGACCTTTTCTACTGATTGTCCAGACTAACCACTACACTGTTTCTGTACAGATGAGTCTCAAAACTTTACTAAATTGTTGACAATGAATATTCCAGTTCTCAGCTTTTACATGACTAAAATCGTATTATGTCATATTGCACAATATGAGCTCATGGAAAGTTGTTTCATATCATTTGGAAATGTGTCACGTGACACACTGAGAAAGCTGAGCATGTGACAGTTAGTCACCATGTGTGCCATGTGTGCGTCTACCATACAGGAAAAACAGGTTTCACAAGATTTGTTTGCCTGAGCAGTGCCTGAGCAGCGCCGAGCAGCTGCGCAGGATTTATAAGGCTCGACCTTCCTCTTTTGTTTGGTTCTACAAGGGATTTAGATTTTCCACTGTATGTTTCTTTGGGGAAGATGACCATCAAAAATTTATCAATTGAATACGATGCCATCAACAGCCAAAACACCTTCTCAAACGGAGACACCATTAATGGAAGAATCATTTTGGAGGTTTCTAAGGAAATTACAATTAAATCACTTATTTTTTTGGCAAAAGGAAAAGCTCGTGTTTGCTGGCATGAACACTATGGACAATATCAACATTATGTTTACTGGGCTGATGAGAAATATTATTCTGTCAAACATCATATCTTGAGAGAAGCCAGAGAAAATGGTAATGTATTAAATTACTATGATCACTGATATGCAGTGGACAGATGCAGATACATTGTACCTAAAGTAATGACTTTTAGATGACACACAATTACCAATATACTTTGTAAACATAACATAATAATTTTCCAGGCACTGAAGTCGTTGGTAAAGGAAGACATGTTTTTCCTTTTTCATTCAAGATTCCTGACAGGTGCTTATTCTTCACTTAATCTCTATTTCAAATTCATGTTATTTCTCTTCAGCTCCTTTAAAATGTTTTATCTGTGCACAGAGAAATCCCATCATCATTCAAGAACTACATAGGCAAAATCATTCATAAGTTGAAGGTAGAGCTTCATCAATCAATGAAGCTGACAAAAAAGGCCAAAACCCACTTCACATTCGTTTCTAAAGCAGACATGGATGTCCCCGGACTTCTAGTAAGAAATCATTCATCATTAAAAAAGAAACATTTAATCATGCAAGGAATAAGCAGAGACGACTGTTATCTACCTGATTTAATTTTGAGGTGGGGATCTGTACTTTTAGCAACCTCAGTATGGCTGTAAGGATAAAGCTGTCAAACTTTTTGGCTCCGGAACCCTTTCGATGGATGTTCACACCAAGCAGATGGGATACAAGCAAGGTAATAACTTAATCTGGTGAAGGAAATCATACTCCTGGAGGGTTTTGTTCATTGCATTTCCATGCAATGCAAAACAGGTATATTCAGTTTGGCTAACTGATCAACATTTACTGATATCTATGTGTGCCATCAAGGAAACATCAGTTGCATGCTCTTGTTTTGTAACACTTTAGTCAACCCTTCACTGCTACTTACCCTATTAAAACAGGAGACCAGTGAAACTAAACCTTGGATTGAGGTCATTAGTGACATATTTTGGAACAGTAGTTTCACAATGAATCCCTCTCAATACCACTGTAAACCAACCATTTTTGTTGACCTCCAGTGTGATGAAGAATTGTACTTCAGGGTGTGTCAGTACGTCATGGCATGTTGGGTTTCAATTACAGAAGTGAATCTTTTTTATCATCTGCTCTTTCTTGTGGCTTTGGTAACAATTTAGCACCTTTTTGTGCAACTGGCAACTGGCCTGGCTGATGAGCAGCCCTGTCCTAATACAGAAGAACAATCACTATCAAGATGTGATTTTGCCATTTGGAAATTGACTTGCTTTTCTTTCCTCATTTTACAGGTGAGGCGCTCCAAGTCACAGTTGAAATCAGGAACCACTCAAGTCGTGCGGTGAAGCCCAAATTCATTTTGTATGAAAAAAAGAGTTTTTTTGCCCAGGGTCACAGAAAAGTTTGCACAAATGAGATCCTTAAAGAGAAAGCTGAAGCTGTTACATCTGGGAGCAAAGAGACTGTGACCAAGGTGATCAACATCCCGAGAGAACTACCTCCCTCCATCTTGAACTGCTCCATCATCAAGTTAGAGTACAGACTGAAGGTAGAGTGCATCATATTATGGTTAAAGGATTGTGAGAAGTAATCCTGCATTTCCTCTTTTGTGGTCCATTCTTTTGTTGATATACTAGGTTACTGTTTTGTTAAAATAGCTACTGATGGGAAGCTTGTAGGGTTTTTTAATTTATTTTTTTTAAAATTTTGTGTTCCAGTTCCTTAGTTTTCAGATACTGGTGACATAAAAAGCAAAAATTGTTGTAAAAAAATCCTTTCATGGGAAGTTCTAAGTACTTTTGCTCTGTCATGATATATTAAAAGGCAAAGGAAGTATTTCCCTAGTGTGTTTATAAAATAACCGAGCAAATATTAAAAGAAACTAAAGTAACCTTTGTCTTGGAGACAAAGGAAAGCACCTGAACCTTAAAGTCCCACAACCTTCCAGGTGTGAAATCCTGATCCAGCAGCCACCACTGGATGACTGTGGCATGTGACCTCTGAGGTCATCAAGTCATATAAAGGCTGTGCTCAGCCTTCTTTCTTCTTGCCTCTTCTTCTCTCTCTTCTCCAAGCTCTTCAACAACCACTCTCAGGGGACCCCCAGCTGTGCAGCTGCAGCTGGCCGTCTGAGGTAGCCTGCTGACCAAAGCAGATCCTCAGACCTTTCCTCACAGCAGCGACGCGAGAGCCTGCTGAGGAACAATCAAGATCCGGCAAACAAACTCCATTAGCCAACAAACACAAGGTTTGTAGGCTAATCCTCCATACAACAGGAGCCACACAGCGAGTTAGCACCTAGCTGCTAACCAACTACGTCAAAGGAGCGGCCAGTTTCCCTCCAGCGTCTGCCATCAGGACCACACAGCAAAGACTGCCTTCCAACATTGGAATTCTAACTCTCTCAGCTTGGCCCTTCCATCAGGAACCACCAGCCAAAGGAGCAACACACCAGAGAGAGTTTCTCTCACACCAGAACTGGTAACACCAACTGGGCCTAGTCAAGCTAAGATAAGCTAAGCTAAAGATAAATCAAGAACTGTGATTTGATGTATTTGTGTTTACTGAGTGTTGTGATCAGTTTGGTAGACAGGTTATTGTATAGTTGGCTCTGCCACATTGTTAAGTAGATGTAGTTAGGTTACGCTTGCATGCTAACTAACCATCCTTCCTCTAACCTGGCACCTCATGAAACACACACACACACACACACACACACACACACACACACACACACACACACACTCACCCAGCACATGGTCTGAGTGCCTCCACAGATCTTCTTTGTTCAGGGCCTCCAGGCCTCAGCAGCCATTTTGACACACCCACACACACACACACACACACACACACACACACACACACACACACACACCTGTAGAAAGTACACTGTAGCTAGATTGTATGTTTCCTTTTCTTTTATTCTTGTTAATAAATGATTATTAAACATACCTGTTGTCTGTTTAATGTTGCACAAGAGTGAATTCCGCCAACCTCTACACGGTCAAGAACTCCAAATTCTTCTACCTAAACTAGTTGTTAATCTGGTAATTTTGGTTCTAGTTATTAAATTAATTATTAATCAGAGTTCCAAATTGACAATTTAGTACTAGTTATGAGATTGATTTAATAAATTGGCTATCTTTCCCTTGTAACAAGGGTGGTGCCCCGAGGTGATCTAATGTATTAGATCCAATTATTTAATAATTAATAATTATTAATCTAATAATTATTAACTATTTTGGATAGCCAAACCCCAATAATTAGTGCCCTTAGTAGGCAACCTCAACAAAGGGTGCTCCAGCAAATGGTGCTGTTTCCCCCGTGAGGTAAAGAACAATTGGTGACCACGTGGAGTTACAAGCTGGCCCAACTGTCAGGCCTCCGATCCACCGCTCTGTCAAGCCTGCACTCAGTTCTCTCTACTCAGCCCTAACAGCCACTGGGCCAAGATTTCTCAGTTAGGATCATCCACCCTGCTTCGTCGAATCCTCAACCAATCCCTGCTACATCTCATACCTTATTCTTTACAGCCAATCTGTCTGATATGTGGTGTCTGCCAGTTTGAGTCCTACTACAACTTAGCTGGCTGCTAAGCTTGACAGCCAGGGGGGCAGAAAGACAGAGTGCTGTGGGACAGGGAAATGTTTAGAGGGTTATGAGGGTTAGGAAGAAAAGGGGTTGAGGTGGTGGTGGTGGGGGGTTGCAGAGTGGGGGAAGAGAGTGGGGAAATTAAAGCAAGTGGAGAGCAGACAGAGAGAGATGGGACGTTACTGGGCCAGCTGCTGGGCCAGTCTTGGCCTTTTGTTGTCAAGGCAACAGCTGCAGCACAACAGCTGCATCCACAGAGGAAGGTGTTGATCACCATCCCAGAGAACAAGCACATTCAAACTAGCATAGGGAGTGAAGGTAATTAGCATTGCTTTATGGTCCCCCTGAGTCTGTTAGTACTATGCCAATTCTACTTTGTCATTTCATGAAGTAGGAAATACAGAGGTAAATGTACCTTTTTATGATTTGTTTATCCTGCAAATGCATCAATTTTAGCAGGAGGTATGCTCAAATGCTTTTGTGTATGTTGTTAATGTGTACTCATTAAGGAGGCTTAATGCCTGTCTGAATCACCAATATTGTATCCCTGTGATGTGAATGTTCTGTTTCATTTACCTTATTAACATGAGTAGTATAGTATTATCTATATATAATATTATAGTATAGTATTATGTTATCTGAGTTTTGGCAGCCCATCCATGCCTGTGTTTTCTTGCTTTTGGCCTCCCCCCTACCACATGGGCTCTCCCCCTTTTTAGCCTGGTTTGTCTTGAATAACGAATGCTCATATGCTTCCTTTCACTCATCAGTACATGATGAGCTCAGACCTTCACACTCCATATTAATTATTATTTAAATAAATTAACTTTGCTTTGGACTTGTGTGTGTGAACTCCTTTTGTTGTTGCAAGCCGGAGTCCAAATGTGGAACTGTTACTACTGGTGTCATGTTTCTACTCTGTTTTCAACAGTCTTCACTAAAGAATGCCAATGAATTTGCACACATAACACCAAGTTTTGTCTTTGAGCATCTGCAAAGTCAGCGTCAATTTATCTACCCTAGTTTATGCTACAAGGCTGCTGGATAGAGTTACCTGTGTGAAAGGGACACCTGCAGCTCTTGATCATGTGATCATGTGTGACACAGATACAGGTTCTGTTTTTTTCCGCTGCCACAGTGCATATGCAAGTCTTGCTGACATTCTTGTACATCAAAGTAACACCCCACTTCACAACCGGCTTCCAGCAGATTTATAGGATTTATTTTGGACTTAAAGTGGATCTTCCTTGTTTTTCAACCCACAGGTTTCGGCAATGCTATTTGATATTTTTTTATCATGACTGTAAAGCATCTCTTGTTGGAGTACGACAAGGTGAATGAACGGGGCACCTTCTCTCCTGGCGATATTATCTCCGGATGGGTGACAGTGGTGACCAACAAGGACACCAAAGTGCAGTGTTTTCTGGTCAGAGCCAAAGGAAAAGCTGAGGTAACATGGTATGAACAAGAAGGACAAACCACAGTGGTTCACAACAACAAGAAGAGATACTTTTATTTTGAACATATTATTCTTCAGGATAAAAACAAAGGCGATGGTTAGTATGGTCTCTCTCTTCTGCCAAAAACTATATAAAAGTTTCTCAATTCATGAATAATCTTATTATACACAAATTTACATTTTAGGAAAACAAATGTTTCTTTTCAAAGGTTCAGAAATCATTGGCCCTGGGAGAAATGTGCATCCATTCACCTTTGAGATTCCCAATATGTGCGTGTGCTGATCGAACTTCTCCCTTCCATGCAGAATTAAAAATTTAACATTAAGCCCTCCCAGATAGTGAAATAAATTAATTTCCCTTATTTATTTTGATTTATTTCCTACAGAGATATGCCTTCATCTTATGAGGGGAAATGGGGCAAGATTACATACAGTTTGCGAGCGCAGCTCACTCAGTCCATCTGGCTCATCCACAAAACCAAGACTGAGTTCCCTTTCCTAACCAGGTCTGATTTCCCCTTTGCCTCCAAATCAGAAATGATAATCATGGGACTTAAGGTAAGGAATTGATTTTCTATCCAAACCTTTTCTCTTTTACTCTCCAGTTTCCACATTTGTTCACTTAAATTTGTAATGGCACTTTCATGATCAACGAAAAAATATTGTAATGCAGCATTTTAAACAGGTTTTAGAGATCTGTCTTACTGATAGTAGTTGTCTTTATTTATTAGGAGCAACAATGTGCGACCAGCATTTCATTTTATGGCTCTGGAAAGATTACCTTGAATGTTACCTCAGAAAAAATGGGAGTGAAGCAAGGTAATCCAATTTCAGTGGGAATGCCCATATATCTTCTAAGTGGCCTTTCCTGAAAAATGTATGTTTTTTTCATAAATATAAATAGGGGAGGCAATGGGAGTCTCCGTAGAAGTACTCAACGAGTCAGCGGGCACAGTAACACCCAGATTGTACCTTTGTGAGAAGCAGACCTTTGTTGCTAAATCAAAGAGGAATGTTCACACAAATGACATTCTCTTTGCGAAAGGAGACGCTGTTCCAGCTGAGAGCAGTCGAACTGTAACCAGAGTTCTGAGTATCCCTCCACAGACTCCCCCTACCTTCTTCAACTGCTGCATGATGAAGCTCGAGTACAGACTCAAGGTACTTACTCTGTGTTCACAGATACAGTATAAAGGGATTATTTCGATCTGAACACTTTCCCCACTCGTCTCCATTTTTGAATTAATATACTTTGTGATACTGTGTGAAGCAAAGCATATACCCTAATACCATTGGATTGCTGATGATAAAAGTTCACATGAACAGAGGAACTCCCTTTTGACTTCCAGGCCATGAACTATTTGAAAAATATGATTGCCCTGGATATAATCTGGATTGTTTAAAAAAAATAATAATTTGCAAATCCTTTTGTGACAATAGCACCACACAGTGGCTGTATGATGGGGTGAGAAAGAGAGTGAGGTGAGATTAAAGGGGAAAGGTTCTATGGTTTGTCCACACATCACACACACGGACTCACATTTAGGAAAAGTGTCAGATTACAGCCCAACCTGTATCAGCAGATGGGTGTAGGCCACTGCTTTCAGTAAACAGAGAGACAGAGCAAAGTGATCATACTGTGCAGTGAAAACATATTTGTTGTGAAAGTTATTAAATTGAAATATCATTTTGATATTTATGAATTTATAAAAAAAAGTCCAGTAATTCCAATTAGGAAATCTGGATTTTATATATTTGGTATGCATATGCTGAAAACAGTACTAAAAGTTATGCTGCTTTGGTTACAGGTCACTCTTGATGTCCCACTGGCAAGAGACCCAGAGATCAAACTTCCTCTGATCATTCTGTTGGGTGCACCAAAACCACATCAACAAAAACCAAAGAGATCAATTTGGTTCAGAAAGCTTCGTGATTGAAAGCATGAGATGAAGAAACAGTGGTGCACATGTAAGACAGGGAGTGACAGCACTTACAGTAAGAAGAGAGTAAATCTGTTCAGTGTAGCTTCATTCAAATGATTTCTTGGGGAAGGTCTAACTAGAGTATAGAGTATAGAGTAGAGTTCCTGAGAATTTTCACTGTATGCTCTTATGTCCACTAGATGGAGATATGTGTCATATCAAGTCGCCCACCAGGAGTTTCATTTAGTGCCTAAATGGAAGTATTTAGATTCTGTATTCAAGTAAAAGTATTAACATCACAATGTTAACATACTCAAAAATGCAGTAACATAAATGATCTCCTGTGACTAATATATTTTCATATATTATTATATTGTTGGTGGTTGATGGATCAAAACATAAATAGCATTTTACTGTTGTAGCTTGAGGTGGAGCTTATTTTAATTTGGTAGGAAGAGGTAAAAAGTTCTGCAACTCAAATCTGTTTGTTTTTTTGAATGTCCTCTAATCTTAGCATTTTTCTTTGTGAAATATTAAAAAATGTTAGATCTTTGAGCTTCAAGCTGGTTTTTTTCCCTTTTAAATGAAGATGCATAAGTTTAGAGGGGTAATGTCTCTTTGGTGGAACAACTCACTGACATCTGAACGTGATAAGGGGTCTCATCTTGACATTGCTTTTTTTGAAAAGGGTCACAAGCCAAGAAGACTGGGCACCACTGGTTAATAGCATGGTTTCTCATTTATAACTTTACTATGTTTTCTATTTATGTGAAATCTTAAACTGAAATGTGACAGTTACTGCACCTGTCAAATGTACTTGAGTAAAAGCACAATTTGAACAATTTACATCTGATGTGTAATTTGTCTCCTCACCAGAGCACAGATACAAACTGAAAATTAAAACTTTTCTCACACTAATGCTTGTCTGTGGACTCATTTTGAAACAGAGGAATGTCTTGAACAAAGGCACATTCATGATTCCAACAGTTACATGTGTTGCCCAACCAGTGGTTCTTAAGTGAAACCAGGCCCATGTTCTTTGACAGAGACTCTGAGATCTTTCCTTGCCCAAGAGGGGAAACATGTTGAGAGCTGAGCATTTTATGGATGTGATCCATCCTGGAAGCATTAGATCTGACTATTGTGACACCACATAATGCACACCCACCTACCCAGAGAGAGAGAGAGAGAGAGAGAGAGAGAGAGAGAGAGAGCAGTGTTTGCTTCTGACTCAACAAATAGGGCCTGATGATTTTATGTCTGTCCCACTAAACAGAGAGGAAAACCAACAATGTTCTTCTCTCAACATTAATTATACAAAAGCACAGGAGTGACCAACAACGGCTTCAGATGACACTGGTCTGGTGTACATGTCCTCTGCACTGCTATTGTGGGAATTGACAACTAAACTCACATTTCAGCTCACAATTGACTTGTCATCATGTCACTGGAGTCTATTAGAGAAGATATCAATATTTAAGTGGAAACACATGAAATGTAATTCGAATAACATGTCAAAAACGCCTTGACAGCTTTCAATATACAAATATTGTAAGCAGCTGCAATAATTTTGACAGCATAATGACTGTGTGGGTAAAGGGAGAGTGACAGATAATGACACTAAATGTTGGACCAATGGAAACAGAAATTAATGTCTAAATGTATGACTGAATACAGTGGAACAGTAATTTGCAGTGTGGTTTTATGTGGCACGGTATACAGTGCAGATTTAGCTAATTAGTCTTCCTACATCTGCGTGAAGATACATGTGCAAAGCTGCAGGTTCTGAGAAAGATTCTCAGGTGAGATATGCTGAGTGCAGTTTGGTGTGGTGAAGAGCAGTGTGACATCCTCTAATCCCTGCACCTACACACCTGCATGAAGACGCCTCCACAACAGCAGTTTGGTTCATTTTTGGCTGCAGTCATGGTCTTGGTTGTGCCGTAGCAGAGCCTGCCTGGTAACTAGTCTGGCTCCATGTACAGTGCGCAGGCTTTCAACCAGCTCGCTCTCTACACACACACGCACGCACGCACACACACACACACACACACACACACACACACACACACACACACACACACACACACACACACACACACACACACACACACACACACACACACACACACACACACACACACGTGCACACACACACACACACACACACACACACACACACACACACACACACACACACACACACACACACACACACACACACACACACACACACACACACACACACACACACACACACACACATGCACACACACACACACACACACACACACACACACACACACACACACACACACACACACACACACACACACGCATATACACATGCACAGACGCGTACCACAGCCTTGCCTGGTTTTGGAGTAGGGAGGTGTGGCCTCTGGCGTCCCCCCACCTCCATAGCCAGAGCCAGCACCATGACAACCATGCGGGCCTGCTGGCGACTCCCTGTCTTCATCGGCCACGGTTGCCATGGCAACTCCCCACGGGGCTCCCGCAGATCAGCGGGATGGGCGTCCAGTTGACTAACCCTCTCCCAGCTGGGGAACGGCTGAGGGAGAGCAAGGGAGCGGAGTGCAGGGGAAGGGAGGGTGTGTGTGTGTGTGTGTGTGTGTGTGTGTGTGTGTGTGTGTGTGTGTGTGTGTGTGTGTGTGTGTGTGTGTGTGTGAATGTGTAGGATGGCACAGCAGGGCCTGAGGAGGGAGAGAGAGAGGGAGCGGCGGTGTGCAAAGAGAAGGAGAGAGATCTCAGAAGGAGACGCAGGAGACGGCTAGTCTGATGCGCTGAAGCCGCCTATCTCTGCCCACATACAGCCTCTAGCTCACATGCCTGAAAACAAAGTGGAACAACAACATGTTTAACAGCAGTCACAGATATTCTTTAAGTCAGTCGCCCTCCTCTCCTGGGATAGCAGGGCCAGCTCAAATGAATGTCCTCACTCGCACAGCTTACTCTAATCCATCAGTCATAGAGATTCGTGTTTCTGTCATCTTTCTTCCATTTTCCAATCATGTCGGTAACAAGTACCACTTTTTGGGTTTGGAGTCTGTGTAATAGGGCCACAGATGGCTCTGTGTCTGTAGTGCGGTCGGGGAAAGAAATGGCATCACTAGGTCCGCTGGCTGGAGAGTACTGAGGGGCTTTTTCTGCTCTCTAATTGCTCCAAGCTGTGTCCCTTTGAAAGCCCACAGACGCACAGATTTTCTTGTGTGTGAAAGAACAGGAGCAACCAAAGCTGAACTTATTTAAAACCAGTGTAAATCCATTTAATGCTCAGGTTTCATTTACTCTGTGTTTCTACTTTAATGTGACATATGGTGACGTTGTCCATGCTTTAATACCATGTGAAGAAAGAGATGATTCTGTGAAGCTCATCATGAATTATGAAGGTTTTATTTTGGAAAAGGAGAGAGATAAACTTCCCATAGTAAACATTTTCTGATCTATTGTAAGTGCAGAAAAATTTTTGTTTTCTTCTTTTTCATAAAAAATCCTTAACATATTTTAAACGTATAAAAAAGTGACACAAGGCAGTTCCGTCAGTGTTACAGAAGGCGAGTTGCCAGAACATTCTATACTTATTCAAATAATCTACAGTTTCTCAGTTTATTTTCTCTATTAGACGTGCAATAATACTTCTATCCTAAAACTAGCTCTACATAAAGTGTGTGACTACTATATTGTGCACTTGTAGTGGTAAGCTTTGGAATTACAAATTGTTGTACGGTTTTAAAAAAATCCCTTGACACGAGTTGTTTGATTACACAAAGGATATAAAAACAAACAAACAAAAAAACTTTACTATTATTTATGAAACTCAGAGAAGCACCCTCCCCTGCATAGGTGGACATTGCATATCTTGCAGCCAAACACACTTTCATGTCGCAGTCCCTTGTTGGTGCAGTTTCTGCAACGGCGAGAGCGCTCTGACATGCGCTCCAGGCGGTGTCCGTACTCTATGGGTGAGTCCGCGTGCCTCTTGCGTGCTGCCCGCTCCATCCCCCTTGCCCCTTGGTAGTCTCCAATCAGCTGCTGTGCCAGGCGCACCCGGAAGTGGCGCTGGGTGAACTGCTTGCCATTGAAGCCAGCCGGCGGGGTGCCGCTTCGGCTCTCCCGCAGGATGACGTAGGCATTCACGATGCACAGATTGACGTAGAACCACAGGAAGTAGCGCCACCACTTCTTGCACGGCCTGCCAACCTGGTAGCATTCCCTCAGCTGGTCACACAGGTCCACTCCCCTCATATTCTCCTGGTACAAGAGCAAGGGCAAAGGTCGGGGTACACCCAAAGACAAACCTGAGCTGTCCATGCTGTCACTCTCCCCCTCCCCATCTGTCTCGTGCTGCTGCCGCCCAGGGCTGATACCCACAATCCCTGGAGCAGAATTGGTAGAGAGGCAGCTAACCATCTTGACATCCCGTGTCACTGTGGCAACCAGGTTGCCACGCTGGCACTGGTAGAACTCACCCTGGGACAGCTTTCCGACATTACGGGGGCGGAGGACCTCCGGGTAACCTTTGCGCCCTGGCTGAGTGGGCCCGCAGGCGTACAGTCCATCCCTCAGCAGCCTCTGGAGGAGGGGCACTGAGGTGAAGAAGCTGTCCATGAAGATATGGTGGTACTGACCCTCCAGGCCACGAACTAGGGAGGTCACCACCCGGTAGCCCAGGGAGGCCACTGCCTCGTCTTCACTGGGCTTGCCTACATAGATCTTGGTTCGATGGCAGTAGCCTGAGCGTGAGTCACACAGCATCCACACTGTCAGCCCCTTCCTCATGGGCTTGGAGGGCATGTACTGGGTGGGGGAGAAACGTCCCTTCATGACCACTGCACACTTGTCTACGGTCAAACAGCGATTGGGCACGTACGCATCCCACATGGTGTTCTCCACCACATCAAGGAGAGGCCTGATTTTGAAGAGACCGTCGTACCCGCGCTCCCCTCGCACGGGCTCAGTCTCACGGTCACACAGCTGGAGATACTGAGTGAGTTTTTCAAAGCGCCTGGCTGTCATTGTTTTTTTAAAGCCTGCATTGCCTATGAAAATGTCACTGGCCCAGTACATGCCAGTGTCTGGAAGCTGATTGATGCCCATAAGAATGTTCAGACCAACATAAGCTTTCATCTCTCTGATATCAGTGGGGTGCCAGTGGGGGTCGGATTTTCCACTCCTCCTTTGCCGATAGAGGGCGTAATTGTTTGTTTGTTCTACCATGTGTTCAAAAAGAGAATCTGGGAAGAGTATCCGGAAATAGTCACGGGTGTCAGCATCATCCCCCAGCGAATGCTGAGGGCCGCTGACAGCGGAGAATGGTTCGATTGAAATTACCTGGTCGGGTTCGCCCCAGAAGTCGGGAGACGTGCAGTCCTCGTCCAGGTCGTCTTCAAAGCTGAAAAAACTCCTGCGCTCCTCCTCCTCCAAATCGGAGAAATCAATATCCGAATCGTTTGAGGTGGTGTCGGAGCAGTTAGTGGAGGTAGAATAATAACAGTCCTCTGCGTACTCCTCCTCGTCGTGCTTGATCCCATTGCTACCAGTGACCAAAATTATGTTGCAGCCTCCTCCCGCGATGAAGCTGGCCGCGTCTGCAGCCTCCGCCGCCGCCGCCGTCGCCGCCGCCGCTGTGCTCGTGAATCCATTCTCCCCCTCGCCGTCCTCCTCCTCCTCCTCCTCCCGCACTTCGTCTTCCTCGTCCGAGTCTGGCTTTCTGTACGGAATCTCGAACCACTTCACATCGGCCGAAAGATTAAGCGGAGAGTCTTGGCTGTCGCACACGGTGCTACTTTCTGGGTCCGCGCTAGTTTCCAAAATAGTAAAAAGCTCTCTCCCTTTTCTTGCCGTCGCCATGTCGGGGTATTAAAGTGCCCCTGCATGAGTTTTTTTATGTATATTTTTTCACCGTGGAAAAATAATCGCACAAACCGGTCATCCGAAATGAACTGATGTGCACTTAACGGCAGCCTCTCCTCAAAAACTTGCTGGTCGCGGACCTATGCGGCGTCTATAAGCTTGATTCTCATTGTTTCCGCTCCTGGCTTTTCTGGGCTTTGTAGCGCAGTGTGGCCGCAGACGTCAGAAGCTGCATGCATGTCCTGCTTTGTAGGGCGTTTTGCGACTGCAGCTGGTGGGGTTGCTAGTTCGCTAGGCTGGCAGATGGCCGCTTGCTGTTCTAATGCCCGCTGGCATTCACCGCTATCAATATGCCGGATACCCATCTCTGAGGCCGCGGAGATAACAGAAACAACTGCGTAAAAACCCGAACATGAAAACCTTATAACCTGCTGCCAATCAGCCGTGTAACCTAGCGGCGTGGAATATGAAAACTTTCTGAGAGCCACTGCACACACAGTTCACAAAGTGCAAATGGACAAGTTTCATCCAAATATCTGTTGTTTTAAAGTTTATTAAGTTTTTTTTTTTGCTTTTGTTTTTTTGTTTTCTTACAAATGCACAAGTGTAAAGAAAATGCGTAAAAAGCCATACGGTGTGATTTAAAAACGCAATGTTTTGTTGTTTCCACACCACACAGGAATCCTTGTACATCCGTTTGCTAAACAGACTACACACTGAACTGGGGCAGAGAAGCAGCTTGTTCATTCATAAACATGCTTCTTCCCTCTGACAGGTTCCTACATGAATCTGAAGCCCTATAGGCTATTGTGGAATTAGGGACCTCCCTCTATTTTATGAATGTGGGCAGATACTCTTGTGTTTTACTCCAGAAGTGAGGTTGAAGAGCTCTCCCTGATGAGATTGATTGGTCCTCTGCAGGTTGCTCTTGCACACCTACACTATCCCTCTTTCTCTCTATGTTACAGCCCGTTTTTAAGTATTATTTTCTGTCTTAATATTCACAACCTAAAAGCCCATTACATTGCCAGGTACCCCTAAGGCAACATGGCTGTAAAATGCGGTAGTCATGTTTATTATTGTCTCCACTATACACATTTCAATATTAAGTCTATTATATCTAGTTCTGCTTATGACCTGTAGTCATACCTACTGTATTTTAATAATTAATGGCAGAATAAGCAACCCACTAATTTGTGCTGCTTTCTTTCAGGTATGACAACCCAGTGATAAACATCCTTTGTGATTTGTGATGAGGGATTGTTCTCTTCAAATTCTGGGTCAAAATCCAACATGCCTTTGTTTCTTTACATTTCCCCAACGTCATTGTATTGTGAATTCAAAACAATGTCTAGTATTTTGTCTGATGTCTGATACAGTATTATCAACCACACAACAGCATTTTCAATCAGTTTCGCTTCAACAGAAGGCAGGAAATGTAAAACAAGACCTTAGGGTTTGACTTAAAAACAACAAAACTCTGGTCATGGATTCCTGGCCCCGCTTGGGAGGAGACTAGTAAAATCATGTCTTCTTGTGTGGGGGATGGGCTGCAGGAAGGGTCCTTTCCAAATTCTTTTAGCTGTGGCCTGAGTCTACATGGCTGGCTGAGCACTGGGTTGCTGCCCCTGGGCCCTGCAGCGGAGGCACGATTTATGCGTCCTTCCTCACTGGCTTATTGCACATATTCTCAGTGGTATCATATTGCCTGTCTGAACTACAGGCCTTACTGCTGAGCAGGGATTGGAGCTGTACAAGCAGCCTACACTGGGAACCAGTATGTTAAGAAACAGTGGAAAATGAAGGAGGCTGTGGACCTCCAATATTCAACCCAAAAATAGAAGTAAGGCAAAAAAAAAGGCTCACTCCAGCATTTCCAGGCCCCTGGAGCAGAGTACTGCAGCAGACCCCTCAGAGACTCCCACGGTGGGGTGGAGAGACGCCGACCAATGGGGGCTCAGGCGTTCAGTGTGTGTGCGGTTATGTGTGTATGTGTGTCTGTGCGGCTAACTCAGCTCCTCCACAGCTCAGATCCTTCTCTCATGGATGGTTTCAGAGATAGTTTCTCTGTGCTTGTGTGTGTCTGCCAGCATGTGAGCAAATGGTGCAACCACTGCAGCCTCTGCTAAAGACAGACCAACCCTTCTCTCTGTCATTCCCTGACACAGTGTATGCTCTGTGTGTGTGTGTGTGTGTGTGTGTGTGTGCGTGCGCACCAGTGAGGGGCTTATTAATAGTGATGTTTTCTTCCACTGCCAACGGCATCCTTAGTCTCAGCTGATGTGATTGGAATCGGGAAGGCAAATTGTAAGCAATGTGGTGGATGTGGTAGTGAGTAACTCACTGACTTGTTTTTACAGAAGAGCAGTCATAATCTCTCACCTAACTGGCGAAATGGACTTAAAGTAAACTACTATGCCTTTTCTGTACGACTGTGCCTGTTGTTGACCTACATCTCTTCAAGACGACTGCATAACCACTCTTCCATCTCAGCTGTACATTTACGGAGCCCTATGCCTCTCCAAACGATCAGTGTGATGTGTAATACTGACCTTGAGAAGCGCTCACCTGGTTGCCCCCCACTCCTTTTAGACAAAAGCGTCACACTGCCCTCTGGTGGTAGTTGGAGAGGAGTAGGCGTCTGTATTTCTGTAAAGTTGTAGTAAAGATAATGTTTGGTGATGTGTATTTTATTTCCATTTTTTGATTATAAGCCTGATAGCTTGTTATAGTCAGTGATAGCATTCAGTCCATGATAGAGATCACCTATGCCATAAAGCATAGATGCCATATTTTTGCATATTGTAACAAACATTTAATAGAGGACAAAATATGATTGCTTGTTTATTTCATTGCAGTTAGGCTGTTTTTATCAGACCAGACTCAGATGTAACTGCTTGTACATCAACTGAATTATATCTATGCTCCGTTTAAGAGATGGAAAAGTACTTTGTGGTAGGCAACAGGTTTGGCGAAAGAGTAAATGAAACTGCTGAAGAACTTTATTTACTTGTAGCCACTAGATGGAGGTAGAAGACAGAATTCAGAGGGCTGAAGAAAGAATCTTTATCATATTGAACATCATGTTTTCGGCTTCGAATGCATAGAAAGTTCTCTTACAAGAGCAGTGGATTTAAAAGCTGTATTAAGAGTGTAATGCGAGTTTATCTCTGTCTCTGTTTCACACACGGACCTTCCAAAGCGCTGCCTTGGCTCTTGGTTGTCAGATCATGTGTTCCTCATTACGCATGTTCTGCTGGAGCAGGACTGACAGACCTGGTCGGTGAGGCCTTGGCTCTGGTCTTGGCACATTCCCCAATGGTTGTAATCAAGGCCAAATTCAATATGTGACATATTATAACTATTACAATAATTCATTTCCTTCAGGCATAACATTCTGTCTTCTTGAATTCAGTTTAAGGTTTTATTGGCTGTCATTTAAGGCACCTAATGGGAACTGTTTTACAATGAAAACTACTGACCAGATGTTCTGAGAAAAGGTGAGCTAAGTTAGGCGATCTCAGGTAACTGTCACAATAAGCGTACACACTTGAACTTCTGGTCATCATTGTTTTTGTTCACTCGCTCATATGTAATGACACATCATTTATAGGTGATGTCTGATGGTGCTTTCTGTTACTGAAGGTTCCAAAGCTGATTTAAAGGCTGGCATACTGACAGAAAAAAAGTCATATATTTAGCAATGCATGTGACAAGTCTCATGCTCATCTTTGTCCTCAAAGCAACCTGTGCGTACATATGGATAAGTAATTATCACACTGTCTTATAATAGATACGTATCTTATCAATAGGACAGAAAAGAAGTCTACAGATTCCAGTGACATTGTTCAATCTGAACTGATAATTATTGGTTTGAGAGTTATAAATTATTGTCTCTTGTGAAATGTGTTTCTCAAGCCTCAAGAAGTTCTATGGTACTTGGGAATCCCATTTTCCCATCTACCTCTGGCACCTAACATGGGTGTTGTTTTTGTTGTCATGTGACATAACGCCCAGCCACAGATTCCCACAATGACGCATCAAGGACCACAAAATATGGCATGTTTGGGGATTGTGCAAAAGTAATTTGTCTGCTACAGAGAAAGATTGACCAGAGCCCATTTTCAGACAGTAATAAAACAAACATAACAATTGTTTGTGATGGATGTGTCAGTAATCCTCTAACATATGTCAGTAATTCATATCACCCTTTGTATGCATCCATGGGAAACTGAGCTTTGCTATTGGTTTGAAATATAATTATTATTGTATATGGGGGGGCAATTGATGCAGAGTACTGATCATTGTCTCATCCCTTTGAGTTAAATAGTTTGCTATGATTTTATTATTAACAATAAATCATCTGATTGCGTCTGAGTGTCCTAGATTACAAGAACTGTTTATATGTTGCCCTAATTAGATCCAAATGGCCTGGATGGGAAAATATCAACAACTGGATTGTGGGTGTTGTGCACAATCATTTATCAGTCTTGTCAGTAACAAACAATGCATTCATTTCACTGTCAGATGACGGTGTCTCATGTGGAAGATACACTGTGTTTTGTACCAACTTGGCATCAAAGGATCAGTAGTTATTTACCAAGAGCTTTAAACAACACAATGCCAAGGTTATAGAAGCGTCAACTGTCAGTTTCCTCAAAGAGTTATTACATTTTTATCATGCCTAAACTCTGTGGATTAATGTTTCCCTGCTGTTGGTTCGGTTGTTCAGCATCAAGTACAGACATTGCAAGCAATCATCTGAATTTTACTGATAAGCATTTGATTGGTTTATTTGGGAAAATATGTTTCCCTTCAAATTTAAAAGCAGTAAATTCACCCAATGACAAATCAATTTTTCACCACTGGGCCCACAGGATGCAGTCAGTATGCTGCACCAAGATTTTGCTTTGTGAAATGCTACCTCTAGCCAGAGTTTGATTTAAAAGAGCTTGACTGCACTCGAACATGATGACATGTCATGAACCCCTCAGTGCCAGCGTTTGGTAGTTTTCTCTCTGTTATCACATTGTCTACTAACTCTCGAAAGCCATGCAAATCACAGCTGGGTACCAGCACTTTGCTTTGCAGACTTGCAAGTGATCAGTTACATGATCTGTGATCGGAAGTTAAAAGCTTCCAGAAGTGCTGCTCCATGCACATCCCAGTGTCAAAGAAAGTTGTTACTCAAAGAGGATTGTAAGTCTCTCTCTCTTTGTGCCTTTCTTCTTCCTGTGGAGTGTAATTCAATAGATTCTGTGGTCCTGTTAATGCTACCCCCTCACTTTAGGGCAACAGTGGCAGGAAGTGACCACATATGGATCTTTTTACCACCCCTTGATGCGCACTTAAGGTCACAGAACAAGGGAATGTGTGGGGTGGTGCATGTGTGTGTGATAGAGGGACACTTGTCTGTAATCCTGGTGCATAACCACTACCACTCTTCTGAAGTCATATCTCTATGTACTAACCACTGTAATTTGTACCTCCTATTGGTAAGTACCTTGTGTGGTCACAGCTGCTATAGTTGATGTTCAAAAAAGTTTTTTTTTTCTTTTATTGTTTCGTACTAGTGTTGTCCGTTCAGCCAAAACTTGATGGCTAGTGTGGAAGGAAGGATAGGGTGGACTGTGACAGATATAGAGTGACACCCTGAAATGAAAAGGTTTGTATTTAAACATGGGTGCCTTAGGATGAAGAAGACCACTATTTTAAGAGGAAATGACTAATGGATAGACTTCTTAATCCAAACCCAAACATTCTCACGACTTCAGCAAACAAAAAAAAAGAAAAGGAAAATATTTCAAAGTGAGGAACCTAACATCACTCTGCAAGTGTTTGGATTGAACCCAAACGATTTCCCAGGCTCTCTGTAAACCACAGGTGATGATTATTTTCGTGAGTTATCATGAGTTCAAAGTTTGAGGAGTGGGGGCAGATAAAAGAGTGAAAAATGCATCTGCATGTGGCACCATTTGTTTCAGACTGTCAAGCAACATGTCCATAAAAGACAAATGACAATATGGGGTGTTTTTCATGTGTTTCCCAAATTTGGCTTTTGAGGTTATTTCTATAAAGTTACACTGCAAGTACAGCATGGAATAGGCTCATCTCTTGCAGTAACTGGTATCTATAATAAGAGACGATGAGATGAGAGGCATTTCTAGACTTTCTATATAAATGACATAGTAAAGACATAGATTTTCCCCCTCACTGTTTGTTGTGGCGTCAAAGCCAAGAGCAGGGAGGACTGTTACTACAAGACATCATCTCCCTCTCTCAGCCTGAGTCACGTCTGAGAGACCAGGCGGGACAGAGGAGCCTTTGTAGCCCTCTTGACTTCAACATCTAAAAATCATGTCTCATCTAGGCAGAAATATTATTTTCTCTACACGCAAGCTATATGTAGTTTTTACTCCTCGATAATAACAGCTGGCTCCATAGACAACAACAATGAAGGTTCCTATGTCAAATGACATTGCATCTGTTGGAAATTACAAAGCATTGCAGGCACATGTGAGTTTTCCACGTCTAGAGTCAAGCAATATATATCTTAAAGACCACTGTGACATGCTGTGATCATCCATTTTGCTGCGGATTTTCCTCCACACTCAGCGATTTGAACCTTTTTTTCCTCATTACATCACATACCAGTCACACCCATGGACAGAAAAAAAGAAAGAAATAATGGTGGTCGGGAGATTCAACAGAGCGACTGGAAGACAAAAACAAGAGGTCGCTAACTGTGTTGAACTGAACTAATCTCTTGGACCGTGTATATCAGAGGGACTGCAGATACGTTCATAACTTCTCCATAGAACTTTCCCATTGTAGAGCCCATTATTACCCTGGACACCCTGAATATGATTTATGATGTGGCGTGTATGTAATAAGTATGAGTTAAGTCACTGGTCTTCTCCAGTGTTACCTTATAAGTACAACACAGGCCTCTGTAAAGTTTTATTTCTTTTTTTAAGTGTATCAGTTTTATTATCTTGGTTTGTTTGTGGCAACAT
Source organism: Psettodes erumei (assembly GCA_016785225.1). Taxonomy (NCBI): domain Eukaryota; kingdom Metazoa; phylum Chordata; class Actinopteri; order Pleuronectiformes; family Psettodidae; genus Psettodes; species Psettodes erumei. The sequence continues at coordinate 699,821 of JAFBJZ010000100.1, forward strand.
CCTTATCATATTTCCCACACAAGCCATTCTGTGTCATTGTTGCTTAGGATATGGAAACACACAAACTGACCTGTAACACATGCAGTTCACTCAGTCTCTTTTAATTTGTTGTAAATGACAAATATAGAAATGTAGAAACTTCTGTGAACCCGATAGGTCCAATAATTTTAATTTAATCATGCTTCTTATTCTCATGCCTAAAACATATTGCATCGTTGTAACACTATTTATCTCCTCTGAAGATGCAGATATGTGCATCACTTTTTTTACTCCTGGCAGCTGTGTGTTAGTATGCCTTTCCTTGCCATTTTTCACAGCATGACCATGTTTGAGCTTGAAGAGAGGGACTGAAGAGAGGTCATTGGCGTAGCATGTGGTGGAAGAATATGTTGAGAAAGTAAATAAATGAAAAATAAATACAGTTTACATTTTGGTGGATTACTCATCCCCTTGCTTGTGTGATCTGACAGGCACGCGCTGAGAGGTCCCACAAAGAAGATTAATTTTGGTAGGTAATTTTCTTTTTTGCACATACAAACACTTTAAGGAAATAAAGCTGTCAGTGTGAGTGATATTTGGAAACTCCTTTTTGTGCATGGATTCCCTGGTGTTGTTTAAATGTCCTAGTGCACTGTGTGTATTGACTTCCCACTCAGATATACAGTTTTGTAATGTTTTGATTTAGTATGAAGTAGAACTAAATAATGATGCTTAGTTACGTTGTAAGAAGGCTGTAAAAAACATATTTATATTTTCTCCCCCCTATATCACAAAAGAAATTAAGGAATGTACAGATTGGTAGACAATGCAGGTCAGAAGTCTGCAGGACCACAATCAGCAACTGAGGGCAGCACTGACACATTTGATCAAGAAATTGTGGGGCTTGATTTTGAGTAATGACCAATATGGACTACAAACGTAAGTAGCGACCCCATTTTCTTCAGAGCCTCAAAGTTTTTGGTGTTTGTTTCAGAAACATTATCTTGATATTTTACAGCACTACTACGGAGTCCATCATACGCTGTGGTATTACCAACTGGATTGGAATGATCCAGATCAAGGCTCACATTTAATCTGGATAAAGCAACAATGAGAATTATGGGAATGCCCGTGCCTCTCACTTCTTAAGACGCTTCTAAGTATTCCACTATTGGGCCGGGCAACAGGATTTTATCTGACCCGTCCCATGTGTTGGACACTAAGTATGTGCTAATGACCTGCGGAAGGAGGTACAGGGTCCCTCTGTGTAAGCACAACAGCTATAAACATCCACTCGTACCTCTGTCAGTTAAATTTATCAAAGGGGCAACTCCTGCAGCACAGACAGGAAAACAGGGGGGGCTCTAAGATAACTCAAAGTTTTATCGTCTGTGTGTGTGCCTAGGTGTGTGACGAGAGAGGTGCGTTACTGTCAGGGTTCATTCTGATCAAAAGTTTTCAAAGAGTCATAATTAAGGCAAACTTGTTTTAATTCTGAGACAATGAGAGCAAGAAAAAGCTGAAGAAAGAAGAACTAACAGTGTCCAAGTGGCACACTGCCTTTCCTTTCTGGAGTACATAGTGTATAAAAATCCCAGCCAATAAGTTACAGTGGTCTCTGTATTCAAACCACTTCATCACCATGTGACACAATACTCCCGCGGCTTCTGCCTCATAATTTAATTACTCAGAGCTCTCACCAATTCATGGAACATGTTAAGCTGAGCTCAGAAGCTTGCAATATTTCATTTTCATCTCCTTCCCAGGCCAACCAATGACTCGCAAGTGGTGAGAGTCAAAGAGTCGATTCATTGTCTGCCTCCCACAACCTCCGTCATTGATTTCCCTCAGTTTGTCTTCACCTCCTTGTAGCTCCTTCAACCCCCCCCCCACACAACACACCACCACCACCACCACCACCACCAACATGAACTGCTCCAGTGTCATATTGGTGAAGGCCAGGAGAATAGAGAGATTGAGAAAGGTGCCTTCCTTCTTTGGGCCTCTCCATGCTACCTCTCCATTATTGCCCTCAGGAGGAGCAGGCAGGGCAGCGACTCACCGGGCCTGAGTGAGATCATAGAAGCCATGAAGAAAATGTTATCTTTTGAGGAGGTCCAGCAAGTACTGAGTGTGAAGATAGCACCCTTGTATCACCCACTGCTTGTTACTCAGACAGCCTCAGCAAAGCAGGGCTGTTTTTGCTCAACAGAAAGTGTTATTGTCATTGTTCAGCAGCAAATCCTGTGATCAGCTAAGCGTGAAAATGGTGTGTTTTTCTGCCCCCGTCACGTTTTGTTGCATCACTGCAGTTTCCATTATTCAGCCTAAGGACATTTACTGTAAATTGAACTGTGATGTATGTGCTGTACTGTGAAATGTGCTGGGAAAATAAAACATATGATACACTTTTGGCTAATTAGAAACATTTCTTCTTCTTCTGTTTTCATCTGGCCAGTGCAAACGTTTACGCTCTAAATCCCCACAGACTCACTGCATTGTGTGCAGTCTCTGATAGAATAATTTATTCATGCTATTATTTCAATTTTGAAGCTACCCCCATGAATGTGACTCTAAGATGGGCATCTGACAGACCTCTAGACTAATGATTTCAAGTAATTGGCAAGATAGCATTGCCCAGATGTGCTTCACCAAAGTTCTGCGAGTAGCATTGTGCCAGGATGGGCCTGGCAATGTCCACAACTGGGGGTGCACTATGCTTTACTCCGATGTTGGTGTAGGATAGCATGCTGTCTCTGTTTTATAGAGACCAGTAAAAGAGATGAAACACAAGTCAAGTCATTCAAAATCAGAGCAGTAGAGGACTGAGAGAAATGTGTCCCTGCAAAGAGGATAATAGACCAGAAAAGTGACTTATGGTTATGTGGGAGAGTCATGATAAATCAAAGATGTTTACAGAGCGCTCTTGTGGAACAAAAAATAAGACTAATTGCCTTCCACATTGCACTATGAGATCTCTAATCTTTAATACTCAGTGACAGTGATGGATTCCATTCTGTGATTGTTGAGGATTTCTTTAGTGCACAGGCCAGAATTTATTCAGTGTCTTGAAAATGGTGATTATTAAATTACCCTGATCTAATTTTCACTTGCCACAGGCCTGGACTGCCACTAAATGTTATGCAGCTTTTAGAATAAAAATACAATGCCATTTAACTCAAGGTGCTAAATGTGGACAAAAGATAAGCAATATATACAGATGGCCACATGACATGACCACTGTTAATTAGCCATTTAACTTTTGACAGACTTGCATCACATCTCCTGAATGAGTCCTTTCCAAACCAGACTGCTCTCTAATATCTGACAGAGCACGGCGGTTTATATGGTTTCACAGTAGAAAAAGCTGTTGCATGATCAATCGCATGGATTTAGGCATTTTTGAATGCATGCTTACCCTACTGGTATACGTTAAATTCAATATAATATCTGCCTTTTTCTCATTGGTAAATGGTCTCCAGTTTTTCTTCTGAAAAGTGGCATTATTGCTTTTTGGACTGCAGGCATGATGAAGCATTTTGCATGCATGTTGTCATGGGGGACTGGATGAATATGTTGACCACACATCTGTATATGAGTATACAGTGTGTGAACTGGGTAAGAGCGCTCACATTCATATAGCAATTGGTTCTGCACTGCTGATGTCTGATATTATTGTTCTGTGTTATTCCATTAACTGCGCGGTTCCTACGGCAGCTCCGAGAGATGAAGGAGTGTATGTCCCAGTTCATGTCTGGAAAACTGCCTGCTGGACTCGGGTGACCACCTCAACTGCCAAAATGGAAACAGCACTTGGTCTTCCTGGAAGTGATAGAGGACCTTAACACTTTGCTAGTCAGAACCACTTCACACTTCAGACTCAAATGGGACTGCGGCAATTTTCGTACATGGCAAAAAACTAATGCAATTTAGAATTGTTTTGTGAAGTAATATAATATAAAAACTAACACTGTGACAGAGTTGTTAAATCCCTACATGACCTAAATTTATGAGGCTCTGTGTCATATTAAGGAGTGTTCAGACTGAAAGCAAAAACAATTTTCCTCTTGATTTATTCCCACAAACTTTACCACGAGAGTGTTTTTGTAATCTGTGTATATCCATCACAAACACACAGTCTTTGTTCTCCAGAGATTAGCTGTCGCAAGCTAGCAACATAGTTTTTCTGTCTCTGTGCTTCCGCAAAGTTGGGTCATATAATTTTGTGTATGTGCAAATTTTTCACTCAAATTTAAATAGTTTTAGCTCCTGCAGACACAATTTCCTTCATTTTCAATCTCAACACATACAGTTAGGAATATAATTTATAGTGTATTCTGTTCTCCACTTTCAGTGAGCATGATTACAGCTCAGGTAGCTGATGAACAAGTGTTAAACATGTAATACAGATAAGAAAGATAGAGCTACTGTCACAGTCCATTCCACATCTTACGTGTCACCTGCTTGTATTTTTCCACTGACCCACTTTTGCTTCCCTCACCTGTTGGTCACTCCCACCTCATCAATCTCTGCCAATCACCTTCATCCACACCTGCATTCCATTCACAATCAGAGCACTACTTATACCCCGTTCAGTGAATTCATGACTTTCTCAAATTGTTCTTTGCGTTCTTGTGCAAGCCTATCCAGCCTTCTCTGACTCCCTGTGGTCACCCTGCCTGCCTCTGACCTGTTCTTTTTGCCACCACCCTGATAGACGCCTCAGACTTCTGTCCCCAGTTACCAACTTTGTCTTGGCCCTGCCTGGTTGTTGTCTGCCTGTTCCCCAGGCTGTTTGGCATTCAGCCTTGAAGATTGTTTATCTGAGTTTGTACATGAACCATGATCACCTTAATTTCTGTGTTGCCATTTGCCTGCCGATTGTCAGTAAATGTCTAGTCCTTCTGGTCCGTTGCGCTGCTTCTGGGTCCTCATTCAGCCATTACAGTTACAATTAACCTATCTCTGTGAACTGTGACTTACACAGAAGCTAAAACTTCTTACCCTTATCACTGTAAAATCCATATCCATCCATATCTCCATCAGTTATTTAAAAGGAAAATGATAAAAACAAAATTCTTAAAGTTGCCACACTTTCATATCTGCCATATAAAGGCATATTCATCAAACAGTTCACATGGCTGTGACTACTCATTGACAAGTACAGAACCTGTACAAACAGTGTGAAATTGGATAGCTGGAACACATCAGGATACTCAGGGCCATAACTGTTTTTTTTCCCTATAATATATGTTTTTTATTAGGAATTTGAGAGATATGACTATGTGACTTTATAGATTCTTCATCTCTGTGTTTGAGGCTGCAAAGACAATTGAGGTAGTGTTTTTTCCAAATGACAGAGACCCAGTTGAATAATACATTTATAAGTAATTTAATTAACAAATACTAAAACATATCACATATTGGTGAAAAAGCAATAGCAGGGCCCCTCCATTACCATTTTGTGACTGACCCACATGTCTTTACTTTCATCAAAAATTGTGGACACATTGTAACATCAGGACTATAAAGATTTGACCATTCTCATTGTCTCACTTGCTTAATCAGATTTCAAAGAATCTTAACCATTTAACTCATTATAAATTGACACTGGCCTCTGGCTCTCCAGCTTTGTGAAACTGCCTTGTTAAGCAGAGACAACTCCTTCCTCAAGCTAATGGCAGCATGGAGTGGGCTGTCCCCTGATCGAACTACGAATGCCACCTTCAAAGGAGACATGCAGCACTCCAGTTTCTGTGGCCACAGGGAGCTGTCTAAGGACTAAGTTAAAAATTTTCTCCTGCTACCATAAAATTTCTTAAAAGATTACATGTGGAAGGAGTTAGAGTGACCCAGAAGGCCTGGGTCCCAGGATGAGACAACATAAGCTAATGTAGAGTGTAGCTGTTTGAACTATCCAGTGTCCATTTTAGGGTCTTTCACACATTATGTCTGACCTGCCATATATGGAGAATATAGGTGTCTTTCATCTGGCAATGTTAGTCTTGTCGTTTTGTTCCCACAAGAGCAGAAAACAATGGTTGTATGCTCCTAATGAGGAAGTGAGGACAGAACAAAGGCTTTACAGTAGGAATGCAATGTCAAGCAGTTTTAATCTATCATACTGTAGCCTTTGTAATACTCCATGTCTAAGGAGGAGTTAGGGTTTCTGACTGAGACCACAAGCAGCCACAAGAGAGAAATTGCCCTCATATTGGTATCAGTAAACCAAGACGCTTTTACATAATGAACTTACCAAAGAGGAAACATATGGTGTCATTGGGATCACTGAGATGCACCGGTGGGACTAATCCACTCCACACATGTATTGTATTCTATGCTCCCCTAATCTTCTATTTCTACATCTCCCTGTCATTATCTTGCTCACATTCTTACTGTCCAGGCATCTCTTTTGCAGTTTTCTTTTTCCTTCCATTAGTCCCTCATTACCTCCACAATTTGAGTCAGTGCAGTGTCTGAAAAAGGCTCCACTGAAAATTGAAAGGGTCAAGGTTTGTTTGGACACTCCTGGTTAGCTCAGCAGGGGATGGTAGAAACTTTATTAGCCTGATTGCCTTTGAAGTCCCCAGAACGACTGCAAGAAACTCTCCAGTATGATCAAAGGAGGAAGGAGATGAGGAAATCTGAGTTTTATGGTTTGAATACTCTTTTGCTGGAGCTTTATAGATGATGATGTACAAGGGTTTGAATATGAGTTATTATGGATATCATTCAATCTTATAGTGTAGAGTCACAATGGAACTTAAAAAATTAAATGAAACATTCAGGGACATTTGATTTCGCCTCAATGTGAACAACCTCCTCGCTCACCTGAGAACAATTTCCTCAATCATTGGGTGGAAAAAAGACATCATAATAATAATAATAATAATAATAGTAATCGGGAAATTAAAGGCAATGAGCTCAATATTTTGCCAGTCAGTGAGGTGGACATAACTCCTGACCATCCGCATCAAATCAAATGTACCTCTTTGCAGCAGGGGAATGACTCTTTTTTTTTTATAACCACAGAGCTGACATTTATTCATGTAAATTAACGATGCATGAAATACGGTAGAGAATGAGGTGTTTTGATTAAATGTTTAAATTTCATGTCACCTCATTCATTTCTAATCCCTGTGAAACAAAAGGCTCTCTGGTGGGTATCAACTCTACCTCATTTCTGAAAGAGGATTTTTGCATAGGATGTGCCTAAAAGAGAAAAACAGGACCATAGCCAGGATTTTAGAAATACTGAGGTTGGGAGTCCCAGCCACAGACATTTTTGAACCAATGCCAAAAAGATAAAACCACTTTTCTCAAACTTTTCATATTTTATTCATTCAGTTAGCTGTTCAATTATGCTGTCTGTAAATTTTATTTTCCTAAATGGTGATCTAAATGCAGTTTTAAATACTTCTCCACACCACAAGGATAGACTATCTGGTGGGTGGAATATATGTTTTAATTGTAGAATGGAAACTTATCACAAATTAGACATTTGTAAAAATACATACATACATACATACTTAATATCTACAGTAGATGTCACATTTTGAATTAATTGGCCCTTGTTTTCATTGTTAACCATCATTTTTAAAACCTATGGGGAAATCAACACTTGACATGGTTCAATGACTTTGCAATTAAAATGTTTTTGTTAACCTTCATGAAGGACAGTATAGGCTACAGTAACATCAAGTGTTAGATACCTACTTTATTATTTCTCCACGAGGACAAACCAACTTGAGCCATACTCGGTAAAGTGTTGTTTGTCCAGTTTTGTAGCATGCCTTGTTCAGGGTTGCTGGAGTGCACAAAGAAACAAAAGCTTTGAGGATGGATGTAATAATGCTTGGCAAATGACATATAAGACAGAATTCCGACACACTGAACAGAAAAACGGTCCATTTTATCGTGACCTTTGCCATATGGCATCCACTTGAATAAATTTTGATTAGCCAACTCAAACACAGAAATCAGGACATCCATGAAGCCACTTTAGAAACAGTCCAAATGTTGTTTTAGGCGTCCAGTCACTGAGTTGCTGCCAGATATTCTCCTTTGTTATTGTTTAGTAACTGTGCCCACCATTTAAGGGAGTTAAGGAATAATCAGTTTGACTCAAACAGTCAAAAACAAATACTTTGAGTCTGATTTTGTTCCCAAATTGCCTCTAAGCCAGGCCTAAGAATCTACAGTTGCCAACCATCTGTTCATCTTTCTCAACAGCTTAGTTCATAATATTTTTGTCATTGTTAATTTTGCATGAATAACCAGAGCAACCATAGTCTTGCACTGGGACCATTGATAGTAACTGCTATCATCAGCTGGAGTTAAGAGACTTGAGGTCTTTCATATCATTTTCCTTTCATCATCACCTAAGACATTAGCTCGACTCATTGACCCAGTGATGTCCCTTCAGCCCACCAGTATCTCTGCTCCCCAAGATAGAAGCAGATGACTGAGAGCTTCCCGCTCCTCTGTGTCGCCTGTATCTGCGTCACTGCCTGATAATCATGACTTTACCGGCAGGCTTCACTTGATGCTTTATCTCAACTGGGGAGTGCCAAAACGGATGCACACCAATATGGGATCCACGTTCCCTAACAAGGGACTGTGTGCGGGGGTGTTGGGATTTGGACACTCATCAGTGATTAGAATATCAAAGGTGAGTGTGTCAGCAAGTGTCCTCCTTTATTTTAACCCTCTGTACCACACAGGAGAGAAGAACTGCTTTCATCTGCCACATTACAGCTTTTACCTCTACGATCGCGACTGAACCCTTTCTTCTGAATTTTCAAGACAAAGCTGTGACACGACTGCACAATTTCATAGGAGCATTTGTTAGGAGTCAAATTTTGTGGTATGTTCTGAAGATGGAACATGTCAAAACTCTTTGACAGTAATGATGTATTTTTATGATATTTTTTAATAATAACATTGTCACATTATGTGTTCTCCTCTGTGAGATTAAGAGGATTTTTCTTCTAAATCAGCAATTACACATGGTTGTAACTTCTCCAAAAACATTTTGGATACGCTCCAGTCTCGTAGATTTCGTCCAGTACTTCAAGGAAGAACTTTTTCTTGTTGAGAATGGTAAGAAAAAAAGCTTTCAATTCTAATGTAATTTACTACTAAAGATTTGGAAGTGAATACAAGACATATCTGGTGATGTCATGTTGCACGGTACAATCAGCTGAAAGCTCTTTGCAGTAAACCTTGTGAAGATGAGTGTTGACTGCGAGGTTATAGAAGAGGTTATCGCCAGCACTTCAAGGTCCATCTCGCTCCGAGCAGAATCCTGAGCACTACACTTCAGATGTGATCTGGTGCAGCAGTTCTTAAAGTCACAGTTTCATCATGCTGTAGGTGTAATCCAGTTCATTAAGAGAGAAGATTGACAAAAGGTTCACGGGATGTCATCCACATGTATATTTTGCATGATGGAAGTCATTATTTCATCTTACAGTGTGGCATTATCACAAGACATAAACAGATAAACAGCACTACCAATTCAAATGCTTGAGTTTAAATGACAAAAATCAGCCTTCTCAAACCAGGATTCCAAAAAGGTTCTTTAATAAATAGCGACAAACTGACTGACTTTAAAAACATCAGTAGCTCTCTGAGACAAATATGTAGGGCAATTTGACACCCGAAGAGCTATAATACCTTTTTGTTTGTTGGGGAATATGACCACCCTTTCAGATCCAACAAACAAAAGTATCCATGTGAATCGCTTAACTGTTGTGAACATTTAAGAAGGGAGAATTTTTGTGGAGAATTTCAAACAGGTCGATGCCATTGTGACCAAATCAAAAAGGGGGGAAAAAATCTGCTTTTGAAATGTTTTGACAAAGAATATATCATTTGATCACACATTGTGATCGTTTTCCTTTAAACTGAATGGTAGATAATAGAAAGCACTCTCCCCCACACATATTTACATCTGGAGTAAACTTTCCACATAGGCAAACACAAGGACAAACCTGGGAGTCTATGGCGGGATCTAGACACACTTCGGGGCTATCAGCTCACCCCTCCGCCTACACAGACACATTTTCTCTCTCCGTGGCTACGGTGAGTGGTGACGGGTCTCTGTTTTTACATTATCTAAGTGACAACCACTGGAGGCCCCGTTGTGCTTCATGGATTGTATTGTCCGTGCTTTGTTCATTTCCCCGATGTTTCCAATTGTGGTTTTCTTTGGACTGCTACTGCAGAAACAGTATACTGAAGGCCATGATGACACAGCAGCAAGCCACCCAGGGACTCTTCCGTTCACCTGGAGAAGAACAATATTTCAATAATATTAAAAGAAAAAATAGGACTTTCTGTAAGTGATTTATATATTTATACCAATCACAGGCTTACCTATTCTGGCACACTTCCAGAAGATTCCTAGAAGCCTAAAAGATAAAATAAATAGAATTGCAAGTTGAAAGAGTGGTTTGCCCTCATTTATTTTTTCTAGTTTGTAAGACCTAATTGTCCTCTGACTACATTAAAACATAGAAGACAGAAATTACACTTTTGCTGACATATTAACAACTAAAAAAATTGTTGAGTGCTATGTTGATATATCAAAGGTAGTGAATATAGAAAGGGTTAGTTAGATCTCTGTCACAACTTTCCAGGATGACTGTGATCACCTTCCTAGAAAACCCAGGCAGCCACCAGCTGTTCATTTCCATGTAAGGAGTGAGCGTGAAAGAAGAAGGGGGGCAGCAGGCAAGTCTTTTTATCTCTGGTGACAGCTGATGCAAAATGTGGCATTCCAGTCATTTATTTTTTCTGATGTGTCTATGAGCGTGTGTCTGCAACTGCACCTATGCATATTTAAAAGCCATCTTTCCGAATTTTCATACTGACCAGATGGTGTTAGCATCTCATTGTTCCATTTTCCTTTATTTACTTGAAATAGTCCTGGTGTAAACATTAGATTTTCTACAGTCTAGGCTTCCATTATAATGCACATGTTTTTTTCTTCTGTAATTACATAACATGATACAATGGCACACACTGAGCAGGGGAAAAGATTAAGATATGATCTTTTTCAAAGTCCTCATACCCGGTCTTGTTCTTGTCTAGCAAGCTGGGAGCCAGCGCTCTGATGTAGGCACAGGTACAGATCAGGAGGAGAATCACTGTTAGCAGTGACTGGAAGTTGAAAATGGCCGACTGCAAGTTGAAAGAAAATGATGTGTTTAGTACAGACATGATGGAATGCAACTTACCAGCAATAAAAAATTAATTAAGTGAAATTGGTGTTTTGCTATCTGTATTGTAAAATGTTTTTGTACTAGCTGTTCATTTTGGTGGTGATAAAAAAAACCCCAATGGTCTGGCTGTATAGCCCCAGTTATGAGCCACATGACTGTCAAACATACATAGCCAAATAGCATGTTCTTCTATAAAGTGCCAGTCAGAATTATCCTCTTTTAACTGTTTGAATATGAATGCAATGTTTATAAGTTTAAAAAAAAAATACAACCTTTTCTGGAATTGTTTCTATCTACAAAAATATATGCATTATTTTGATGATCTCATACGTGACCTTAACTATTAAAATCCAGAATTTGCCACTGTGATAGGTGTAATGGTAACGCTAATGGTGACACACATGGCTTCTACACTCTTAGTCCTTTTTATTACCGTCTCCAGGGAAGCATTAAATGCTTATAAGCTCTTGATTCTAATATTAGTATCTTTTTTCCATCTTATAAACAATCTCGTAATGCATGCTCGCTCAACTATGGTGCAGCTACGTGGCAAACACCTTTAAAACGTTGCTATGATCGTATTCACTGTACTCCAGTGATACCCTTAGCCTTTGTAATCAATCGACTGGCGGTGATACACGACCAAAGCTTGAACGATGAAATGCATCTCTAATATAATGACATTTACGAAACGAAACATAAAGTGATAGTAAGAAGTTATTAGCCTGTCGGAGCTAGCCAATGCTGGCCAGGGAATTTAGCATTTACGATGCGCCCTGCTTTACAACGAATGCTTTCATTTATTATCGACACGGTGAATTGCCGGCACAGATTATACACAGAATGCATGTTACAGTTTACGCTAAAAAGAAGCCGTGTAAGAGCAACAGCAATCGTAACAAACTCACCATTTTCTGGGAGTCAAAGCCACATCACACTTCCTGCTCTGTGGAACTTACGTAACGTCACCCGCTAGGTTTACGTAACGTACCTACGCACTGCGTCGCAAAACCTCGTTTGCTGATTGGCTGAGAGAACTCGAGGGGAAGTTGAAACGCCTGGCATGAACTGACAGCAGAGCGAGCGGCGATCACTTCAGTTTCATGCAAAAATGACTTCGTTTGGACGCCGCAGTAGTTAGACCACTCATTACCGTAAGTCTACTGAGGAAAATGTGTATGATCAAAAGTTTACCCGCGTCCAAATTACAGTCAGTGTAGTCCGACTGTCTGAAATGCACTACAGCATTCACGTAGCACGTTAAGGAATATTACCTGCACCGATTACAAAACCATGCTGTCCCCAATGGCACACTGTAGTGGTGTGCGATACTGCATATTTTGGTATCGATACCAAGTAAATACGGTACAGTATCGCCGATACCGATACTTATCAATAAATAAGGTTGATACATCATTGAATTGCTAAATCTCAATTGATTTTCATGACCTTAAGTGTCTTTGTGATGGGTTTCCTCTGTTTCCTCTTTGTCGAAACCGCAGCATTGCAAACAAGAGCGGAACTTAAAATAAAGGATCGATCTCACCAGGCTAGTATCAATCTGATACCGATACCGACTTGGTATCGATACTATCGATATTTTGATCGATCTGCCCACCACTAGCACACTGGGGAGACTAGTGAAAGCTTGTCACAGAAAACTTACAGGACCTAGGAAAGTCAGTAGGGTGTCAGTAATAATACAATCTGGGGTATTTTGGCAAAGAGTTAGGTGAACAACAATTTGTTGGTTACATCTTATGAAATGTAAGCATTGGTAACCTGAGATAAAGTCCTGAGTGTGTCTTTATTCTTACATTTTGTTGCTATTGTTCACAATTAATAGATTCATATATGATGTAAGACTGACATTTTTGTGGTCCACTTTTCTCTCAAAGTTTTTACAGTGAAGTCCCCTCCTTCCAACCAGCCACGCATCTTGCTTGCATTTAAACCCTGTTCCATATAAGAAGAAATCTGATTGTAAACCACACATAAATAATGATGTGCATATTTGACTACAAGAGCGCATATGAAAAACATGGTTGAAAAAAAAAAGACATGGTCGTCGAATGTAGAGTCTTGTTTGTGAGTGCGTGAGATGAGCAAGTGTAAACTTAAAACAGAGTCGCATTCCTCTCATTTCCATTAAGTATACAGTGTACTGACCAATTACGCGACAGCACAGCGGATGTCTGATTACTTTATTCAAATCAAAGTCGAAGCCTGTGTGCAATCTTTATCTGTTATGAGAGAGGACTTCATGTCAAATGTGTGTATCACATCTGTGTAACATAAAAACATTCTTCAAGTAATGGTAGCAGAGGTCAAGAGGACAATCCTTAAAATGCTAGCAGTGCAAATTCCTTTAAATTAAATTCCTTTAAAATGGTTGCCCTTTTGTCATCTCTTTAATAATTTAAATGCGGTTTTGAAGTTGCTTGCTGTTTTACTGTTTCAGTAGAATGCGGACTACTTTTTATGTGCAAACAATCAGTGCTACAGTCTGAAATACTGCACGTTATCAACGGAAGTAATATTTTTTCCTTGTGTGATTTCAGTGCAAACAATGGAAATGTATGACATTGCACAACCCTGTCTGATATACATCTTTTGTGAACAAAAACACCATTAGAGGAGGGTATAACTTCAGGGGACTTTATGGCTTGCTCAGCTAAATTATGCTGCAGCAGTCGTCCTTTCATTATTCAGCTTTTGTTCTCATTTCATTTTCCACCCAGAGGTTTAAAAGTGTCATCAGAGCTCGCAGTAACGTTACAGTTCTTATTCCTGATTATGTCAGTGGAGTAAACCCACTCGTGCGACAGGCTGGACTGTATGCTGTGATGACAGCGTAGTCCACTAAGACCCATTGCCGAATAAGTTAGATATGCTGTAGGTCCTAAAGTTGTCGTTACCGTTCTCAAATGCCTTTGCCAACTTATATCGACAAGAAATTCGGGAAAGAGTTCAGAAGATGTCTTTTCAGCATGCAAGAGAAGGCACGTTTTGTACAGCACGAGACAGAGCATGACCCTGACCCACTACCACTTCATCACTGTCTCTTCTGCAGGCAGCAGGAATATAAGCACTAAAAATGTCTGTGTTTAGTAATAGTAGTTTTTTTTTAAAAACTGTTTTTTATTGTTGAGGCATATATCAGTCAAGCTATGGTGACACTATTCTGTCTCTGACATATTTATGGGATAAGGCAGTTGAGACATATTTTCTGATATACAGTATGTTTTAGCCTTTTGTTATGCTATTGTAGTTTATGTTATATTTGCTGATAGTGGTTCTATTTGTCAAGTGTAAGACAGCCAGTGCCCGGAGAGAGTAAAGACTACAAGGCGATGGAACAGCCGGCTCTTTAGGGCCACACCACTTTTAGTCCCTGACTGATGACGATAACTGAGGACTGGCCGAAGAGTTGTCCTTTTCATCTTGAATTGGAGAAAGTGTGAGGTGAAAGTCCAGCGAGGGGAAGCGACAGAACTGGCCTAATTGTTGGGCCCATTGGAGCGACACTTAACTTGGTTTTTTGTACTCTGTATGAACGCCTCGTTGAAGACACAGGATGCATAATTAGAGGCCCTATTCATGACTCATTTGCCAGCTACGTCCTGCGCACAGAGCCATGCTGCGCTGTTTTCAAATGAGGCAGTGCAGGCGAAATGACGATGAAAAGGTCGAGCAAAAAATGACAGAGGGCATAAGAAAGGTTGTGTGTCGAAGCCGCAAGGAAGATCTAGTTCGTACACGCTGTGTACATGTACGCACTTTGGTTCGTGATTTAAGCACCGACTGTGATTGTTTCTGCCGATCGAGTAACTGTGCAGATGCCAACAGGAAGACTTCAGGATTGACTTTGAAGGCTTTGTGCAGCACGCCATTCCTGACAGACAGCGCTGTTTATTTAATTGGAGTGCCCTTCTGTCATTACCACGGGGTCATCGTCCCTGCAGAACAGATGTTACAGTAACTAATGAGTAGCTGGACTCACTTCATGGGGTTAAAGTTGAACCCTTCAGCCCCCTCATCTTGCTCCGCTCCTTCATCCAGGCACACCCCTTCTTGAAGCACAGAGGGTCAACTTTAATCTGTGGCAGGGTTCTTTGTGTCTGTGCACACATGCATGCACTGGCGTGTATATGTGTGGAGAGGGCCCGTCTATGTTCCATTTTGAATAACCTCGATCAGCTGCTCGGTCAGCATATATGATGGGAAGTACAGAGAAAGAATGGGGGAAAAAAAGTGCTGTCACGTCATAACTTACAGCCCAGTGTCCGAAAGCGCTCATTTTCATTTTTTCAAACATGTCCAGCTTGGCTAACTGCCAATTTAGCTGTCCTCTTCCCTCCATCTCCACACACTTTGCCCTGTATTTAAGCAGGAAAGACGTCCAACTCACCTCTCGCTTCATGTGGAAGCAGTAATGACAAGTTCTGGCCTGGACGTCCATAATCAAGTAAAAGTTTCTCAAGCCTTTTGGGTAAAACAATGTGTAGCCAGTAAACATAAAAGGACAAGAACAGTCACGCGGGTCACATTGTAATCCTCAGATCACCACCTTTAGTAAGTGATCTGTTGAGCGGGGGCTGTTTCTGTCGGGAGGCTTGAGTTTTACTGGATCAGTGGGTCAGTTGGCCAACACGTTAGCGGAGGTCAAGCTGACATTATCAAACAAGCTTGCTCAGTACGCTCATCCAACAATGTGCTTTTGGCAAATAATGACATCCTCGTGTACTGTAACTTTGAGAGCGTGGATCCCACAGGTTTTTCCTTGCTCATCGTGGTCGGGGCGTGGACGTGGATGGATTAGCTTGAGATGTGTTGGGTTATAACTGTCGATGGTTGCCTTTTCTCTCTTTCACTTACATCTGTGCAGCCCCTTGCATGTGATTAGATCTGTGACCTGTGGGGATATATCGTCAGTCTTTGCATCCCATTTCTGGCTCTTCTGTCATAATCGTCCAAAATTACCCACCAAAGACAGAATAAGTGTGAGAAGGAAAATAAATTAATAGATCTCCAAGTGTATTGTGTATGGTCTTTAGTAAGGCAGTCATCATCAGACTTTGTCGGTCCTTGAGTGGATGTTTCCAGGCTGAAATCTGCTTTCGAAAGCTAGTTTGTCATTGTTTGCGCCTTAACAAATATATGTACTGCCTGTCTTTGGACACATGTGCACACTGAATAAAATCAGACATTGGTAATGTTCTTCTGTTTATCTTCAAGAGCATGTAATTACCTTGCTGGTGGTCAGGGAGCCCGCACTCCCGCACAGAAATCTGCCAGAACCTGTTAATCTCCATGTGGTTCCACTGAAACAGTGAGACCCCCGTTGAAGACACACACAAGGACTTTTCTTACTAAATCCAAATAGTGAAACAATGAGGCGCATTGATGCAACTGGAGCATTAACACAACCTTGCATCATTAAAATGCTGGAGGGCTGTCCTTGATGTAGGGGCCCAGGACCACGTAGGCCCACAGAACATCTTGAACACAATGTAATGGGTTTGCTCCTGGAAAAGAGAATCCTGATGGCACCTTGTTAAGGGTTTCCGAATTCTCTTCTTTGATTTTCTGCAGGCCCGAAGGCCAGGCGAGAGACATGAGCTGTGCAGTCTGCCAGATCGCGATAACCAATGATCCAGGTACCCCCTACTTCCTGCGAGTGGACTGGGCAGTAGACCTGGGTGCTGGGTTCACGCTAGCGCTTACCGACGGCCGCTCAGCATGGATTGGAGAAGGTACATGTCAAAAGCACATTGAGAATCAACTAACAGTCAAGAACGTTCTCCGGCCAAGTTTTGTTGTGATTTTATCGACAAGTTTGGGTGAAATCTTTTGACCACTGACTGGACTGGGTTGTCACCAGGTCTGCCGTTCATCCAGGTGTCCACACACAGGCACCTGGCTGAACCCCATCTCATAATACTGTAACTGTTGGTCCTCTACCCAGAGGGACAGCAGTGACCTTGTTTCATCGTCCCTCTCCTCTCCCGCTCTGCAGCTTACAGGTGTATAAAGTAGATTAAATTCTACAAGGCTTGTCTTTGTATGTGCAAGTCAGCGTTCAGTGTGTGAGTGTGCGCCTGCGGTTACATATGCACGCGAGCAGCTATTCTGCGGAAGGACACCTGGAACATAACTGCTCCCTAGTTTTCTATTGCTGTCCATCTGCAGGGTTGACAGGCAGAGATGGGGTTGTGACAGCTATGCGTTGGCTTCTGGGTCGTCAGCGTTTCTCTGATGTGTTAATTGGGACCCTCAACCTCGTGCGAGCAGCTGTGCAACAGCTGATGACATTCCCCTCGGTTTCTCCTCAAATCGGCTTTCACGTGCATCCATGCATTGCTCTGTACTTCATGTTTATAGTTTTGCACTGCACTTTAGCTGTCACCTCTTTGCCGTCCGTCCGCTGCCCCTCAATTGTATGGCTTTGACATGACGCAAGAATGAGAAAAATGCCTTTGAGAGCAAACCGAATGTTTCATCGACACCTTTGTGTTCAGTTTCAGAAGACGAAGTCATGAAGGAAGCCAGTGAATTGGGAGTCAGGAGGGAGAGGCATGTCGAGGATCTTCTTCAAGCGCTAACAAGGAGTGAAGAAGGAAGGGGAGGAGGAAGGAGAGAAGGCGGCAAGGAGGTGTATTCTTTCCACCTCGCTCCAGATCACTGTCGTCTCTCGTATCAGAAGATCTGCGGGGATATCTCGGTGAGCGAAAGCTTTGGGTAGATCTTTATTATTACACTCGCTGTTGTGAAATCTTCAGCACCAGCGGTATTGAGAAGGAAATACAGTATGGTCTTGCTAACAAAACCTTTACATTTTTAAGTTTGAAGTTTAATGTAATAAACTTGAAACAAAGTCACACAAACAGCAGCTGTGAGGCTGTGTTCTCCACCGCAGTGCAGCGCCATGCTGCACGTTGGCCAGTCAAATGTATGCAAGTGCACATTTCTGGCAGATGAGCGCCGTAGGTCACTGCGGGGCCTTTTTCAGGGCGAAACTTCAAACTCCCCCTTCAAACCGGCCTTCCCTGATTGTATTTCATTCTCTCACCAGTACAGTCTGCCGTCACCACCGCCACCATCATTGCCTGCAGGTGGCAGGCAATGATGTCGGAACTGCAGCAGTTAGGAATTATCTTGGCTGTAGATGGAGCAGTTTTAACCAACTCTTGCCGACAAAGCACAAGGTTGGGGTGGGCAGTTTGTAGATTAATTTTGGAAAGTTGTCATATTGAAATAAGCAGATATCCGTGGCTAACCCTCGAATTCCACAGCGTCATGCACTCACCTCTTGTCACTGCTCCCTGGGGATAAATGCATCTAACGACATACAACAAAATAGAAAGGAAGTCTTTTTTTTTTTTTACAGGGGGCTGTAAAAAAAGATAAGGTTTATAGTCTTTTGACATTAAAGCAGAATTAGAAAGGCTTGTTTTGCCTCCAGGCCACAGATAGGAATCTTTCAGTTTGTTGGTCATCCGATACCAACGGTATGAGGCAGTTGTGTAATGGCTGCAGTTCGTTAACATTAAGAGAAAAAGAAAGATTTGCTGAATGAAAATTGGTTTGTTTCAGCTTGCAAGCGCATCTCCTGTTGAATTTATGCAACAGACACTGACCAGGAAACTTAAAAAAAAAAAAAAATCGAGGCAATGCGCTGTGGAGGCTCTTGCACAGTGGGTGACAGGTTTAATGGAGCACAGGTCATGGTGCTCCTGGTGAATTTTGGGGTTATTCTTCTGCACGGTGAGAGGATGCCGTCGGCTCCGGGCGTCTTGGGGTCCTGGGAGCGCTGTGGAGGTAAAGGAGAGCAGAGGGGGAAGGCGTGGGGGCTGGGAACACTGTAGACACCATAAAGCCCTGATTTATGGACAGGGCTGTACCCGTCTAACAGTGTTAAACAACAGTTGATCACAGCCTTTTTCTGTCCTTTCCCAAACTCCCCCTAGCTTTCTTCATCTCTGTGAGTGTGGGCCGTGTATACAAGTGTGCCTATGTATGCATGCGTCCGTGTCCGGACACGTGCAGGCATTCTGTTGGTTTTCGGACAAAGCCGTCAGCCTTATAATTTACAAATCAGCTTTTTTTCTGTTGTATGTGTATTTGACTCATGTAGCTGCTACATTCCATGTTTCAATAATGGAATCAAGATTTTGTACATGAACATGACAAATGAGCGCTATCATTTATGCAGGTGGAAGTTTTTTCTTTCTCTCTTTCTTTCCTTTCTTTCTTTTTCTTTCTTTTTTTGGCTTTTTGCACAGGGAAGATTTGGTGCCAAAAGGAGCAACCAGACCACACAAAATGATTGGCAAATCTGTCCAGCCCCAAGTGTGCTTTATAAAAATGTAATCCATGCTCACATTGTTGCTGACAGTAATCATCACTGTGTGTGGTGGACACAAGTTTAAGAATCCTGGGGGACTGTTTGCATTAAGTGCAAACTACCACTCTTGTCTAACACCTGCCCCCCCGCCCCTTTTTTCTCGCTGTTCCTCATTTGCTTTTTTTTTTTTTAACACTTCAGAGGTTGAAATGTGGAACATATTTTCCCAGCCAGATAATTTGAGGGTGCAGGAATGACCAATAATGAGGCGAGTTTCCTTTGGGAATAGACGAAGGGGTGGGGGGTGAGGAGGTGGGGGTGGTAGAGACAAAACAGGTGGTGAACTTAACCTGACATTAATATTTTATGAATATGACCCCAAAAGTTGTAATGATGAATGTAATTTGGGTGCTTGTTCTTACATTACTACTGAGCAGGTGTTTTTCATGGTCAAGACAGACATTATCTCCTCCTTAATGTCTATTTAAGTACCGATCTGTCATTGGTGGGGGAAAAAAAAATTCAAGAAAATCCAGTACTCGCTTTTGGCGACTCGGAAGCTTCCTACATTTGCAGATGTAAATGGAAATTACAGATCCCGAACGTCTGTTTAAGATTAGCTCGATCTGGCTCCCAAATATGAGACAAAAAAAAACTCCTTTTTCCAGTTCAGTTTTTTTTCTCTGTAGGCCCAATTGTATGTTCGCTGACAGAAGTTAAATACACAACTTGTAGCGTTTAGTGTGGCTTGCTTTGTTTCACGTCATCCAGTTATCGCCTTTGTCGCATCTGGTTTCGTTTAAGTGCGGGATTTTGTGAAATACGCGATGTTGCGCTGTGACAAGCAGCAAGATGGTGACACAAACGTTTCATAATTTAGAGGTTTCCCGTCGTTTTATAAAAATTGTCGCCGGAGTTTCACTTACAGCTCAGCTGCTTACTTCACACCAGCTTCGATCCGGGGAGAATTTGGGATCTAACTGTTTAACACTTGTGGTAATTGAAGCCACAGGATTTTGGATGAGTCTGCGTGGATGAATGTGACACTCTGTTCCACATTTTATGTTTGTCAAATAGAATTTGGGTTATGGTTCACTGGGGACTCCAGCTGTGCAGCGTGACGTCAGCCAGAATCTTCACTTGAGTAGTCCATGTTCTCTCGTTTGGATTAAATCAACCCAAATTCGGAAGTCTGAAATTGCGCAGTATCTCCTTTTGAGTGTGATTTGTGCACTCAGAGCCAGAGTTTACAGATATTGTAAATCATGCGTGTGGTCTTCTCTGATTCATAGAGTTTTTGGGACGATGAATGTAATTTAGTCCACCGGATCATTTGTTACATCAGGAACTGATATAAAGGTCCAAAAGTGAAATCTTTACAGATTAAGGAATAACAGTGCATTGATAAGTGACCTCCTTCACTAACCACCTCGCCACCTTTTAGTGCATTTCACACAGTACTGTTTTTTCCTCCCTGTCTTCATGCAAGTCGATTATTTTTAGTTTAGTTATTATTTATTAATGTTCCTTATCCGTTTGGTGTTTTTTTTCCTTTTCCTTTCTTCTTTCCCTTCCTTTTCCGCTGTGCTTGATGGCAGTTTATTTTTTCCCTTCTTTACATTTGTGTCCTGCACCACACGTCACCAAACTGTGGAAACAAACGGCAAACCCCTCCGGGTGTTTTTAAATGCGGCTGTCTCGTTCACTGTGCATGAAATGTCTCGTACCAATATGTTGTCAAAGAACTAGAGGGCTGCAAACTGGAGATAAAGTGCATGAAAGGATGAGAGATTTTTTTTTTCTCCTCTGGGTTTCCCTGTGGTTTTATAAAGCTGATACGTGAGAGCGATACTTAAGCAGCATCAGTTATCAAAATAGTCGTTGTTTCATTTCAGCTAATTTACTCATTGTTTCAGTGTCACTAGCTTGTTTTCCTTGACCTGTAGCTCATCCCAATGACAATCTTCATTGCATCATTTGTACTCCTGTTCCAAAGAACACAATCTGCCTACATGTGAGGACTTCCCTCGAAAAATCACTGTTTGTGATGCCAATGTTTTTATTCCTTGAAGTGGTGAAAATTCTTTTGGAGTGGTTTCAGAAAAAACAAACAAACAAACAAAAAAAACAACAGCTAAAGACTTTGACGGCGAATGCAAAAATTAGGTCACTTGTTTGGTTTTCGCAGATGTGTTTGAGTTTTTGTTCTCCCCTGGTGTCTGGGAAGTCGTGGCACAACTGGAAGCCAGATTGCATCCTGACCACACTGAAGAGTCGGATCCACCGACGCGTCTCTCCCTGCTGTCACCGCCAGCATGTTCCACCTCACACTACTTTTGTGCTGACTTGCAGGTTGTCTTTCTGGTTGTTGCGTGCATTATTAATGCAAAATAAAATATCCCTGACGTGATACAGATATCCCCAAACCCAATTTTCCAGGCAGCGATATAAGTGAAATTAAGCACCCCCCCAGTAGAGAGCTGCTGTGTGTGAGAACATTTGTGTTATCAGGGATAGACTGACTGCCGTCACCCCTCACTTCCTGCGCTTTATCTGGCTTCACGCCTCTGCACGGCGGATGAGGGAGGTGATGGGACAAGCGGGTCCCTACTGGATGCCCACACTTCCCATGCCGAGCACCCGTGCCCACCCTTGAACACTGCCTCTTTGTCGTCGTGCACACAGTGCCCACCCACTCACTTCCCTCATCCCTTATGCTGGACTTGGTACTGTGCAAATTTAATTTAGAGCCAGACAGTTTTGTGAGCAAAGGACCTAAATGAGCATGACCGAAAATGACTTACAGTATTTTCTGTTTTATTGATCACTTTTTAAAAAATAGTATTATTGTTATTATTAAAGGAGGTAATCTCTCCTCTCCTTCTCCTCAGTCCTCTGATCCTTGGGAATAAAATGTGGGTTAGATCTCTGGCCATGTGTTGGAGGGTGTCATAAGGAAAGCTTTGTGTCCTCTGTGCCCACACTTTGTTATGGTATCATTTTCACTGGGACTGTGTTCTTTCGGCTTTGTCCACCACACCTACACCCCCTTCCATCTCCATGGGTTTGACCTTATGGTCTGGCTAGCTGTCCAGAGATGCACACACAAACAAACAGTTAGACCACACACACACACACACACACAAACAAGCACACACACTGGGACCACGTTGTAATGTGTAACGAATTCCTTATGAGAAGACGATTTTGCGTTTGCATATTTTACTAAATGTGTTTGAAAAAAATTAGCCCACCTTGTGTCGCAAAAGGCGTTGAATGCAGCGGGAGGCTGAGACAACTGTGAAGAGCCATTTGCTCGTTTTTGTGTTTTGATACTTGAGAAGCACGGTAGAAAAATGTGGCAGTGGGTTGTGCATCACAGGCCAACAGTCTGACCTCCCACACCTTGGCAGAGGTTGGCAGACTGACCTTTAACTTTATCTGTGTGTCTCAGGGGAGAAGCTGAAGCTCAAGAAAATAAAGAGAGCTTTTTAGCCCTTTCCTGTCTCTCAACAAGGAACTTAAGCCGATTAGAGAGAAAAAAAACATTCATTACTGTGGCTTACTGATACTTACTGACTGTGCTGCTTGCCTACATATTCACATTTATATCTTCAGTTCAGTACATCCTCTCCCTTTCCATGCACCTTAAGGTAAACTTTTTGTGATGGAGAATTGGCATGTTTACTGCAGTGGGTCTTCTCAGAAACCCAGGAAGTAATGACAGCTACACAGGTATCCTGTGGCAATTAAAGAAAGGAGCAGATGAAACTGAATCAGCAACTGAGTGCCCTTTTCAGTATCACTTTTGCTCTTCCAGCAGTTTAGACATCTGGATCTTGTGTCTTTAACTGGTAATTCTGTGGCAACATGCTGGACAGGAAGATTTGTGCTCCTGAATGGTGTCAGTGGGTAAAAGTGTCATGATAAAGTCCTAGTTATTGTTATTTTTATGGAGTCATGCAGCAAACGTGGGACATGAGGACATTCTGTAATGTGTGGAGACATCAGTGTACTCAGCATGTCGGTGTCCAAAGCCTTGGCATTGTCCCTCTCTCGCGTGGCTGATTTATTGCTGCGGGTAGCCAAAGTTAGAGGAGTAGTTTGTGGAGAGGATGGAGGGCAGGTTTGAGGACAGATCAAAGCCTTCAAAATGATCACTCCTCACTCCGCATGTGTGCCTACAGGTAGTAATACGTTGCAGCCTAACAGCCTATCTTTGATGGTGGACGCGATGGCTCGCACACTGCTCAAGAAGACAAACATCACCCACTCCTGCTGGGCCCCTACACCAGGCTCATCGTTAACGGTTGACCATCTGGCGCAAACACCGAATCACAGCTACGTCTACTTGCCGGTGACTTATGAAGCTCGGTGTCACACGAGCTTTCCGTAAGAGCCTGCACTGGATCACTGTGACATCCTGATGTTGCTTTGGACTTTTTACGAGTTCCAGGGAACCTCATCCTCCTTTAGATCCTGGGTGGTCTCCCCCCGCGCCCTGATCCTATTAAGATCAGTTCTGTTGTCACTGATTTTGTTCTTCATCGGGATTAGTATGGTGAGCGTTTGCAGCGAGCAAGTTGTGCCACTGCAAAAGAGCCGGGAAGTTCCTCGTGTAAAGATCAGTTCTGCAGAATTATTCGTCAGACTGTAGGCAACACAGGGCAAAATGTGGCACAGAGAGAAAGGGACTGCCAAAGAAGAGAGAATCACCAGAGGCGGACGGGCACGCCACGGTAGTGAAGTTGTGGGAGTGACATGAAAAAAAATGTCCACTCACTGAAACATGTTCAGGTTCACCAGTGGAGGGGAAAACAGCTGTGTGGCCTGCCAGGACAGCATCAACCTGAGACAAAAATGACAAGTATTTTATGAGAGCTTTTGAAGATGGCGGGTTTATTATAGTGGGTCTGCGACCTCGACGCAGCCCTGTCAAGATTTAGCACCTCATCACCTTCTGGTTTCCCGGTGCCATCGCGAGCATCACCTCTGTGTGTGTGTGTGTGTGTGTGTGTGTGTGTGTGTGTGTGTGTGTGGGTGGGTGGGTGGGTGGGTGGGTGGGTGTATTTGCGAATGGGAGAATCTCCAAGGCAACAAGCAAACAAAGATTGTGCCGCTGTTTGAAAAAGTACTTTGAGAAGCAGCTGTGATGAGTGACACTCGTTCCAGGTCGAACACTGTCTCTCTGCCTTGGGGTATCCTGTATTTAATTATTTGCCATTCACTGTAAATTGATTCCTGTTTTGGGTAATTTAAAGTTGAAGTGGAAGTGGAATTTTGAAAAAAATGTACACGTTAACAAGAATGTCTGCATTTTTCTGTGGCCAGCTGCCCCAGCCCTGCTCTGTGACTCAGTGCCAAAATGCAAACCAAATGAGGAATGTTTTAGTATTTCTGAAGCCTGCCTGTGGTTCCAAAAATCAACAGAGAGGAAACTGTGCGCTTGTGTGGATAGTTCACTCCTGACCAGTGAATTCGTCCTCTATTTCTCCCAGACAGAAAACACCCATCACGTTAAAAAGAAAAAAAACGCCACTTCAAAGAAAAGGTGATGTAACGGTTTGTTGCACTGCTATATTGCATGGCTTCTTGGGATAACGGTGAGGTGTAAATGCTTGCTCACTTTTCCCTATGAGCAGATTTTGGAAGCTGCTGCAGATGAGAATATTAGGTTATCGCCATAAATCTGGCCTGTTACTCCTGTCAGGATTAGGGTGCTAGATGTGCTTTTCCCAAGTAACATCCTCCAGGTTTTCCTAGTTGGTTAGTTAGTTAGCTGTAACAAAACCATCCTAATTCCAAATGTCTTATTTTCCACTTTCTCTCTCTTGTTTCCCTCCATCCCTCAGGTGCACTTGGGCTCCGTGGAGCTCCAGCCAGCTCCAGACCCTCTAGAACTGAACCGGGAGATGATTGGCCAGTGCCTGAAGTACAGCACAGATTTGGAGTCCGAAAACTGCCAGTTGTTGGAGGAGAACCGTCGACTGAAACAGGAGCATCAGCGAATACTCGCAGAGTAAGAATAAGGAGGAAAGCAGCTGCTGGTGGATTAAAATTCAGTTTATGTAAGAGAACATGACCTGGGGAGCAAAAGGCGAGTTCAAATGGAAAATACTCTGACATACTAATTATTTTCTTAAGATGTTCAGTGATGGGGTTGGTTTGTTGAACATCTTGTTTGCATCCACAACAATCACCCCAGTATTACATCATTATTGGTTGCCCATTCAGGAGTGTTGAGTGTTCCACCCAGTTTTCCAAAGTGGTCTTATGATTTCTGGGAAATAACTTCAAATGCTTTAAATGATGAAATGCATGTCTCTCATTTACGCCATTTCTCATCTGGTTCTTTATCTGCTTGTGTATTTATTGGCTAATGAATGAACCACTGTCAGAGCCTGGGCCGAGGGTGACTTACGTCCACACATGGTGAAGGCTTCAGCATGCGTCTGAGGAAATTTGACTAAGAAGGCAGACAAACACTAATTCTCAGCTTTTAAAACAGCTGTTTGTCTGCTGTGGGGCTGAGGCGGTGGACTGGGACAACCAACTTGATGGTTCGATTCCCAACTTCCACTGCAGCCTAATGCTGCTGTACCATTGGGTACCAATGAGTGTGTGTGAATAGGTAATTATGACTTGTAGTGAAAAGCACTTTGAGTGGTCAACTAAGACTGTTACCATGTGTAAATATTTTTTTGGCCCACACTTTAGTGTCCCTTTTCTTTTTCTGGCCAGGCTGGAGCAGCAGGTTGAGGATAAGGAGACGTTGGAGAGGAAGCTGTACTCGCTCTTCGTGAAGGTGCTGAATGAGAAGAAGGCAAAGATCAGAGGCCTGCAGGACACCATGCGCCAGCTCCAAGAGACCGCTGAGCAGCAGAAACAAAGGTCAGCAGTCTGATTTTACATATCTTCATCTGATTCTGTAACACTCTGGCATAACTGGCTCGCTGTGCTACATAAAAATGCAGGACCCCATGAAATATGTTTTTTTAAAATTATGTATACATTTTTCTAAATGTATGTGGTCATTTGCTGTGACCATTGCAGAGTAACAGAGACTTATATTTATAGTTATATTGATAGTTATATTGATTGTTTTCAGCCTGCATCCCAAGGTTTCATGCATCACAGCACCGATGGGTGTAACTCAGGACTTAACATTTCGTCAGCTGAACTTTATTGTGCGACAGTTCATGTAGCGTTTGATCAACTGCAGAATAAATGAACGTAATCAGGTCATTGCTTTAGTTGCGTGCGTGCAAGTTTTGTTTCCACGCAGGTCAGCACAGAGCTGGCTGGCACACCTCTGGCCTCTGCAGAACACAATGATCAATTTGTTTCTTTACAAGCCTGTGTTATGCCTTCTGTCATTGCAGGCCACAGAGTTTGGATGGAAGATTTTATTCATAACTGCTGCTCATATGTCTGGCTGGGCCACTGTCCCTTGTGGTCAATAATATTAAATATTGAAAGATGATTAACTAAAGCTTTTTCCAGCACAGTAAAATGAGATGCTGTATTTTCTAAAGCATATTCACCTATGTACAGTAACTCAGCTTCTCGCTCTCCCTCATGCACTTTCACTGCTCCTCTCAAACTTGTCCAATTTCCTCCAGTGACACTGATGCAACTCAGGGTGAAGATGGCAGTCTGGACAGAAGAGAGGAGACAGTTCAGAGCATCCACCCTTCTCAGGAGTCAACTATCCTCATCACAGGTGTGTGTGTGGTAGTGAATGTCATCAGGTAGGAAAACTGCCCCTAAGGCCCTTAAATAAATCATTTTCTGCCACTTCAGAATGGATGTAATTAGTGCAAGTGAAAGTGTTTTCATCTTCGCCTGCGTCATAATATGCTGCGACAGCAGTGCTGATGATATTAACCAGATTGAAACCTCTCCTCTCATTACTGAGAAATCACACAGGATTCCAGTGGGTAATGCAGAGTCTAATCAGTGCAGTGCATGACATAATGAGAGCAGGCAGTTAACTGTGTGTTTGTGCGTTAATACCCACACAGCAGGACTTTGATGGACATGTTATCCCAGAGTATCATCTGGCTGTAGGTGACGGGGTTATGATCCTAATGCTGCATAGTAAGGCGTCAACACAAAGCTACCAAATAATGCATGTATCTGTCAGTTAGGGTGGGGGTTGGGCTAAACACTTATGGAAGTTTGAAGTGTCCGAACATAATTTAAACACAAATAAAACGGAGGCGCCCTCTCTTAAAACAACACATTTTTGAACGCACAAGGCAACTTTATCGGACGTGACTGTTACACAAGCACCAGCAACAAATTGTGCTCGGACATGCTTCGCCCAAAGTACTTTTGCATGCACCGTGCCTTGGCGAAAAAGGGCGTGCAAGTATTGAACATGGCAAATTTTCGCCCATTCCCGGTACTGGTTGTGATGTCATAGGTCATGATGTGACTTACTAATGATGCAGGCTCTTACGTGAAACTCTCAGGTTTAAGCGGACCTTGAGCTGATTTTACTGTCCAATAAGCTTGACAGTTGAATGTAATTGATTATGTAAGTGGGAGGTTTGAATGTAAACTTAAAAGGCACACACAAGCAGAGAGTATACCCTCGGGTTGCTAGGTTCTGGGAACCACTCGGCAGTGAGTCATAAACCCACCCAGCGAAGCCTGCTGTGATCGCTTCAACACGGCCGGCCGTGAGGTGGTCTTCCCTTTCCTGCATCATTCAGAGCAGGCGTGATGTCACATCTGTTGAGTCATACCCCCCTGTGCTACAGCGCTGCACTCTGCTGGGATAACCCACTGATCGCTCTCTCAATGGTTGCGTTTGTGTACCGAGCCAAACTCAAGCCTCCCTCAGAGGATGGTACGTTTTCAAAACACACCGAGGTTGTAGTGACCTCAGCAGGTTCTCGTTCTTTGGCACTCATTTTCTGCACTCTCACACATGTACACGCACACTCCCATCCTGGCCTCAGTGAAGACAGATGGAGGTTTTAGATTGCTCAGTAAGGGTCCTGGCTCCCATGCTTCGTTGTTTGCTGTCCAAAAGGGTTGTACAATGCTTTCTTGTGTTTTCAGCATGTCTGTGAAAATCAGCCTATGTCTTATCTCGCCATTGACGATTTTTTCACACACCCATAACTTTTTTTGAACGTTATGGGTGTGTGTCCCAGCTTGTGTCTGTGAGTTGTTTGCATGTTGTAGTATTAATACTAAGTCAGCTGTCCAACAAATCAGTCTCTAGGCGTTTCTCTGTTGGCCATAAGCACTGTGGTGGAAACAAGCCACAAACAGCATTCACAGCAGTGGCTGTTCAAATATGCTAATGGATGCCTAATGCTTTGTTAATCCTCCTTGTTTATGTTGCACAGCCTCTGTCTGGTTACCCCAGCAACCAATGAATTCATTGATCTTCGGATATGAAACATTATAAACCATGACAAATTTTTGTGTTTCAAAATCCAGTAAAGACAAGAGTAAAATAAGGGAACTCTGGTGAGACCTCACTGACATTCGTCGAGTCCCCACCCATTTGTCGTCCATTTACTATTTGGCCATTGTATGACCCAGATCAGAAACTCTGTGCACAATAGCAGATTGATATTTTACCTTCATTTAGAAATCTCAGAGTTTACCGATGAAGTTGGCTGCACATAACCCCTTTGACACGTGTGGCCCCAGTTAACCCTTGTGCCTCGGGCTGTGTTTTCATATTGCCTGATAAGAGAGGGGAGTAATGACAGAGAAGAATTGAAGACAAAAGGAAAAAAAAAACCTCTCCCTGACCTGTCCCTCCAGGTTTAGCATCTGATAGTGACAACACAGGAAGCATATCACTCACAGTGGGGTGACTAAAGATAAAAGAGATGGAGGAAGGAGAAAGAGGAGGAGAGAGGCCGCGTGGCTTCAGAAAAGGAAAGGAGAAATGTCACAGAAATCATAGAAAGTGCCTCTTTTCTGATGCCGGTAATACCAGACTCATTGTACTCCTCATTAATTGTACAGAGAATATATACAGGCGTTTAATCTTTTAATCAGCTCACATCTTCAAAGTGCTGCTCAATCTGTAGATCTTTTGAATTTGAAGAGGCTAGCAGCAGTGTTAAAGGGCAAACAGGTGTGTTTT
This sequence comes from Psettodes erumei, assembly GCA_016785225.1. Taxonomy (NCBI): domain Eukaryota; kingdom Metazoa; phylum Chordata; class Actinopteri; order Pleuronectiformes; family Psettodidae; genus Psettodes; species Psettodes erumei. Next base: position 729,495 of record JAFBJZ010000100.1, read on the forward strand.
GTATGTCTGTCTGTATACATAAACGATTGTGACTGTGACCGGGCTTGTGTGGAATGCCAGATCTCTCTTCCCGATAAAGGTCACAGGACTCAGGTTGTGGAGTTGTCCAGGGTTAACAAAGGTTATCTGAGGCAATATGCCCTGAAACTGATGCAACTGTGCCACAAATGACATTGATGGAGAATCAGTTTAGGCGATGGAGACGGAGAATGTGGGCTTCGGTAATGAAACCACCCTCGTTCCACCCAAAACTTTGGAACAGGACATCAGCGTTCAGGCATTCAGAGCCATTTGTTTTGAGGCATTTTGAGGACCTCTTAGTCCAGCAGATAGAGGTCACTGTGAAGAAATGTAATGAGCATGTACTACCTTTGATATACTGTAGATGTCACTTATTTTAAAAATGAACTGCCATGAGTTCAGATACTTCAACAACATCACTGATTGAAAGTTGCGCTTGCTCAAAGTAGCAACAGCAAAGTAATGATGTAGAACAACCCACAGTATCAGAGGTGGTTTTCTTAACAGTTGTATGTTTGTGTGTGTGTGTGTGTGTGTGTCTGTGTGCGCACCTCTATGCGTATACTGATTTTGCACCCTGTATACAGGTCGTAATCTTGTGTGCCAAGGCATCTCTGTGGACCGGGCTTTTTCTGATGATGAAGACGCACAACCGCGGCGGAAGCACCGGCTGCTTCACACTCGGAGCCCAGAACCTTCTGAGCGGGAATAAAAATCACAGGTTAGTCACAGTAACCGATGCAACCAATGTATCACCGCATCTGGCATCATAGTTTTTCTTGCCACTGCTTCCCCTTGATTACTTAGATTTTTTTTTAGGTCATCAAGTCATTTTGTGGAGCCTCTCTTCACACACAGTGGCAATACGAAGACAAAACAAATCTTTGGAGGGGGTTTGGATAGGAAAATGTGGATTATATGTTGCAGATTTTCTAGTAGCTCATATAAAGATAGTGTCAGCATGACACAACATTTCTTCGGTCTGCTTTTAGTAGGAGAATAAGCCGTTCCGTGTGGGACGACGCAAGAAAATCACTTCAAGCTTAGACTTTTTATGGCCCTACAAGACATTATTCTGTTTTCCCTCACATTTCATTCATGACTTTTTTCAGTTTCAGCACTCACACAAGCCTTTGAAACACCACCGCAGCAACAGATGTGGGGTGCTCCACTGAGTTTTTATTTCCCGTTCCTTCCACTTGTCCCATTAAGGAAGGTTGAATCATCATCTTATAGTATTGATTGCGTTGCTCATTAGGATCATACAGAACTCCTCCCGCTCCCTTCTCTGACCGCAGTACTAGTCTTAGATGTGGAGTTGGTCTACAGATGCTGAAGAGTAGTTGCAGTCTTTGGCTAATTGATTAAATGCACAAAAATATATATTTGGGGTTTTTAAAAATGTCTTTATTGTCCCCCCTGCATAAAACCAACAAACAGGGATTTTTCATATTCCGTCTGTGGCATTTAACTTCTTCGACTCTACTGACTCCGCCTTTGGGATCATAAGTACAATTCATATTATTCGGAATACATTTCTATGGATGTGAGCATCTTGAGAACGTGACTTTGTAAAGATTGAATTAATGAGCTTCTTTTAATATTTGGAGTTTTGGTGTTTGGTGTTTCATCGATGTCTGGCTCAAACATACAATGATGTGAGGTCTTTTCCACATTGAACAGCTGCGTGTTTTCTCATACTGACACACTGAGTTGAACAACCAGAGGTTCTTGGACCGCTGCCTTTTAGGATTACAAAGGCAGCTCGGACTAAAATTGAGTCTTATATGTATACTGCTGCAGAAACAAAAAGAGTCTGAAAAGCAAACAAAGTATTTTTCAACACAACAAACTTAAATCTCCAGATGTGCTGGTGATGTTGTCAGTCAATACACAGCATGGTACATATAAGAACTGATAACCTCCCCTACATTTGTTGCACTTCTTTTAAATCTAACAAGCTTATAACATCCTCCCACAGCTTACATCTGGGTGTTGGCTGGCAAATAAACAGCACTGAAAATTACTGCAGTGTGTAGTGTCACTCGGTCCAGCGAAGCAATGACAGCAGTAGCTTTTGAGTTCCAATGAAAACATGCACTTCTTCCCTCGTTTGCACCCTCGCCTTTGCTATTAGATCAGATTTCATTTGGTTTTTACCTCATTTTCCTTTTTGTTCTCTTGCTTACAAATAACATGAGCTTCTTGGGCAATACATGATAGTGTAATTAAGATTCAATGTATCGAACAGTAGATCCTTTATTTTATGTTGGACAAAATGTAAAATTTCAAATGCAATGCCCAGATTAATTTCCTCCCTCAGTCAACTCTCTGTCTTACCTCTGTTTTTCCCTGTCTTGCCTCCACCCTGCATCTCCAATAAACAGATGATATCCAGGACTAATCAACATGATTAAAGCCCTAAATCTAAGCCTTTTGTGAAGCACAGGTTTTCTTGATCCCTCCCCAGTGGCGAGCTAGTCAACCCTCACTTCGATACACGCAACCAAAACAGTGACAACCAGGCAACAGTGTCCTGGAGGTGTCCCCAGATTTTGTCCCGCATTGTGCAAGTAACTTTCAGAAAGCACAAGCATGTTACTGCCACCTGGTTTGCTTTAACTGTGACAATTACCTGCTACAGCTCTCACAAAGGGGCTGGTTGCCTTTCACCTTCAATAAGTTCAGAGATTAACAAATATTGACAGCATCTTTACCAAACGCTCCAGACTGCTTTAAAGACTTGGCCCAGATGAGTTAGTGGTCATGTGATAACAGGCATTTAACGCCCTCCAGAGCTTCCTCAGGAACTGATGCCATTGCTGCTAATGACACAGAGAGCATGGCAAAGAACGTGGACCAGGAGTATGGAAGCAATTTCTCAAGAGTTTGACTTCGCCCTGAGCTTGAATTTGGCTGCCAAGCCCCTCAGCCTTGGCTCTGTGTGAGAGCGGAGAAAGAGTAACAACTACTGAGGGACAACAGGCTACACCCAGAAAAGAGGGTGTCATCGCCGGGGAACCAAAGCTGCTTTGTTGCTGCTTATTCATCATGTCTTGTTGATGTTTTCTTCCTTCTTTTCATTATGAAAAAAACCAACTATACACCGTGTCTTTCATTTCCACTTTCTAAACTAGCATTTTGCAAAAGATAATTTGACCTCCCCCTTTTTCTCATTTACTTCTGCCCTTTTATTCTGTAAATGTTCTGTGGCTTGAACATGTACCTGAGGGCTGTTTTGCAAAGGGTTAATAGGGTTGTGTTGGCTTCACCTCCTCAACTCTTCCTTTACCTCTGCCACCAGCTTTAGGTCCTGAGGTCTTTACACTGACAGTAATGAACCTAAGGAACCCTGCTCAGGCTTTTCTCTGACCATTCTACCTTTGACATCCAGACCTTCCTGCCGTCTTTTATGATTTTGATGATACCTATATGTCTGCAGAAGTCCACGGGTGTCCACCAGGATAATCCTACAACACACGCTTGCTGGTTTAGTAATCCCCACAGGAATGTCACACTCTCTCCTCGATACATCCAGTCAATAAGGCATCTTGTACAGGGAAGTCCAGATCGGTGACCGTGGATAATTCACAGATGAGTGCATGACAACGTGCTGCGAAGGATGAGACAAAGTGGAAAAGACGAGGAGAGAATGCTGAATATTTCAGTCAGTGGTTTCATTCAGTTTATAATCATTATAGCATGCTTTCATGCAAAATATAAAAATGAGGAAGCAAATGGGTGTATTCCTAATTCTCAATATAATATGATGATCATTTTTGTCTCTTTTAAAGACAACATGAATGTTCCCATTTTCAATCAGTGGTCAATGTCTCACAAGATGTTTTGTCAGCCGGACTCAAACATTTTACACCATCATCACTTGTAAAGAACCCATCAGCCCAGCTTACTGATGTCATATCAAAATTAATCCATTGTCTTTCTTCATATTTAAGAAAAAGACCATGAAGTGGCAAGCGTGTGGCCTTCCAGCAAGGGCAGTCTAGATCAATGGGCTATACACAGGCTCATGCACCACATAGGGTTAACACTTTGTGAGAGAGCGATGATGGTAGTGCCGGCCCAAAATTAAACATTCAGTCACCCGCTTATCATCATCATTCACTTATGGCGTGCACCTGTACAATTCTCATCACCCAGGGAAATGACGGGAGTCTTCCTGCTTTCCCGCCACAGAGCTGGAGTGAGACAGAGCGGCCTTTGTTTGCATTCGGGCCACGCTGTGCTCCCGCTGCTCGCTGCCTTGCGCTGTAATGTCTGAAACAACTTGGCCTGACACAAGGAGTGCTTGAAAACTGAAGATGACATCTTTATTTTGCTGAATCCTATCATCAAGCACTCAGTGTTGGGTAATGCTAACAGTTTACTCACCCCTCCGACACATTGGACCGATTGGTGTTTGCTTCAGTTTTTGATTAGCGCACTGCAGCCTCCTTGCTGTGTGAATCACTCACAGGTTGTTATTCCATAAAATTGCATGAACTTATGATCAGTAGAGCAATAAACAAGTTTTCTTCACTTTTTTTTCTAACTCAGAAATATAATTGGTTTTATTGGGCCAGTCGTGTCAGACTCCATTACCTGCTGCTACTTTTGATCACAGTGGGCAGTACTGTTGCTTCTGCTGGGGGTGGCACACATATGGAAGTAAAGCAGTGGGCAGGCTGTTTAAAACTGAGGGGATATATTTCAGGGCAGTACAAAACCAGCAGTGGGCCTTCCTGGTTGATCACTTTGAACTGAATCGGTGAGTCTCTGCTCTTTGAGTTAGCGTGTCATACAGAGACATGACCCCCAGCAGCCCTTTATGTTTGAGTAAAAAGTTCCTACTAGTCATTATACCCTGCCGAATATCCACTGATGATTAGGAAAGAAATACAGTGTTAAGTGTAGTGGTACATTTGAGATATAATTGCTTACATACTGTATATACGTAAGAGTCACATATGTTTGCAGCCATATACTGTACATTACAGCGAGGAACTTCTGACTGCTTTACTCAGTGGCCGAACCAAATAGAAATCTCTGCTCCATATGTATTGCTGACATGTCTTCCAGTCATGGAGACTTTTCTGCACCGCTCCAAGTGTTTTGCCATTGGCAAAGACTATCCGCTTTGTTTGAACCCAGTCATTAAAATAGCCTTTTGATCATCACAAATAACGACTGGTTTCTCTTTGAGATGGTGGTGTGAACCGATTGGCCTCATTATTCGAATTGAACCAAATGTTCTGCAGGTTTTAAGAGGATGGTAGTTGAAGATTAAGTGAATGGTAATGGCAACCTGCTGCAGTGTGTGCTCAAGGGAGACTTTCTCTTTTTTCACATTTTGAAGCAGTTTGTAACCTTTTTAAGAAAGGTGGTATATAATTTTCTCCTACTTTCACAGCTACACATGGGCAGGTAAAACTAGTAAACTGAGCCTATAACATTTTGCAACCCTTTCACTGTGAGGAGGTTGAGGTCTTAGTCACATTTTGGCTTGTTAAGATGAATTGGTATTTTTGCAAGTGTTTTGACTTATGCCACCATTAAAGTTTTTTCATGTTTGTTCATGCCCAGGTGCTGCTTAGAAATGTAAAGCAACCACTAAACAATTTTAAATGTCCTGTATGCCACCCAAGATTTTTAATGAATGACCAAAACAGATCTTTATTGCAGTTTTACCAAAACATCCTTTAAAATGATAATTGGAACCAAAAAACCAAAATGACTTTCTACAGTTGACTTGAGAATTTTGCTCATGGCTGGGAAAGCATTATGTTATTATCTTGACTTCCTCACAGTCAGAGACCAAAGGATCGACAAGCTGTCCACATTGCCTTCTCTCATGTATGCCTAATTGCTGCCTGGCTTAATAAGTGACTGTCTCACACACCCAATCCTTCTGTGGTTTAAGTACAGTGAGAAGCATGACTCCTAACCATAGGGAGTCAATGAAGTTTCATATAGTCTATAGCGCAGAAACCGTAAATAACACAATTTGAAGTTGTCATATATGACAATTTAATTTGAAATCTTGTAATCCCGAGTCCCCAGAGGTCATGTATAGGCAGATTCCTGCAGAAGGGATGAGGGTTGGAGTCTTAAATGGTTTCCAAAATGCTGCATTATGTTAACTGCAATTGGCAAAGATCTATGACATGGGAATGGTCTGTTTCTGGTTATCGAACCATTTTCTCTTCCCTGTGTGTGTGTGTGTGTGTGTGTGTGTCTCTCTCTCTCTCTCTCTCTCTCTCTCTCTCTCACTTCCTCTGCCTTTGTTCCCTTGCCATACTTTCAGATTCAAGTAGTTTGCTAGAAGGTGGCAGATGCAGTGAGTCATATAGTTCCAGTCCACTGGACTTCTCAAACAATCACCATTAGAACTTAATCCTTTCACAAGGGCTCTGACACAAAGTCTGGTTTGGGTGGTTGAATCACAGTCTGATTAAATCTTGTAATCAATGGGAACATTCTTGCCATTTTCACAGAGAAAAAAGTTTTTAAGTGTGTTGTATTAGGATTACAGACAGGCCCTGTAGTCTTATGAAGTGATTCAGCTTCACCAAAGCAGCACCTGTGCTGTGATTTTACTTATCACTTCTGAGGTGATGAGTTCCATAGTTTAAGAACATCTCTGTTATATTTCAACTGTTCATAGTGAATTGACTTGGAGAGAAAGATGGAGTCATCTTTCTCTCCTTGCCATCCTCCAAGTGGATCCACAGTGTGATCCAACCTACTGTCTCTTTATCAGAGCTGGAGGAAATGCAAGCCTGTTATAAAATGAAGCCCTTAGTCTGGTCTTGTTGCATTTGGAGTTTGCCATTGCGCCTGTGTGGAAAAAAAAAAGATATGAATTTGAAAATTATGAAGACAGTATGCTTCACTATGAGGCACTGATCAGTAAACAGCTGAGTAAACAGATATCTCTAACATCCCACAGACCTGTACTGACAGTCCACCAGCTGTTAACGCTAAGGCTGACATCTGCAGGTTGATTGACATCTGGTATCGAGCACTCCAGGCAGTTGTGATACTTGTGCGGCCACCCTTACAATGGCAGTGTGCAAGTTGTGTTTTTTTTTCTTCCTCTTTCCTTTCAATTATTTTTATGTTGTTCGGAAGTCATGAGAACGAGTGGGTGTGGTTGGCTGGAAAGAAAACTGACATATTGCTGTTGCTGTCTGGTTGTGTTTCCATTAAAACACAGTTCATAGTACATTAACATTACGTAACATTACAACGTTTTACGTATATCTAAAACATGTTAGAATTGTCTACCAAGGTTTGTTAGTAGCCCATTTGTACAGCTGTGTCAAACAATTTCTTTTGGAACACACATTTCACAGTGCAACACTACGGCAGTAACAGCCTATATATTAGAAGTTGACCAATATGATTTATTATGGGTATATTGATATTGATCTCTATAGTGACACACATGAATAGAAATTGCAATAAAGAAATCAATTATGAGGTACAAATTTATATAGTTTGGTCCTTCTTTCCCAAATTCAAGTATTTATGTCGTGTAGTAATGCCTTTGTCACAATAATATTAACATTTGAGCACTTAATATCTAGTGTATCAGATCATGTAATTTCATGTGTGTGTGTGTGTGTGTGGGCTCATATCAGCTTCCCTTGTATTACTTTCTCAGTATCACTAAACACACTTGCAAGCAAAATATTTATTGACCTGATTTTGCTCTGAAGAAACGTGATTAAAATGAGCTCCTGTGCTGTCACTTCTCTTGGCCTTTCACTAAAGCTGAAGGGATCAGCTTCAGTGGTCTGGGCCTCCGCACTTGGCTCCAAAAGATCAATGTCCATGTCAATCCTGAGGCACCAAGGACTGTTTTCCCACATTTTGCTCTGAACAGGGGCTTCAACAACAAAAAATACACACACAAGCATGTTTCCCTGTACTACAGGAGAACACAACAAGCTGTTTTTTCCTCCATTTGAATCACAGCTTGGCTTTTGTTTGACACTTAAACTGTGCAATTTGCGTCACGCCATGATTTATTAATTCATCTCCAGCAATGCTCAGAAGAGTAATTCTGTTATCTCGATGTGTGTTAGTAAGTGGATGTTTTCCATTTAAGTTTATTTATACAGGAGCAAACATACTGTGAAACATATCAGGTGACATCACAGTGATTACAGATTCTCTTCACTCCATTTATGCTTCTAGATACCAGGGGTTTTCCTTTTAGAGAACCACAGAATATCATGGGAAACCTGGGGGAGAATTGTGCTCTATGTAACTGATAAAACATTCAAATCAGAGCATCTTTTGCTTTTCAGAACTGTGAATTTCTTTAGGGCAGATCCCTCGGCGTCAGCGAAATTTAACACTCCTTTTATGCTGTCTGAGGTGGCATGGGGCCGGAGGTAGACTACCTTTATTGGTCATGTGATACGTGGGTCATATTGGGGCCTGCACAGCGGATCACCAGGATCAAACACTCTTTGACTGGTTGTGTGACTCATTGATTTATGTGTACTGAGAGGCAACAGGGCATCCATGGTTGTGCATACAGTAGAGAAGTTTTTAGTTTCACTAACGATGACTCACTTAAGAGGGAAGAGCAGTAAAATGATTAAATGATTCCTATAACTCTACAACTCGTTAAATATGCTGGGGTCAGGTGGCAAATTCCACCCAGAATCAGGTCAGTTTGAGCTTTGTGTGAAATTGTTCAGTTTATTTATGAAACCTGTTCCCTGGAGCTGTCATCAGAATTTAATCTATCTTTATCAGTCTGTTGTTTATTGTACATGCACTTCTCTTTCCTATGCAATTACGTTCATCATTTTCCTGATTTAGTCTACTTTAAATTGTCTAACGTGAATTGGTTAACAATGGACAACCTGTTAACTCCAGCCTTCCTTTTCTTCCTCGCCTCCTCTCTTTCTCAGAGTCTGGCAGTCCACACCAGTCCAGCCTTGCAGAGGAAAGATCTGCTGTGGGTAACTGTTGCTGAGCCCTGAGATGATTACAATGCACACAGGCATGGAAACGGCACCTATGACTTTTTACAACGGCCCTCGGGCTTGGAGTGGCAGTCTTTTCAGGCTTATCACCTCTACTCCGGCTCTCAGATGGCTTTGGAAGACAACACCATGATTCTGAACAATTAGTCTTCCCCTACAGACTCAGCAACCAGACCTACCTGCCAGCTTTGATTCATGTGCAGAAACCTATGTGTCTTTCAAAGGCTATTAACATGATACCAATGCTCGCTTTGACACATTGCAATTTGTTTTTTCTGTGCAGTCTTGCTATAAAATTATTCTTTATTGTTTAATGGAAAAGCAAAATGATAGTGAAATTTCACAGGTCCTTTGCTTTAAACGTTACAAATCTTAATGATCAATAAATATGTATTGTTAATGTCTTATTTTGAAGAGCTTTCTTTTAAGATTAATAAATAGTTCAGCTAAAAGATAATTAAATATGCAGAGCACTGAATCTGTAAATTTTTTAGAGGAAATTGATTGCTTCAAGTTCATCCAACAATAGGATTTTGCACAAAGGGTGCATATTGTACAAGTAAAAAAGGAAAGAATATGTTTTTTAAAAAACCCTGATGTTTGCACTGTCACTCTGGGATTGTACATTTTATGTTGACACCTATTCTCTATATCACACATTAAACAGACTAGAACAGAACTATCTGTTAATTATTTCTGTCAAGACCAACCAGAAAAGACATGTCTTATCCCACACTATAATCACTGCCAGAAAACAGATCCCCACACACACACACACACACACACACACACACACACACACACACACAGTTCAATCAGCTAAGCCCTCCTACCTATCCAACAGCAGCCAATAGTGGTAATTATTAGGCAAGAATTGATAAACTATGGTCCAGCCTCTCCCCCATGTGGAAAGACCAAGCACAGGGGTTCCCGTTCACCACTGCTTGCTGACTCCCGGCCTCTTCAGTCAGAATGCCTTTGTTAGTCAGGGATATGTCATTTGCACTTGACATGATATATTTCTGTAGATGGACACTAAGTTTCACCTTAACACACCCTCCACTCTGTATTCACGTGAACGCACAATCTGTCTAAAATAGCACTGTTGATCTCAGGGGAACTTGATGGTAATTCTTTGGGCGCAACTACACCAAGTGTCTAAAGTGATTCAGTGGGATGGATAGGAGGAACGAGCTCACGATATTGACAGAATGGTGTTATTGAAACAAACTGCGGATTGTGGCTCAAATTCAACCAGAGACATGTCTGCACCACCCTGTTTCCATTGCGCACGCCTGGTTATGACTGGTGCGCTCGACACATGACATCAATTTGAGGCTTCATCATCAGAGGTAGCTGATTATATCGATGGCTTATACAGTACAGTAAGCGATATACACGACACATCTATAAAACGTGTTTTATATTCGTTTTTTAATGGTAGATTACTTTTATGCCAATTACGAGAACACCAGAATTTGCGAAGTAAAAGTTGGAAATGAAACTCTAAAATGACTTGCAAAAAAGTTAAAAAAAAAAAAAAAAAAAAAAAGAAAGAAGTAGAAGAAGAACTCCCCGTCGGAACCGTCTGATTGGTCGAAGATGTACTTCTCAGGCACAAGGCCAAATTAAGATTTCTCCCCTCCTCTCTAAGGTGCCTCATTCACTTTTCAGATGGGCACTCTGCCCCTCCTCTCTAACACTGACGAAATAACAGTGTGCGATAGGCAAAACTGAACTTGTTGCTTTCTCAGAACCAAACTCATCCCACAGTGAGACCCTGCAACTCTGGAGAATCAAGGAGAAGTGAAAGGCGCACCGGAAAGATAAGTGCTGTTTGGAGTGGACATATTTGGGTAGTCTTTACGCACGCATGTTGCGCACAGGGACTAACTGGATTTAACGGCATATATCGATATATGTACATTTTATGGGATAAAACAGCTTTAAACGTAAGTATTTCCTGTTGTTTATCTTTAAACTGAAACATGAATTAAAACAACTACAATTAGTTAAGCTCTAAATGCAGTTGATGGTGTATTGTTTTCTCAAAATTTTATGACATCGAACAAATGATTGGCAAATACAACGAATCAGTAATTTAAATTAGTTCGCGAGTTTTCAAGTGATTTAACGCGAACGCACCGAGTGATGGCTTGTTGTCCTCAGATAACCTGGTGTGTCCCGTTACTGAGCGCAAGTGAATTAGGCTTCTTCATACATGTCACATCGAGCAATTTGAAATTGGAATAATCAGTATTATGCTATGTCAAAAGTAATTTCTGCCACAACAGGTGTTTTTGGTAGAAAAATAGAGTTTCAGATACCAAGACGACCCAAAGTCAAAGTTTTAACCAGTTCCTTACTGGATGGCAGTGTAAGTGTTTTAGCTCCCAGGAGCAGATATCTTCGTTTGATGGCAGGGAGCATCTCCGGGCTGCTCAGAAAGAGCAACTAGCTCCAAAAATCTGCAACCAATTATACGCCTGTGTGATGCTTTGGTACTGATCTGCCTTTGAATGAGTCTTTTTTGCGATTTCCTAGCAAACCTTCTACAGCTGCCTGAAGTTCACATACGGTAGTTAAAAAACAATTTTACGTAAAGCGGAAACAAATATGCAATGGAAGAAGTAAATTATTAGACCTGGACTTCTTGCTTTCATTGTTTCATCAAATTCCCATTTCATTTAATTTCCATAAGGGTGGATTCGTTGACTTGCTGGCCAGACTTGGGTCAGAGTAGATCGCAGACTATACCCACCCTGAAATATTTTGCATGATCTTTTTCATTGCCATGCCACAGTGAGTATCTAGTTGTGTATCTATAGAGAATAGCAGTTTTCAGCTCCCACTGTGACTCCCCACTTGTGTTTATACAGTGGGGTGCAAGTGAGTGTGGGGGGTAGATGGGTCACTGCTCCCATCCGCCTGTCTCTAAAATCTCGGCAGTTCCACCCCACAGGAAGTGTTACCTTTAAGCCCTGCCACCCACAAATTCACTGAAAACATTAGCCAGTGTTATTTAATGTCGTTTTGCCTTGTTTTTGTTTATTTCTGACATGATTAAATAAAAATAAAAAGCATCCGGGCTTTACAGAGTGTTTGAATAAGGATGGAGATCAAAGTATTAATATCTAGGGAAAAAAGGCTTCATGGATGTTTTTATTGTTGTAAAATTTTTGATTATGTAACCCTGCTTAAAAATAAAGATTTCAGACTAACACTGGATATCTGATATTTTATTATATTTAGATGAAGAATAGATGCATAGATACACCACTGATTTTTTCTGAAACTCATGCATGATAGGAAAACTCCTAAGCAGACTTATCTATTATAACTCAGCAAATGTTTATTTAAATTTTTATATATATATTGCACCAATTCACAACATACATTATCTCAAGGCACTTTGGAGAGTAAGGTCAAGACCCTATAGTATTAATTATAATATTATTGCAATATTATATTGTATGTCCCCAGGAAAATGTGGATGCACCAAAAATCTAAAAGAAACAACATAAAACATGAATACATTTTAATAGTGGTCTATTAATTAACCTTTTGGGTTTTTTTCCAACAGATGATACTAAATATAAAGCACATTCTGTGGTTATGGTGTCTCTGTGAAGCTGTCGCTGGAACACGTAAGTCTTGATTGAGTCTCTCTTTCACAGTCGCTCCTCTCTCCATCCCCCTCCCTCTCCTCGATCCCTCACTCCTTCTGTCCACCTCTCTGTTTGTCACCAAACGTGAAGTCATTTGACATGGTCACACTCAGCTTGCATTTTTACTCGACAGCTCGATTCGTCAGATGTCTTAGAGCATTAAGGTTTGACTCTATTCTTAAATTTGAAGACTGTGATAAGCCCCTTCCTGTCTTCATTCTAAGAAACCTGCAAAAAAAGGTGAAGGTGACATAGCCACGGAGGTCTGCAAGTCATAGCCCCCCGGCCCCCGTGGCTTTCCTGGCCCCTTGTCCCTGGCTCAGTGTCTGGGATGGAACGGACACCTTTCAATTAGTTTCTACTCCCAGTCTGGAAATAACAGCTGGTTTCACCCCTCCTCCTAATAACGCCGTCTGTTAAACCACACACTCATCCCTCTGGGGCTGTCCCACCACTGTTTCTGGAGCATTCCCCACATTGTTCCCTGTGAATTTGGCCCTAACCCCTCCAAAATAGGGCGTTATTCATCTCCACATGGTTCCATGTGATTCAGCCTGTTGCCATTTGTTTGTGTCTGGTATCCTTTCTGACATCCCGTTTGCTTTACCACACAGAGAGTGAGACTGATATACAGTCACCAGCTTTAAATGTGGTTGGCGCTCAAGGGGAGGGTGGATTAAGTATGGTAACTAACCTTGATGGGTCTGGAAATAGTAGAAAGGCTATAGAACAGTGTCATGATATTCAAGAGTTAGGATTAAATTAAATATCCATACTCTGCATGCAATGTAGGCAAATTCAGAAGTAAATCTTCAGCTGAAGCTGCAGGTCATGACATAATATTGCCCAGTGTATAGCATATGTGTGTACCCATCATCAACAGCTATTCCTCATTTTCCAGTCATGCAACCATGACTCCCCTGTTGAACCTATTCTCTTTAACTTTATTTAATTTTAAACAAACATGCTGCAATCACACACACACACACACACACACACACACACACACACACACACTACAGTCGGTGTTAAATGTGTTCCCACACCCATCATATTAAGGATGAGGTTTGACTTTCCAAGAGCCATTTTCAGGCCATGATACATGTTTTCTTTATTAGGCTGGGTGTAGTTGTTACACCCTGCCAGTGTGAATGTGTTGGGCAGTTTATGGTGTCTACCTACATCTGCGTGAGATACAAGTATTTGTAAGAAATAAAAAAATAAAGTAAACAAATAAAATATAAAATAAAAAAATAATTAGTTGTGGATGAATTAATATGACTTGAAGTTGCATTTAACCTAAATGCCTACCTACCTTACCTCTGTGTTTTGCCTTTCAGCCTCCAATACATTATCAATAATCAGACCAGTTACTGGGTCTCTCTCAGAGAAGGTAAATCTTCCCTGCTTCTTCTCCATCATACCAAGCTCAGCGCCAGTCATCAGTCCCAATGGGACCGCCATTTACAGCCGAGATTACTTGCGGATCAAATGGACCAAAATAGAGGGAGAAGTAGAATCCACAGTGCTTGTTGCCCAAAATGGGATCATCAAGATAGGTTCCAGCTACAGGAACCGTGTATCAGTCCCCAGTCACCCTGAAGATGTTGGCGACGCCTCACTGACGATGGTCAAGCTGCGTGCCAGTGATGCGGGCACTTATCGCTGTGAAGTTATGTATGGCATTGAAGACACCCAGGATACAGTTAACCTTGATGTCAATGGTAAGACATTCATGATATCCTCCCCATGTCATACTGACAAAAGTTTCCAAAATAACTTCCCCAAGATTATCTCTGAATGTGGAACAGGGTTGCTGCAAAGGGCTTAATAATAGTGAAAGGCAATACAAGTGGTGATAGAAATGTAAACAGTATGAGAGAAGTATGGGCGTCCTTCTGCTTACTTTGATAGTAGCAGCTACCCAGTAGTTACACAGACTAACCACAGTTTTCGGTTTTTCCTTTTTTAGAGGCAATGCACTCTTAAAAAAAGAGTCAGATGGGACTTTGGTTCCTTGTCCATACCACGTACTGCAGTGTTTTAATTCCAGTGTTCATCTAGGTAACCAAGTCAGCTGTTAGAGCCCAAATGTGTATATCATTCCAGATGTTGGTATGTGCAAAGCACAAGCTACATAACCTTATACGCCCTTCACCCGTCATCTTGGGTGCCACCTTGTCAGTGGAGATTTTTCTCTTTGGCGGGGCACTCAGTGGGTGTTACCAAGTCTTCTCCAATTTTTTCTTCACTGAACAAAGAGAATTCCCCAATATCCCCACTAACTTTAAACAAGGCTTGAATTATATATTGCACTGTATATGATAATGCAACATTATTGCAGTAAATGTTGTAGTCTCCTTGGGGGGGTAATCCATCCTTACATAGTGTCATTATGTGCAGTCTACATTTTCTCATTTGAGAAATATTCTGGGAGATATAATTAATGTTTTGTGGACAAAAACATGGGTGGAGTGGGGGGACACTGGGATAGCTTGGGTTTTCACTGGTTGACAATCTTCACAACTTCTTTTCCAACTATCTGCAATGGTAATTGGGCCTATAAATCATCTCTTATGTGTCTGTTTACTGTCCACAAATATGGGGATTTCAGGGCCATGGCATCATCTGCAGTTATCTTGTTCATTTGTGGTGAACTGTAGAGTATTTTACTTATCCTCTTGGTTTATTGCAAAGTTTATTCTTTCCAAAGAATACTAAATTATTTCACTCATGGTATGAGCTTCATATGCCATTTACCATAATTTATGGCACTGAAATTATACAGATGAATTCCAGATCACTAACAGTGTGGTAATGTTTGTATAGAAATCTGCAGCTTTCCCTTCTGACTGTTTTTAATATATATATTTGTTTTCAGGTGTTGTCTTTCACTACCGGGCAAGCACCAGCAGGTACACTTTGGACTACCAGAACGCTATCAGAACTTGCCAAAATATTGGTGCAACTATTGCTACATATGACCAACTGAAAGCAGCCTATGAGGATGGCTTTGATCAGTGTGATGCTGGCTGGATTGCTGACCAGACAGTGAGGTTAGCTGCATTTCAATTCTTTGTCAAAAGTCATTTATTTTCGGCAGCACTGCTATTCAGTGACATACAGTATATTTACTTGTGTTATGATGCAGTGTTAAATACTTGATGGTTTGACTTATGTGTTATAAAGGCATTTCCTTTTTTTACTACATAGATACCCAATTACAAAACCAAGGAAAGGCTGCTATGGCAACCTACAGACAAAACCTGGTGTTAGGTCATACGGAACCAGGGAACCCACGGAGACCTATGATGTATACTGTTACGTAGATAAACTCAATGGTAAGTTAGCCACAAAATTAGCCTTTTCTGGTTCTAAGTAATGAAGTGTTGTTTAGAGTCAGTGACACACCCTTTGGCTAAAATAACAAAACCTCAAAATTATCACAGTGCCAAAGACAGTTCCTTTTACAGCTTTTAAGACCACTTTGGAAATGCATTGTTTTATTTGAATGTTATTGGTACCAGTGTGTGACCTTTTTATTTTGTTGCACCACACAGTCCCAGGTGTTGTAGAGAAGGGAGTTTGGATTAAAGAGAAGCTCCCAATAAATTGACTCACAAGCCAAAATCAAAATTAATTCTCAAACTTTGTGGTTTTTGAAAAATTCACCAACAAAAATGTGATAATGGGTGTTTTATGTGTCTCTGGTCATGCTTATGGGAAGTTTTTACTTCTTCTCCAACATCCTTGTTCTTTCTGTTTATTATCCAGTCTTTTACTGCTGATGGACTTAACTCCGCTCAAAGACTTTTAAGTGTTCTGAGTGTTTCCATCCCCCTTGACACATCTAAACTCCAATCATTCATATGTATTTGTTCTTCTTATCTGGGATGTGTACAGTTTTATTAGTGTTATGAGCAGATTTAGAGAGTGGAGGCAGCCAGGTCGCCCTGGTGCAGAGCCACCAGAGACATACACATCTTCCACTTTGCTCTTCAATCTTTCCAAGAAGCTATACATGCATGTCTGACCACTCACTGTATTCTGGCCCTGTTGTACATAATGGGTAGATGTGGTGTCATTAAACCATGTGTCAGCACACACGCACATCAAAGTACTCAACCCAAGAGCTAATTGCTTTGATAAACTGTGTGTCTTTTGGACCATTATTGTGTGTATTAATGTGTTCGAAAGAGGAACAGTAATATAACAGTAATATCATATCAGTTTTCTCGTCTTTATTAGGAGACTTTGAGATATACTGTAAATGACGATGAGGTTTTTCCAATACAGAAAGTGTGGCTACTAACATACATAACATAGTCATGATATAATGTCTAATGGGCCTAAGATGTCCAGTAAAATCACTAGGTAAAATAGAGAAGTTTGGTTGTTGCAAGGGACTGTTTTGGGGTGATTCCATGTCTCTTGACTGCTTTTAAGAGGAGGGAAGAGAGTACATTTCTGGGTGGAAACATGTCCTAATGTCACTACCATTGTAAATCAGTGGGATGAAACCAACATGGGAAATCTGAAATGTTACGCCCAAGACTTACTGAAAACATGTCAGTCATCCTCTCTTGAAATGTTGTCCAGTTTAATTAAGATCATTTCTTTAGTTCTTCATTTATATTACTCTGTAAGTACAGACAAATATTTATATCTGTCATTGAGAAGTGACCATACTACAGGTAAGATCCTTCTACCAACATGGAAGGTGCATTCTAGTTCGCTCAAGCCTGCGGGGATCCTAATGTCCTCAAGTTTAGATGCATTCATTGACAGGCTAGGCACATTGTCTGCATTGCTATCCCACCTCAGATTAATACAATGAATGAACTACTGTTGTCCTAAATATGATCAGTGGGAGATGTTTTGGATCTGTTCCCTGCACAGCTGTGACTTTTGTCAGCTGTTTTCGGCTATGTCTCTTCTAAAAGGTCAAAATAGTCTAGTCGAAATCCGCAGCTTGAGATTGAGTCTGGTTTTCAGTTCAAATAATTTAAAAGTAAATGTGAAATGACTTCCCATCTGTTAGTGATACAATACTGGTTCAGTACAGCGTTTATGGGATTGGTTTAACAATGAATTAAACCCTCTGCCCTGAAAGCCTGGGTAATCATATTTTGTTGCTATGATCACTGACTATCTGTTGTCATTTTTCCCTTCACACATTACGATACCTTTTGCTGTCTCTGTTTTAGGTGAAGTATTCTATGCTCCTGTGACACATAAGATGACTTTTGAGGAGGCCCGTGAACAGTGCAAGAAGAAGAATGCCATTTTGGCAACCCCCGGTCAGCTTCATGCTGCCTGGCGACAGGGCTTGGACAGATGTGACTATGGCTGGCTCTCCGACGGCAGTGTACGTCATCCTGTTGCAGTACCCAGAATGCAGTGTGGGGGAGGCCTACTTGGTGTCAGGACCATGTATCGCTACAGAAACCAGACTGGCTTTCCAGAACCAACTAAGAAGCTTGGAGCTTACTGTTTTAAAGGTAAACTTACTCCCAGGGTCTTGTCATTACTTTTTAGTAGACTTACAGTATGTCATGGAACAAAGTGTCACCTTTATATGGCGGGTCATATGGTGTATATGTTTATATTTTGGTTTGAAAAGACAGACAGAGACTGAAAGCACAGAGTAGTACCTGTCAAACCAGGCCTGGGCTGTAAGGAGCTATGATCTCATCCCTTACATGTATCCACTTCAATTCTGCTCCCCCACCCTTTCATTTTCTGTCTCTTTGGACCACTGTACACATTTCCACTTCTAACCCAGACCAGCATTTTCAAACATTTTCAAAATATCTCATCTTTTGTTCAGTGTTCTGTTCATTCACTGAATTTCAATGACAACAACAACCAGAGCAAAGCAGAGAAATTATTTTCTTATGAGCATTGTGTGCCAGACTAGTCTCAGAGATTGCAGTTTCCAGTTGACCTCACTGTCTCACATTTTCGTTTACCACCCTTAACTGTGAGAAGTTAGCCAAGAGGAGGGTATAATCATACTGGTAAACTCTGTTTACTGTGAAAGCAATGGACAGGCCAGCTCATATTCTAATGGAGTGATTAATGACTAATGGTTTGCTTGAGAGTTTGTGAACAGCCAGTATTAGTCTCTATTTGTTTTTTTTTTTCTCTATCATTTCCAGCTGGGCAAATCACAACTTCTCAAGCTTTATCCTCATACAACCTTACCGCTGTGAAACTAAAAAAGTACTTCAGTGATATTCAGAATATTCAGATTTTTCATTTTCAAGTTAATTGTAATTCCAATCATCCAAAAGAAACCTGAGTAGCCAAGGTGCTGGGGATGTAGAAACTCACTCACTCTCAAGCTTGTTTGTTTGGTCAACTTTTCAGTCTCCGAGGACTTGGAATTTAGGACACACTTAAGTATGCAAGCAAATGACTTCTTGTTGCAAATTGTGGATACTACTGACCATGGGAATAAAGCATAGTATAGCTATGGATCTCTGTAAATCATGACACTTCATGGTTCACTGGAAGTTAGCAGAATTAGGCTAATCCCTCAAAATGTAAAGTGTTCTTAACTAATCAGCATCCCCAGGGCAAAACCAAATGACAGATGATAGTCGCCATTTAGAGAAGCAGCAAAGTAACTAATACCACACCTGTCAGCCTTTTTAGTCTCACTATCTAACTCTCTTTTCACCTTTCTCCTCTCATTTCCGCTGTCAGAGTTTGCCCTCTGTCATTCTCACTTGTACTTATCAGAGCAGACATTTGGATAATGGGCAAAGCTACTGCTGGACTTCTAAATTCAGTCATCCTTGGTGACCCCTGACCTGGCCTTTCCATCTTTACAAATGAGAGGTTGGATAGATAAGCCGTCTCCTGCCTGGCCATTTACTGCCCCTAAGCCATGCTAAATCTCGCGGTGATAAGTCCCCATGGGGTTCAGAGGGCACACAAACAGGCCACCCTCACCTCCTGCTCTGTGTATTCCATGTCAGCTCTCTCAGTCATGTTGTGTTTACGCCCCCGTCTAAGTGCTTTTCAAGTACCCTTGTTTGGTGGGACTCACTCCATTATTTCCTGCTTTCCCACTCCCAGTAATATCTCAAAAAAGAAATATTATGTAAACCTATGCCAGCTAGACTACACAGTAAAGACAGAGAGAAAGTAGGTTAAATGCAGGGGGAAAAGGGGGATAATTGGTCCCTGATTGGTGTCTGGATTAGCACGGAGGAAAACAAAGGCCTCTGTAACAGCAACAACTCAAATGCAGCGGTGAGATAATGCACTCCCTCTGAGAGTAGGACTCTTTTTCCCTGTCAGGGAAAAACGTGTCACACCTTACATCAGAGATAGTTTCATGAAGAAAGAGGGGTTGTACGTAATGGTCAACAGCTGGCTTTACACAATCTGTCTGCACCATGGAGGAAAGCTTTCTAAAGCTTTTTATGGGTGTGAGTAAAAGAGAGAGAGCATTGGAGGACAGCGGGGCAGGGAGAAGGAAGCACATTCACGGAAACATAAATGGACTTTCTGAAAAAACTCAAGAATATGTAGACATGTGTCATTAGCATTTGTGGGCCATCACTGAGTGATGATGGTGCTTCTACTGTCAATATCAGTACAAAAAGTAAACACTGAGATGAACTGTTTTGGGAGAGATACGGGGGAGCACTAGATTCCTTAAAGTTTATAAGCTCTTCCTCTGTTACAGTCATGTAAACCCTTTCAGGCAGATCAGGGAATGTTGAGAGAAACACTCAAGGTACTCAAGGTTTTCCACAGGAAAGAAAAGAGAACGGTTGGCATGTCACCATCTGCATCAAGCTAATGACAGAATATCCAGTTTAATCGGACACAAGGCGACTGATACTTGTACCTCAACATAACTGAGATTATTTGTCAACCAATCTAATGTACTGGATTAAAATGTTGCTCTGTGACTTTAAGTAATGCTGGGTTTGCTGTTTCTTTGAGAACATTGCCTAAATAAATATTAGTGCTAGTTATAAACAACACAAAGAGTTAAGAAGGGAAGTCTGTCACATTGAGGTTTTTAGCCTTTAGCTCTGGGTGCTTTAATGTTAATTGTTGCACTGTTGTTGTAGCTGTGGCATATTGCTCCCTGACTGCTATTGGACTGATAAGGCTTGTCTCACAAACTGCCTGCTTCACATACTTAAAAGGGATAAAAAACAAATTTGATTAAGATTTTATGTGTGTTTTACAGGAAGGAGAGAGGTGATCAACCAGAATTCCTTTGTGGATGTGTTTGTGGTAGGAACTACCACCACCATCAGCTCCCATACCTCCATCCCTCTTCTACAAAGTAGCACCACAACATCTGAAAATGTATCAGAGGAAGATGACTCTCCAGGCTCTCCAGTTCCATCAGATGCCCCATCTATGTTTTCTACTAGCATGGCTCCACCTCGCTCCACTCCAGCAGGTGAAGAAGAGTTAATCACTACAGTGGCACCCATCATCAAAGAGGATAAGGATGGTGACACAACAGCTGCACCAGACCCGGAACTCCAATACCCAACAGAAAGTACTGATACTACAGAACCAGTATTTGAGCCCACTGAGGAGCCAGATGTGATTGAGATTAGTATAATCCAAACTGATGTCCCCATACCAGACACCTCCGGCAGCACAGAGCCCATGTTTGCTAAGGGGAGGACTGAGGAAACTATTCTGGATGCTGGGATCACCGAATCGATGACCTCTGACCTCACTGACATTCCAACAGAATCAGTTGAACTGATCAGTGAGGATGTGTTCATCTCCTCAGAATCAACACCCACATCCACTGTGCTTCATTCAACAACACCATTCCCAGATTATAATCTCAATGAGGATGAGATTCAGATTGATTTTGGCGTACAGGGACTGCCCCCTACCCAGCCACCCAAAACGGACTTCTCACCCAGCCCATCAGACAGCACTAGTGTTACTGATGGAACAGTAATCACCACAGAGATTACCACTGACACCACCTTTATGTGTAACACGCAACCTGACATTCAGGTGAGCCATCAGACAGAACCACAAGAGACAACACAAGCCACACCTGCAGCTGCGACATCCACCATCCCGATTGACAGTGGAACCTCAGCCGAAGATGTGACATCCGCAACAGTTGTTTTTGATGAGTCTGCCACTGACATGCCAGAGGGCAGCGATGGCACCCTGACGGAGGGTGGCACCGAGGCTGATGAAGATTTCTTAACATCCATTCCCAAGGCTTCAGCTGCGACTGAGATGACCACCGCAGATACGGCGGGCACTGATGAGCAGTTCATCCAGGTCACTGTCATGCACATGCAGAATGTATCAGGTAAGAAACACCAACAATACCCTAAACCTTTGACACTTCATTTCACATATTTGTATTCAACACAAATTATTCTAACTTTACTGTATTTTCGAGTTGGGCATGCAAAAAGGAAATGCCATCATTTGATCTTTTGCTGGCCACAATTACAAGATTGAAAAGAAAGAGTGAGAGTGTCACAGTAATCATGTGGTACAGTGTTTCCCAGTACTGGATTTGGCTGATTTCTAATAATATTGTAGCTGTACAGTAGCTGGGAGTTGGGGGAGGTCGTGCTGTCCAGGGTGCTGAAGTGGAGAGAAGTCCTGATTATGAATGCTGGTGAGATTGTATAGTGGTTGGAAGCTTAAGTAAAGCAAACACGTAATAGGTTCAAACTAAATTTTTTTCACTTGTTTGGATGTTTTTACTACTATTTCTAAAGTATTCAGACTGTTGAAGTTTAGTTACGGTTCAGTAAATTTCTCTGCAAATATACTTATTTGATATTTAATGGTAATGGAACTTGGTGGTAATGGTTATGGTATGGTTATATACAGTAACACTCAAGCAGGTACAACATACTGGTACTCATATTTGTTTCTTCAACAGTCAACCGAGTTGAAATATGTTTTTTTCTGACCTTTTTGATAGTCCAGCTGAGCAGATGGCCTGATAATTATTTTGACAAAGATGAGCAAGAGAAGATGGGAAAGATAGACAGACAGAAAAAACAGGCAGCAGTAGAGACAGAGAAAGAGAGAGTGGGGTCAGGATCATATTAAAGATCAAATACTTAAAGATCAAATACTTAAAGTATAAGTAAGGTACAACATCAGCACGAACACTAAGGATCAAAGTGTCTTCTTTCAAATATCAGTTGGACAAACTATGTCCTCCAAACACTCATGATGTTAGTACTTTAGACTACAATAAAGACTCAATTCATTTGCTATAACTATCTCTCAGTTATAGTCTGTTTCAACTGTGATTATATGGTCTGTTTTTCTGCTTGTTTGTGGGATAACTAAAATGTTCATTTTGGAATCACCTCAATTGTGTTATTGTAGACGAGGCTGAAATACATTTGTTTGCAGGAAAATTAGAAATTTGAAATACATATTTAGGCCATGACTTTCAGATCAGCAGCACATGATCACACATGGAAACAGCAGCTGCATCATTTTTTACTCCTTTAATTTGCTCTCCATCTGAGCTGCAGACATTGCCATGGTGACTCATTCCTTGTCCGCGAAGAGCAGCTTGTGTTAGAGGGAAGGGATCTGGTGAACTGGAAATTATACAAGTGAATGAATTGGTCATTTGGCAGTTTTTTGAATTTGGCCTGTCTTCATTGTAGGTATTAAGTCTGCCTAGGAGAGAAGCAGTCCATACTCCAGGTTGTAAAGGGAGTTTTTTCCTCTCCAGTGTTGCCAGGTGCTTGCTCATGCTGGTAACTGTTGGGTGATGTCTTGACTTTACTCTGCAAAGGGCCTTGAGAAAATCTGTTATCATTTGGCACAATATAAATAAAAATTAGTTTGAACACACTCAAACAGCTGGCATGTTCTTCAGCATTGTGTATATGCAGTGTGATCTGCTTTGTTGAAAAAAGTTCTCATCACATAGCTTGTATGTTTTTGTGTGCAGGAACATAAAAAAGATACAAAATCTGTCTGTGTCTGTATGCCTTGTGAGTATTTAGACTACAAACTATGCATTTGCAGTATTTCTCTCCTTGGGTGTGCATGTGCCAGCTTGCTGACAGCCAGCCTGGCAATAACTGAGGTGTGTTGGCAGTCAACCTGAGTAAGCACAGATGCCTGTCGTCAACAGAAACTTGACACCACCTCAAGAGGTGATGTCATTGCTAGCGCAAAGTCTCCCTTCTCTGCGAGGACAGCTGGAGGCTGCCTGACCAAAGCAGTTGACTCTTTCTGCCCCAGTGTGTGTGGTAAAACTTGTGGAAAATATTGTGGCAGGAGGGAGAAGCATGTTGCATGGCTGCATGGTGCCCAAGACAGTCAGTATCATGGTCATGTGACCAGTGTGTTTTTGATTAATTGAAGACAATTAAATTCACTGTTTACCAAATGTTATTGTGACTTGCTGAAATATTGATACTCTTAAGGCGTGCCTACCACAAATGTCACAAAACAATGCACAGAATGACAAGCAGTACATCTGTTCAAAAACAGAAATGACAGGTTTAGGGTTATGTGCCAGACTGTTTTTTTTTTTGTTTCAGCTTTTGTGCGGATTAAGCAAAAGCAATATAACATTTTAATTAGTAAGCTTTAGAGGTGCTGGTAGGCAGATTTTTTAAACTGCTGGCTAGAGCTGACCTTGCTGTTTATGCCCGACGCCAATTGTTTATACTATGCTAAAATAATCTGCTGCTGATTTTTAAGCTTCATACTGAACAGACAGATATCAGAGTGGCATCAGTCTCCACCTGAAAGCAAATAAGTAATATTACCTAAGAGGTTAAACTATTTCTTTAAACATTATTCTAGCATGCAATGTTATTCTTCAACAAATTGGTCATGGCTCATTTGCTGATGTGCTAGCACTCTAGAGGCTGATATCATGTCAGATTTTTACTTTAATTTCTTCAGTAAACAACCTAGCTTAAAATCTAAAATGTGCTGTTGCCTATATATAGGATAGTTACAAATACAGTGCAAATGATGATAAGAGCATTACCTTTTCAACAAGTCCTCCATCCTAAAATGCCATATTGTTTCATATCTCTGCTTTATATTTCCATAAAGTAGTTAAGATAAAGATGATAATGGTTACTACGATAAATAATCACACTATCATAACATTTTACTCAGGTGTCATGTAGATTGGTATGGATAAAATAACAAATTAGATAATGAAAATCACCAAAAGGTGTTTGCTAGTCAGATGTAAAATATTTGTTCCTAAACCCAGTAATAAGACTGGGTTGGCTGGTGCTTTTGTTTGCTATTTATATTTGGACATGGTAATGTGGCTATAGGTGTGGCTTTTAAGAGCACAACCAACTATTGCTGCAGGGTGCAGGGTGCCTAAACTGTGTGTGTGTGTGTGTGTGTGTGTGTGTGTGTGTGTGAGTAAGAGAGAGAGAGAGAGAGAGAGAGAGAGAGAGAGAGAGAGAGGGAATGATAGTGTCTGTGTCTATGGGTTGCTCTGTCAGGTGGGTCCATTGCCTGAATTCCCAGGCTTGACCTGGGTCCTAAACAGGTGTCTCTCTGTAGTGCAGGTGTTCTTGGTTGCAACCAATAATCTTTCTGAATAACCATTTGTGGGAAACAGGGAGAGGAGACAAGTGAGTGAGTGAGAGAGAGAGAGCGAGAGAGAGAGTGAGGGTAGAGTTTGTATACTGAAGGATTTCAAGTTTTTGCGTGTGAATAATCTTTTCTTCCTGTTTACTTGCAGTACATTATGCAAATACTGGTAAACAGTCCATGCTGAACAGTACCAAAGTGCTCATTTAAAGATTAACCACAGCTTTCATTTGTTTTTGCCAACTGCTCCATACACAATTCCAGATTTGTCAAAAGATTGACACTGTGGGACACTCTCAAGGGTTTTCTAAATTGAATATGAGCATGCACAGCTTACTCTTGTTGAGATTGTTGGCCACTCTTCATATGTCACACAGTCCTTTCTATAGACAAGTCACATGAACATTCAATGAGCCCAATTCTTGTTTGAAGTTGATCCCTTTTCTTAGCTTCAAAGGTTATGTTTGGCATCTATTAGCTCACTAAACTGAGCTGTAATATTCCAGTTTCAATGTACTGATAGCTCTGTTTTGTGTAGGAATTGAAGGCAACTATCTTTTAGAGGAGATGGATTATGTCCAGCCAGACAGCAGCACCAGACAGCTTATTTATATAAATACATAAACCAATTCAAAGCAACAGCGTAGGTGGATGAGGATAACGCTGCATGCTGAAAAGGGAATTTAACACTGCTTCTCTGTCACACATAAATTATTATTTTTTAATCTTATGAGAATGATATGATAGTTTCAGATATGTGTAATCATGTACAGTAGTCTTTGGACTGGTGTTCAGATAATATACAGGAAACAGTCACAGTAACATGAACAAATTGCAAAACTTACATACTACTTCTCACATAATATCCTCATGAATAGTGGTACAATAAAAGATATATACAGTACCCTTATGAAGGTCATGAGGTTTGAATATTATTAAGAATGGGACAAATTCATTAAATTGTCCTCTAATATTTTTAAGATGTAAATTGTGATGATGTTTTTTGGATTGTAGTATGATATGGTGCTCATATCCTACAACACGAAAATACATTATGAAATGTCTGGAAAATATATGCAGTAAATATTATTGACATAATCAATCAATTTAGAATATAAATCTTTGAGATATGGTTTAGATGAAGGTCAAACACTGATTTGGCCAAGGCTTTCAAATATTTTGGAGAGAGATGAATTTGAAGTGTTTTGAAATGTTTGTTTGTTTCAGAACTATTACCTTTAAAGGGATTAGTTGGTGAGAACATGCATAAAAATTGTAAAAAATATTATTAATTTATTATTTTATTCATTATTTATTATTGTAAAAATCAATAATTCAATTAATTCTCCTATTCTTTTATTTTATTATTTACACAGTAGTAAATGCAGATTTCTGTCTTTCAATATTCCAAACATTATATTGTTTAGAAAATGTCAAATGTAAGTTGTTGATTTTGGAAGTCATAAGAAGATAGGTTTGTTTCAAGTTAAGTGTACATTCTGTTTAGGGTGTTTAAAGGGGTACTTCAATTCAATTTGATATTTTCAATGGATAGAAAGTCTTAAACATCCACTGTACATTATGTAAAAAATCCTTGTCTGCTAGCCCAAGCTGAGATAACGCTAGTGTTTAATTTCTTGGATTTGACAAAGCTACCTTCAGAGCCCTAGGCCAGAGCTCTACAGTCTTTTTGGGGTATTGTAGTGGCCATGTCTAGTCATCCAATATTGATGTGTAAAAGTGGTGTAGTTCCATCACAAAATGATGTTTTGAACCTTTCCCAAAACTGAAACCCAAACATGCATGCTTTTCTCCTTTCTTATGAAGTGATGCATTTTGGTGTTTTCCACTGATGATGAAAACACCCCTTCTCATGTGTGATGTGTGTGACAGTGTAACAGAATGTCAAAACTACCACTCCCACAATTTTATAAATAAAATGCTAACCCTAATTCTAAGAGTTTTTCCAATGAGCTAAACTTTGCAATCAAATTGTCACAATCTGCCCTGATCTTCCTTTATTTCCTTTACAGTTGACCAGGCTCTGCAGCCACATGATTCTCAGTCCCCTGCCATACCAGCTGTGTCTGACAATACTACTGCCTCCATACCGGATAGTGTGCCCATCCAACAGAGTGGAGACCCAGACCTTTTCCCTGAAGCTGCTGTAACCCTCACACCAACCGTTAGTTTTATAAATGACAAACATGAGATCACATTGGAACCACAGAGCCCAGAAGAAAAAGAGGCCAAAGGTACCCAGATATTGACAAATGTGACAAGTCTGGGAGCAAGTGCTGAAATAACCACAGTGTTTGATGATAGTTGGACCAATCTTCCTGTTGATACATCCAGTGAATCTGCAGAGGAACCCACAGAAGCACTGATCTCTACTGAGTTCCCAGATATTGAATATGGCACTGATATAATTGCAATAGTTGAATCAATGCCTCCTCATGTACTCCTTGAAGAGGATGACCTGACCGCAAAAGGCCCCACACAGAAAGACTCAACAGAGGAAGGCACAGCTCTATTGAAATCTACACAAAAAACAGAAGCTGGTACAGCTGCAACAGATGCTATGGAAGGGGGTGATGCCACAGCTACCTCTGCTGACTTTGTTCCGACAGTAACACCAGCTGAACCACAGCTCACTAAAGTAACTGGAGAAACCCAAACAACAAAGACTGATCAAGGATACACCACTGTCATCACTGCATCTGTAGAAGAAGAGGTAGATGAGTCAGAGAGGACTCCCACTCATGTGAAAAGTGTCTCAGAAGTGACTCAGACTGTGAAGGCAGAGAACCAGTTTCCTGTTACTTTTTCAACTGAACTGCACCCGGCAAGAGATAAAGATGAAATCACAGAGGACACAAAGAGCACATCTGCCACTGCAGCTGCAAAAGACAGCAGTCAGTCGATGTTAGAGACTGTGTCCACTCCCTCCTCCTATGATGCTGATGGCAACCCACCAACATCAACAACTGGTGACTCATACAGTTCCACTCAGGATGGGGAGGGAGGGGAAGAGACCCAAACCCCAAAAGAATTTGCCTTAAGCACAACAGCTTTAATATCTAGTAGTTCTGCCCCCCCTGCACAGGCAGCCAAGACTGAGATAACACAAGACATAGATGTAGGCAGCACTGAATCATCATCATCTGTTGTACCTACGCTGGCTGAAACTTCAGAGGGGACAGTCATAAGTCAGGGAGGGAGTACAGTCAGCCAAGTACCTTTCATCTCACCTACTGTGAAAGCCATGACTGATGCAATGTCTACATCAGAGGACAAGGGCTCAGAAGTAACAATTAATATGTTTACATCCAGCCGTCCATCACATCATACCTCTGTGACATCAGATATAAAACAAGATGAAACATCTCCTCCCTCTCATGAACTTATTGCAACCACAGTTTCACCCTTATACAGTGCTATTGAAATTATCAAGACAACAATGGCTTCATTCACTGAGTTTTTCAGTCGGCACTCAACACAGAGTGCATCACTATTGACTGATATACCTCACCAAAATGTGGGTACGAGTGAGGAAACTGAGGAGGCTTCAATAGATCATACTGTCTCATCAGTGGCCGTCCCTGCTTCTATACTCCAACAAAATCAATCTGTTTCAACTGAGATACTGCCAATCTCTGACAAGATACAAACAAGCTCAGTAACAGTGAATCCAATTTTGGCTTCTGTTTTGTCATCTTCTGTTCAAGGTATTGCACATGAACATGTTAGCAGTGAGTCTACAATAGTTGAGTCCTTTCCTTCCATCAGTGGCTCAACAGCAAAGCCTGAAATATCATCATTTCTCATTATCACAGATACAAAGAGTTCTGGAGACAGCACTACAGAGTTCATTGAAGATTCACTCACCACAACAACTGCATTGAGGACAGAGCCGCTATCAGTCCCAACAACACCTGAATCTGGACCTGAGACCTCAGATCAAAATACAACTGAAATGATTAGCAAAGACACTGCAGAACCTACAGCCTCATCATCATCATTGTTCAGCACAGAAAAGCCAACAGCACTGCCAGGTGAAGAAGAAGACAGTGCATTCACAATACAGACAGAAAAGCCCTCACTTTCTCCTATTACTGATGCAACAGAAAAATCTTCTGTCTTTCCCTCAGTGGGTGAAGAGGGCTCAGGTGACCAAATTCCAGCCATGTTCACTCCAACATCTTCTGTAGAAGGTAGACCTTCACCTTTGTTCACTGCTGAGGTACCAACAGAAATGTCAACTGGAACCACACAAAGTCTTGAAACGGATGAGAAAGAAACAACATTACCTTCAGGACAACCATCTGTGTCCCCTGTCTCTGATGACATAAAAACTAGCTCAACAACAGTGATTCCAAGTTTGGCTTCTGTTATATCCTCTACTTCTCCAGGTACTGATGATGAAGATATTAGCAGTGAATCTACAATGGTTGAGTCAATTCCTTCCATCAGTGTATCAACAGCTAAACCTGAAACATCATCATTCCTCATTACCACAGATACAGAGGGTTCTGGAGATATCACCACAGAGTTCGTTGAAGATTTAGTCTTTACATCAACTGCTTTCCTTCAACGTTGAGGACAGAGCCACCATCAGTCACCACAACACCTGAATCTGAAACAAGCAATACTTCAACAACTGCTGTTACCACAGCTACATCACTCTACAGTACTGAGAAAGTGACATCAGTGACACCCGAAACACA